>VXAX01007076.1:23315-267199 GCA_013399835.1 Leptocoma aspasia | reverse complement strand
TCCCTTCCCTTCCCTTCCCCCAGCATGCAGAGCACTCTTTGGGGGTTTAGGGATCTGATTTTGGGTAGGACACATCAGAGCTCTCTGATCTATCATTGTTATTCCTGTGTATCACCAAAATAATAGTTTTTCCAGGCCAACTGTGCCCTTACCAGGCTCTAAAGAAAATCGCCACTGTTTTGGCCACTGTGATTAAAGCACCCACGTGAGCAAAGGGACAGACTTTTCCCAGCCTTCCCAGTCCTGCATGGAGTAGTCCTGCTGCACATCTGTTGGACTTCCACACACTCTCCATTTTAGGTGCTGTCTAGCTCATCTCCTCTTTCACGGATGTGGGGCAAGCAGGTCTCATTTATAACAAGTATTTCCACCCAGGGTCAGAAAGTTATCACACCAAGATTATTTTTCAATGGAAAATTGATTTCTTCTTTTTGGGGGAAGGAGGGTAAGGAGTGAGGAAAAAGAGAAGGCGCCAAAGAGACAGAGAATGATGGGCAGCTGGTAGATAAGGGAAGCAGTGAAGTGGAAATGAAAGCTTCCATATCATTGCGAACAGATAAATTCATGCACTGCACTAGGATGTCACAGACTGTAATCATAAAAAGAATCAAAGATACATAATAGCACCATTACTGGAAAATATGAGAAAGACTTGAAAGATATGGTATCATCAAAACTCTCTTACACTGAATATTTTGCCTCTGTTTTGTGCAAAAATAGGCAGAGAAATTGTTCTTTTTGCCCCCTATTATAGGCAAGTTATCACCCTTTCTCCACATATCCTCCATTTTAAAGCAAAAATAAAGGCAGTACCTAAGAAAAAAACTATGTGACAAATGAAGTCATAAAACACCATACCAAAAGTCCAATATTAGAAGAACATTTAGGTTTTCAAGGCTGCAAAGCCAGCTGCAGGAAAATGACTGTGACAAAGTTGCCCTTGGAGTTTGTACACCAGTAACCCTGTGCATGCATGTGCAATACAAACACAGATTTTCACTTCATCCTCGCATAATTGTTTTGTCAGAACCTTTACCTTTTCCTTTGGAAGGACGGACATTGTGCAGCTGTGCAATGAACAGTGTACCTGTTCTGGTTTTCTTTCTAGCCTTATCAGAAAATGCATAGCCTGGTGTCTCATGCAGAGCCTGATGAAACACCTGCATCAGTCATCAGGAAGTCCTGTATAACTTTGAACATGTCCCGGGTCATGTCCTCTATTTTTATCCTGGAAGTTTCCATCCTCCTTCCAGCAACTGAGGTACCTTAAAGACCTGTATATGTAGGTCTGTTCTCCCCATTTTCCAGCCACAGAACTAAAAAGAGCAATATAACAACTTGCTCAGATCTGCCACAATTCAGCCAGAAAGTTTAACAACTGAGAAAGATTTCAGCAAGTGATATTTTTTTTTCCCATGGAGATGCCTGGGCACCACTTTCAGCAATGTAGAAAACTGTACATGTAGGTACACATTTATGTGCAACTCTGTGTGTATAGATGTCTCCCTGAAATGACACACACACTACAAGATCCTGGCAAATGGGAAGAGAGACTTCTGGAATACAGGACAGTTAATAAGCAATAAAAACCAGCAGCAAAAGTAGGAGATTATCCATGTCCATAATCCTCCCACATTTAGCAAAATACATGCCTGCAGTGAGTGGATCTACTTTTCCACAGCCATAAAGCTTTTCTGTATTGATAGATTTAGTGAATTAGGCTTTAGCTGAGAGTTATTAAAACAACTTTGACAGATTTACTAACTCCTGGGCTTCTTGTGGATGGACAAAAATGCTGAACAGGAATGAATCTTTCACTTTTGCTTCACTCCTTTTCAAAATCCAGATCTTTAAAGTAACTTTGGTCTCTGAATAAAAATTTTCTCTGTGATGGGCTGATTTGTAGCCCTCATCATAGATCTGCGGTATTCTTGGGGTCACAAGAAGCTGAAATCAGAAATGCTTGGCCAGTAGCCCCTTCCTTTCCTCACCAGTGATCCGGGGTTGCTTCCTGACTTTAAAGACTCCTCTGTGAAGCAGTGCTAACAACCTGATGGAGAAGCCAGATGGCTGGCTGTGTCACTCCAGCATTTTCCAATTAAGGTAAGGATGAACCATGTCCTTGACTCTTCTTGCAGCTCGAGGTCTGCATTTCCTCCCTGAAGGGATGGAGTCAAGAGGGGAAAGAAGCAGGATAACTCCTGTGGACCATCTGCAGTCAAGTCCTTGAGGCAGGAGCTCCAGCAGAGCTGAGGATTCATGGTGTGGAGTTGAAGGTCAGTGGCCTAGGCAGCAGATGGGGTTATAACCCCCAGGCATGGGGAAAGGGCATTTCCACTTCAGGCTTTCACTGCTTCATGACTTCCCAGAGATATGAAACCAAGTGACACGGCAGACATCGCCTGTGTCCCAGACATACCCTCAAGGCTCCACGTTGGTTTCTGTGAAATGCTGGTGCAAAAGATGAATGTTTCCCCACAGCAAAAATCCTGTAATGGATCAATAGTGAAGAAACAGTTAACAGTGTAGAGAAGCAAAGCTAGTGTTTTAGAAACCGAAGGCTAAATGACCGGTAAGGAGGATGCTTGATTTCCACTTTCTAGATTACAAGCATGTAATCTAGAAATGTGGCCCACAGCTCACATCATGAAAAGTAGTGTGGGTTTGGCAGTGGGTAGTTATAATTTCAGAAATCTCAGCTCTCTATTCAGACTCAAAGGCTTCCAACAAGAGTAAGGCCTGGAATAATGTCTCTGGCTGATGTATTGCAAGGTACTCTGATGACAGTCCCTTGGGTGGCATTAAAGGGCATGTGTTTAATACCATGTGCTGCACACAGCTGTGGGTTGGGTGCATTTCCTTCATTATACTTCTCATGAGGACATGCCACAAACAAGCAGGTGCCAGGTGGGAAATAACCATGATGATTCATGCCGAAGTACTAAATCAATAAGCCCAGGGGCAACAGGAATGCCTGCGTGGCTGGTGTTGCAGTTTGTCAGTGGAGCTGCAGGGCAGTGGTGTGGGAAGCATCATTACTGGTACTCTGGCACACATTAGAGCATTGCAACTCTTTGTCATGGAGACCCAATTGTATTCTCCAAAGATCTCACTGTAAAATCATGTAAGATTGCTTCTGTGCCCCTGCCACCCATCTTGATTTCCTGCCCCTCTCCCTGCCTGGAGGGCTGTAAAAGGTAAGCCAAATGCATCTTAGAGAGAGAACTGCTGTGGATTTTCAATTAGGTGACATTAAACACCTTAGAGCTACCCCCAAGAAAAAAGCATGAGAAGTGCCAATCATTGCTATTTCAATTTCTGTGGGGGCACCAAAAGGTGCCTTATTTGTGCTAACCTGACTTGCCCTGTAAGAAAGCACATGCAGCCACAGTAGGAAAATCTGTGAATCCATGTCCTCATTCACTGTTCTGTTTCTCCCTGGGCTTGACCTTTGGGATAAAATACTTATGTCTTTTTTTTTTTTTTCCACTGACCAAAGAAAGAGGACCCCAATGTCTCCTAGAAAATCCTGTCATATAACAGGATGCATAGGGACTATATGGCCCAAGTGAACAGGAGCACAGTTGGCTGCATTGCCATAGTGCTTTGAGTCTTTCATAGAGATGTAGCAAACAAGAGAATCTGAACTATGCTGGAAGCAGAGGAGCAATTTTATGAGGGACTCCTCTTTCCTCCTTAATGTAGGTGTTTGAAGCTTTTATGGTCCTTCCCATTATACGAACAATTTGGGCTTTGCTGCATAGCTACATATTATAATACTCTGTTCAGAACTTCTCTACTCACTGTAAAAGAAATTCTTTCTCGAAAAATGTGTTAAAGAGGGTTTGGTCAAAGAGAGAGAGCATGAATTGCAATTATGTATCCCTCTAACTGCAGCCCACTCATAGTAAGACCTAAAGTGATGCCTTTCAAAGCAAACTGCCTTCAATTTTTTTTATCACTTCTTAAACTAAAAGACCTTGCACACATGGTAAGAAATGCCAGCATCTCTGCACTGAAGGTTGTGTCAGCAGCACTGGTGTTATAAAGCCTCATTTTCCCCATGAGCCTACAGCTCAGCTGTGAAATTTCATCCAAGCTCAAGCTTTCTTTTAAAGTTCTAGCTGGGAAGTGATTTTATTTTCATTGATTTTGGCTATTTTTACAATGTAAACAGGAAGGTGAGTGTATGTAAATTATACTAGAAGGTAAAAAAAGAAAGACACATGCTTTTATTTAATCCACTTTGTTTTCGTCTCTTTCTCACACTCAGCAGTTCATCACATGTAATGAGGTCTTGTCTTTAATCTCCTGGTGGAAAAAAAAGATAAAAATCTGCAAGGCTGTGTCCAATTCTGATCTCATAGACCTGACTTAAAATATTTGACTTAGCAGGGGTTCTTTTGATAAATGAAATCAGAACCAGAGTTTTCTGTCTTGCAGAAAACACTGGCTCTCTTTTACGTAGCATATTTAACCTGCAGCCCTTAATTGCTCCAATGATTAAGTACCACATTATTTTTCAGACACCCAAGCTCTTACAGATAAATCTCAAAGAGACATTATTTGATTTAAAATCAGTATTAGTGATTTGATGCCTAATGACTTGCTGTTAAGTTCCACTGGCACCGAGACAATACAACCTACCTCAATAACAAAGCATCAAATACGAGTGTCTCGTAGACCTTTAATTATGATTATCAATCTTCTTTTCTATCTCATTTTTTTTCTCTCAAGTCCACATGTTAATCTGTATGTTGCTCTCCAAATAATTGGACAAAATCAGGTCTCGTCCTAAGGAAGCTGCTGTAATTTTCCACAGGGCGAAGGATCTCAGAAATCCTGCAAAGCAAAATATCTTCTGGTGAGTTCTGGTGATTAAAAGACAAGATGCAACGTAGGATATTTCCTGGGTGTTTTGTCGGTTTCTTCTCTTTACCCTTCATTCTTTTCTTCTGGCCGATTGCTTTCTCTCCCAATTGCACTCACAGGTACTTTTCCTAGAGAGAGAATAACTACAGATGTTAAAAATTCATTGCTAAAACATATGTGCATCAGAATAGCATTAATTTGCAGTTAGATGCTGCAAATTAGGAAGTGACTAAATACAATATAGGAGCAAAAATCATGCATTATAAAACATACTCTTTTCATTTATTTGGACAGTTGTAGTTCAGTTTTTAATTATTAATGGTAGCACTCCTCAATGTGCCAGTAAATGTGCTGGTTTGTATTTAGTAAAAAATGAAGCCTTAGTAAAACATGAAGTCATTACAGCACTCAGCTGTTAATTATTGCTTAGGGATAGAGGGGAGATTACAAATTTTGTTCAGGTTAATGAAGCATGAATCAGCTGCCTCCTACTGCAAGGAAGAGCTGAATATAATATCTTACGTGCTACTGCAGACACACTCGATCTGCAGTCTCTTTGTTTTTACACCTGGCTTGAACACCAGCACCTGAAATTAAGCCTTCAGAGATGCATTTCAGAACTGTGAAAGGCTGTTGATAGCAGGGAAAAGTCTGAATTGATCCAGCTTCCACAGAACTCAATGATATTTAGTCAGAGATTTTGCAGTGTCTAGGTCAGGACACTACAAGAGTCACTGACATCACTTGTGCTGTTTGGAGAAGTAAGAAGTGTGGATTGTCTGCATTGGATCCTGTCAGTTCTACCAGGAGGACTGCTGAAGCAGTATGCAGCTGCCTCCCCCACGTGTGTGCAGCTATGGGGGAATGTGGCCAACCATCAAGAGCTCTAAGAGGCAAAGCAGTGATTTTGGCTCTCCTCTGCTGACCCATTCATTCCTCAGGTAGTGCACAGAAAGGCTGGAGGGACACTCACTTTGCAATGCTGGCCCAAGCTACCACAAAAGATTTTGAGTACACACCTAACTTGGCCCTCTTCTTGGACTGGTTTTGCACACAGCCTCTTTGACAGTATTTCCTCTACCATACAACATGCCACATTTTGTTTAGTTGGCAAGAGAGACCCTTTGGCTAATACAACTAACTATTCAAAAATGCCTGTAAAAATAAAAGCTGCTGACTCACATGGCTGGTGCCTCTAGTCCCTTTTATTACCTTTTACAGGCATGAATGGGTTCTGACTTGCAGAATTACTGTAGAAACCAAGCATCATAAATACCAGCAGTCAAAAAAAGCTGTGCCCACATAACACTCCTGCGTCTATTTTTAAAAAACCTCTAAAAATCATGGTACACATACTGAACAATTTTAAGTAGGAGAGAATGCAAGTCCTAGTTGCAATTCCTTGATTGTCCCAACCAAAGAAGAACTTAGATGGCAGCTTTGGTCACAGCTTGCACAGAAAAAGACTTGTAATGTTCAGAGCCATTAACTCTAAAACAAACCCTGAACTAATGTAAACTCTTGTAAGAAAGCACATGCTTGAAAAGTTACTTCCTCTTTGTGGAAACTTCATGAATGGGAACAAAAAGTTGTATTCATTGTATAGATTAATAGCAGTAAATAATTCAAAGTACTCTAGTCCTGAGAGTTCATGTTAGAGGGATTGAATTCTGACCCTGCAGGAAGCTACGCCAGAATCTTAACCAGCAGCCTGGGTCTGGAGGCAAAAAGGAGGTGAGAACCCTCTCCTCCCCTGGCACAAAGAGGTAGGTTTGGGTGGGTAGAAAGGCCACCCTTCTGGAAGGTTTAATGGGAACAGCTCTGTGCTTACCTCCATAGGGTTCTCTGCTATTAACAGGCACCCTTCAGCTCCTTGATAGTCTATCAAACCAGGCTGTTCATTGAACATTAACTATTTGTTTGTGTACTTAGATGGCACAGAAAGAAAGCTTAGCACAGGAAGTTCTGCCACAGGAAGGTTTATCCCTTGTTTAATCCTGGTGTCTCTACTGGAACAAGTTGGTTTGGTCTCTTCACCTGAGTTGCTGGTAGTGAGGTTTGTGCAGAAAGACAAACTGCTTTTCATTATTGGCATTGTTAGCTGGCAGTATCACCACTAGATCTCGGTCTGAATATAAATAAAATAATGTTTTTCTAAATTTTCTGCATTTTTTTTCATGTAGAATTTAAGAAGTTTAGGAGGGGCAGTCCCTCAGAATAGAGGGTGTCATACGAAATCAAACAGCAATTGTTAAATATGGTAATACCCATATCAGCTGGCATTTTCCTAATACTTTCCTGCTCTGTGAAAGTGGTATGAATGACATTTCCTATAGACTGAGGGATTCTATGAGAAAACCGGAACTGCAGTGACTGGGGCCCTCCAGGCCAGCCTGAACCTGTAGCTGGGCCATGCCCCTCATGCATGGCAGGACCCTGACAAGCTGGCAGCACACTTGTCCCATCACCTGAACATCCCCTGACCACCAAGGAGAGACTGAGGGCTGCATCTGCCCCGGCAGTGAGTCTCACTGTGATTTCTGCAAAGGGTTTTGTTGGGATTTGTGTGCTGCAAAGACTCAGCTCCTGTCAGAATGGGAACAACCTGGTCTCCCTCTTCTCCCTGCTTTTCTGCTTTTGGGTATGAAGGAAATGAACCCCCGTGATCTGGGACAGAGCATAGAGAGCAACAATGGTGTGAGTCAAAACGAGGTGCTCCTGAGGTTCTGTATTCAATCTGGCCTCTCCAGGAACACCGCCTCTTGTATACCATGTGTCTGCCTTCTCCTGAGGATCAAGGGGTCGTGTTAGACAAAAACATGTTAAAATGGTATCTTTTTCTGCCCTCTCCCAAGCAGCCATCTGGCAGCCATCAGTCATGGAGATGCGACACATCTGGAACACGCTCTTGAGTAATCATCTGGGATCACATTGCAAAGCTTTCCACAGGTTTGACAACATCCATCACCAGATAAAAGTCTGGCATCACTTTCTAAGTGAAAAGCAAAGTAAAACCTGACTAAGAGCACCTGTGTTGGGCATGACTGTGATTATCAACCAAACTACTTCTGAATTCTTTGTGCCACGTGACGAAGGTACTTAACACATAAATGAGACAGACTATGAGAAAAAAAGACATGACTCTGGTCTTAGGCTATTTATGTACCCAAAGTATGACAGAGCATGGTTAGGACCTGCAGGATCCTAAAGATGGAAGCTAGCAGCGAATTGGCTGTGGGAGTCGTTGCAGACACTGCCTTCACAAATGAAAAAGGGTAGGGAAACATTTGTCTGGAATGTGTTCAGGAAGAGACACAATGACAAAACAAGGTTTCTTCCCCCATCATTACCTCTGCCTCAGCTGAGTAGGCAGGGTGTTGTCTGTACTGCCTGCCACTGGTGAGCAGAATCTAATTCATCAGCCTCTGTGCAGATGGTGCCATCCCCTGGGACCTCAGCCGGCTCATGATCCATGCCAGCATCCTCACAGGGAGAGGGGAGGGAAGCAGAGAGGCTGGGAGAAAGGAGCCTCTGGGAGACTGGGGACGCCACAACTGCTGCTGCTGCACCTCTTTGCCTTTTCCCCACACAGCTGAAAAGGGCAAAGGCAATGATGCCATTCCCAAACACTGTGAGGGCAGCTGGGCTTTAAAATTAAAGTGAACTTTTAGACAGCTGTTGCCCTGCCTTCCTCAGAGCAAGGAAGTGCTCTGGTGAGGGAGCAGCAAGCGTAGGTGTTGTATCCGCTTCTCATTTGCTAAAACCTTTGTCCTCTCTGGCAGCCCAGGCAGTGACTGCAACAGCACCTGGGTATGGGAGAGCAAAGAATTCCACTCTGGTGAATGCTGGCCTGTAGGACCTAGGACAGCAGTGGCCATGCTGCCAGCTGATAGTCTGGGCACTGCATGCTGAGGCAGGCATTTCCATTTCATGCTTACTCTGTCTCGAGGAAAGGCTTATCTCTTATTTGCCCTTACAAGCAGGACTGTGAGTCAATAGATGTATTAGAAATAAATACAGAAACAAACAACAAAAGAAGACTGTGGAGAGGGTTAGGCAGATTTCCACAGGCCTAATGCCACTGGCAGATTTCTGGGTGTTGCAGAAGGCTGGGGGCATTGTGGGGGATCAGTCCCTACCAAGGCTCTCCCATCCTGTCCAGAGAACACTCTTCTTCAGAATACACAGCATTCATACTGTACACAAAATTGAAATACGTATGAGCAAAGAAGTAGTCCCAAGTTTGCTTCCGTTATTATTTCCCATGGGGAAAAACACCGTGAAAAGAAAAGGAAGAAAGTTTCAAATAAGTTATTATATTTATGGAGAAAAAAGGGCATGCCTCATCCTTGTAAAGAAATATTTCCTCCACCCCTTCCTTGCCTTTGAAAGGAACCAAAGAGCTATTAAAAAGTACCTTCCTTTTAAAAAGGACAATGAACATTTTGATTAAAAGGAGCTTTTAAGTATTTGTATGATTATCTCTTTTGTCCCCCTGGCAGCATCTGTCTTGTTGACTGCTCGGCATCTGGCATGTGCTGCCTGATGTCAAGAAGGCCCTGATTTCTCATTCAGACAGCGGGTGGGTGAGAGAACAGACGTATGTATACATGGAGAGGCTTTTGCCAAAAGAATAAGGCCATTTCCCTGACTGCTACTGCTGCTGGTTGTTTGGCCACAGTGCTGCTGGAACGCATCACCCCTTTCTTCCCACTGCAGCACGCTGTGTGTACCAGATGGCTGGCTGTCAGGGTCAGCTCTCCATCAGTGCTTCTATGGCCAGTGTGGCCAGGCAGTGCATTTTAGGTCAGTATTCCCAAAATTTCATCTGCTTATAGAAGAGATGCACTTTTCTTCTTCCAGGCTTCCTTGTTTTTCCACAGGTCATGGCGGGACATCCAAAGCACTCAGCTTTGGCTTGGCAGTCAGTGTTTTCCCTCTCGGGGCAGCAGGCTGGAGCAGGCTATCATGGGGTGCTTGGGAAAATCCCAGCACTTTGTTTGATGTACTCACATCCACCCTACACATGGCAGGAGATCTTTGAAATTTGCAGGATCAGCCTTATTTTGTGCATATTCATTTCTCTGAAACTATTTTAGGTAACACGATCAATGACTCACACAAACAGTCATACTTTGCGCCGCTTGTAATTCCTTGCCTTGCAGAATTTCAAAGATGATTTAAAATATCCACAACCCATGAAAGATGAAGTAGAATAGGTCCATTTGAAATGTAGCTACTTAATGAAGGTTGAGAGAGCAGTGATTTGCCCAAGTAAGACAGAAGTTGACTGCCAAGGCTTGAGTCCTGAATCTCCAACTGCTGAGTGATATGAACACTCCTTTTGCACTGAGTCCCTTCCTAATTTCATTTTAAGATACATGTACCAGCAACCCTACTTAGAAGTTAGAAAAATAGTAACAGAAAATTTGTGACTCCTACTCCACCATCCCCGTGCTTATGCAGCATTGCTTCCAAGTTGAGAACTGCACTTCTACGTGTTTTTCCTCTGCCAAATCCCCGAGTGAAGAAGCTGCTCATTGTGGGGCTGGCTGTGCTTTCTTGAATCACCCTTCAATATCTAGAGTACATTCTTTCATTAATTCTCATTATTAAAGCCTCGCTTGTACTGTCTTCCTCGAGATTTGGAAAGAACCCTGTTACATGCTGAAACACAATAGATTTTCTTGTTCTGGGTGGGACAAAGGCTTTGACCTGTAGCTGACTATAGGAGCCCTGTGGCCTGAAGGAATGGACAGCTAATGAGATAACAAGTCAAAGTAGAAGCATTTTTTCTGGCCCACTACCGTGTGAGTCTTCCATGTGACTGGGGACCCGTGAAACCTTGGCTGCATCTGTTGCAGCCCAACCTTTTTGAACTCTCTTCTACTTTCACACAACAGCCCAATTAACAAGCAACAGCCAGAGATGGTCTCTGAGTTTTGCATGTGGCCCCTGTCTGTGAAACAAAATAGAAGGAAACCCTTGGAGGGTCCAGCTGGTGAAGGAACAGGTGACAAAGCTAATGTCTTTGGTGTTTTTCACTGACTGTGCTATAGTGAATACTCCAGCTGGAGACTGTTGGGTTTTTTAATTCTAAGTTTGCAAGAAAGTTTACGGTTCATTCTGTTTTATTACAGAGCAAAATTACTGAAAGCAGAAAGAAGAAAATCTTGGGTCAGACTTGAAAAACAGATTAAAATGAGGGAGATTTGTTATTTTTTAGTATCTCCTTGGTACTTTTTATTTATTTTTAGCTTTTTTTTTATTTCTATAGCATACTCAGATCATGCTTTTTCACTCTTGTTTTCTACATGACTAGAAGTATAAAATTCTGGTTTATATTAAAAAAAAAAAAGAAGGTGGTATTCTCATTTGCTTTCAATGCCTAAGGATTCAAGAAACAACATGCTGTGAGATGCCAACATAAGGTACAAGAACTTGGCAATATTGTATTAATGATTTAGATGTCTCCTCTCATTTTACCTGCTGTGTTAGAGAACAGTGATCCACCCATCTGAGAAAAGAGCACAAAACAAGTAACAAAGTGATTTTGTTTTACTGAGGTGAGGAACAGCCTCTCTTTTCAAATAATGTGCAGTCATTAGCCTTCCCCATTACAGTGCAAAACAGGGAGGGATTACTTTAACCTTGCTTTACTAATTTAGAAATTAAGCATCTATGGTTGCCTAATTCTTTCTGCAGTCAATGGAGGTGGTGCCAGACAATGATTCATCCCACCTACCCATGTACCTGGAATAAAGAGGGATGAATCAACCAGAGCTGCCTCCCTCTATTGCCTCTGGCTACAGAGGCAGCACAGACACCAATTCAGCTGAGAGTCTTCACTTCTGACCAGGTAAATTTGGGTGAGGTGAAACCCTTTGTGTGCTGGCTGAGGGGCCAGACTCCCCCTGGCTCATGGGAACACCTTCCTGGGATCCTTGAGCCTGGGTGTCTCCTCTGACTAAAGCAGAAGCAGAGGTAGCTGAGCCAACCCATTTGTTCACCCAGTGTGTATGCCCTACATGTCTGGGAAACAGAGCTGGATCCTGAAAGAAAAAGCAAAATAGGCTTGAGTGTATTTCCCAGGGGAAGCATAAGCCACCTGAGAGCAGCCACATGAGGCTGGAGACAGAGAAGTGCAGCACTGATGATTAATGCAGGCAAGCAATCCCCACACCATCCAAGCCTGGAGGTCCTCGGTCACAAATGATGCCACCATCTTTACCCTCTGGATTCAGGCACAATGGGGGCAGGTCTTGTGCTCTGTGGTTGAACTGTAGCTACTCATAATGGAACTTCTCCACAAAAACATCAACTTGTATATCCCTGCTTGAAAAAAAAATCCGAATTTTAGTAACTTTGAGTGGTTTTTATTGTCCATATACACATCTAGAATACTTTCCTTTAAAAATCAAGGTATCATGTGACTAGATGTCTATCAGGTATTGTGCATATTGCATAATTAATGCTTTGTTCAGCAGCTTCAGATGTCCTATGCATTCCATATCTTGGAAAGCTAAAGAGAAACACCTTGTTTGCATTATTCTGGTTATCCTTAATTATTAGATAAATCATATTCCTACCAAATCTGTACCCTGATGATGAGATTTACCAGTCCCTCTCTTTGAGTAACTGCAATGAGACATCTGTGAAAGTATTTTCAGATATGTACTTTTCTGGAGCAAGGACATGTAACAGTATTGGTACTACCTCTCTTTGCTCCTCTGTGTAGGAACCTACACCCCAATTTTACATTTTGGTTGCCAATGAACCTCGTTGTCTCCTTCCTTCCAGGGATTTCAGAGTGTTTCAGGTTAACAGTAGTTTGCTCCATTTTACTAATGCAACTGCTAACTGCACCTCTGGAGACTTCTTAGCCAAATACAAGGCATATTTTTTTCAATTTCCATCACTCTTCAGACTGAAAGCTAGTTATTTATAGAAGAGAACAACAGCAGGTAGGAAACAGAACATAAAACACACCTTAGAAAAGATGCAGAGGATATAATAAAGTCAAATGAAGTGGTTACAGAGGTCAAGAGCTGTGAATCTGTGGACTAGGATTTGAGTTCTGGAAGAGAGAAATGCTGCAGAAGCACCCAATAGAGTAGATGCATTAAATCCCAGCAATCTATGGAACATCCAGGAAAAAAGTCAGACATAAGAACATATGTCAAAATTATAATGGACGTATGGACATATATGCATATATATGTAAAAGAAGCTCAGCTTATAAAGAAAAAAGGTGTAAGTACAAATGAAGGGCAATACCACCATGCACCCTGGTTGATTATAAGGCTCTAGGATGAAGAAAGCAGGAGAAACCTCTTCTGTTGGTGATAAACTTCAGTCTAGGCAGTACTGTTTGTAATTACATCTCAGAAAGAAGTTCATTACCAGAAATTAACTGTAAAGATATTCAGAACAGGCCAAACCAAAGCAAATTTTGGAAAGGGGTTATTAGTTTAAAAGGAAACAGTTATGGTGATTATCCAATTTGACCCTTACTGAGAGGAATACAAATGAGTGACTGACTTGCTTTTGGGACAGTGTCTCCTCCAAAAAGATGTTAGGCAACTGGCTGGATCCTTTGGGATGTAGCATTGGCTTCCCTTTGGTGACTGTTACCCTGTTGCTGACATTCAGCTAATGAAGAGGAGGTTTTTATTGCATTTTCATGGGCTGTTTTAATTCACACTCATCATAATTTCCAGTGTGATTCATGTACTGGCACAGAGCAGCAAGTTTTGCCTGTCTCAAGCTGGGGGCAGAAAGGACTGGAGCTCAGACAGCAGGGAACAGCTGGCCTTTCACTTCCATAATGCCTGAGCAGGGATGAGGCAGAGGAGTGGATGGTACTGTTTGGAATGTATTTCCATTTAAAAGAATAAATCCACATAATGGAAGATGATTTTTTGAAGGGTAAGAGACATGAAGGGTCTCAGCTTTCCATGTAGTGAAGGGAAAGAACAGCAGAGAAAAGAGCAAGGCACCCACCCACAGCTGCTGGCCACAGCCCAGCTGAAGTGACCACATCCTTGGAGTGAGCACAAGGCGGCCTAAGTGGTAATAAAGGGAAATAAATGCTAGCAGTGGGCTCTAACAAGCTAATTCACTCTGAAATTTGATTATCCACCACTTAGAAACAAGTGTGGCTAAGAAATCATGAACAAGTAGTTCCCTGAGAGGAGGTTTTCTGACTTTTCTTTCAATTCTGTTTTACTGTAATCTTCTGGCTTCCAATCCTGTGATAATTGAAATGTAAATACTTGCAAAGGCTACAAGTTTCAAAGCTCCTAATTCTGCTCTCACTAGAGGCTGGTACACATGACAGGAATTTTGCCAACTCATTAGCTCCCTCAACCAAGGGTGTTGCTCTTCCCATCTCTCCTCACTATGCTGCCAAAAGCTAATGCAGACACAAGTCCTCCAGCAAAAACACTTTTGACATGTTAAGACTAAATTCTGGGAACTGATTTAAGCTCTACCTGAGAGGGACTGTTTGTACCTGAGTGTGTGGGTGCATGCAGGAGAGGGGCCTGAACTAGGTTTTCTGCTGAGTTTGTCATTTCATCAAGACATGCTGCTCCACAGCAGAGAGCCAGTCCAGGCCTGTGTCCAGCTGCTCTTCAGCTTCACAGAGTTTACAGACTAAATACAGAGCTACCTTTTGGGACTGTCTGCAATCTGTATCCACACCTGCTCTTGCTAAAGCAGAACCCAATTCTGCAGTCCCTCCTTGGGAAGCAGAAGTATATCCATGATGGTAAGTGCATGGATATTTTATGGTAGCATGAGTAAAGAGGGGCAGAAATTGCTTGTAGTGATAGCTCAGCCACCTGAGTCCTTTACCAAAAAAAAATACAGCATGTAACATTGAAATCCTAATGCTGAGTCTGGAGTGACGATGGGGAATGAAAAGGCACACAGCTGTGAGCTGACACTTTAGATTATGAAAAATATCTTCCACACTTTTTAAGTCTTGGTTTGCCTCTTCAGGAAAGACTGAATATGGCAGTGTGTAAGTGTTATTAAAAAAGTAAAATGAGAAAGATTCTTCATTGCCTGGTGACCATACAAGCTTTGTAAAAACCATTGTGAGAATAAGTGACCTCCTGTCACTCCTTAGCCAGAAGTTAAATTTGGAAAATAACAGGGCATCCCACAAGGATGGGATAGAAGGCAGAGAGGCTTTCTGTATTCTGCCCTGGTTTTGCCCTTTCTTCACTCTTTCTCCTTTGTGTTTACGTGAAGAGGATATTGATTCCAGAAGTGACAGAGGCAAGGTAAGTCAAAGCTCCTCTTTGTCTTTCTGTAGGGAGGAGGTCAGCCTTGTTCCAAATCTACTGCTCCTGGCGTGCTCTCCTCCTCCTCCTTATGCTGCCCGGGAAGTCTCAGAGAGCTGCTGGTTGCATTTACACTAATGACTGTTTTTCTCCCTCTGCCTCCCCCTCCAAGCTTACTAAGCTTTTTCTTTCAGCATGACCAATAAAGCATGAATGCAAATAGGCCTGAAGTTTTTTTCCCCTCCTTTCGTTTTTATTTTGCCACTTTTAGAAGTAACTGAAGAAAACAGTGTCATTCTGTTCCAGAAGAGCTTTTATACCAAGCTGACACTGTACATTTAAATATGTATTGCTTCCTCTATCATTTGCATTTTAATGTTCCAAACCAATAATCACAAAGTCTTGTGTGAAAATGTGAAATAATAAGGATGGAGAGAAGCTTGGATCTGATTCTAAACCTTGCTGAATTAACCTAGAGCTGGCAATTCTGTGAGAGACCCCTTTAAGAAATAGATAAATGTAGATGTTCTGCAAGAGGCTATGCTGAATTGCCCTGAGTGTTTGTGTGAAGATCCTAGCTTTTAGATACTCAGTCTGCACAACCTAGCAGGGTTTTTCTGGGGCAGCCGGTGCCCTGGTAATGTGTCTTCACTCTGCTTTGGAGAAGTTGCCCTCCAGGTATGCTGAAGAGCAGACTCCTTCATTGTTTTGCCAATTGCTACTGATACCATTAATCTGGTGACATTTCACAAGCATAATGCCTACCTGAGGTTGGTGTGTAAACAGCACATGTGGTTCACGTTGCAAAAACAAGTCCCCACCAAAGGTCATAATATTTTTGTTCTGCTTCATTATTGCCATCATTGAGCTCCACACTACAGAATACAAGGGCAGAATATCCTATTCAGAATTTAAGCTGTGGACGGAAGAGTTTTGTCGTATGTGCAAAGTAACCCATTTGCAAGAAATTATTACATAGTGTAATGTAAGAAGAGGTTTTTTCTGTGTTTCTTTTGAATAGTGTCTGTAAGTGAGGGGTTAGCGTGGAAAAAATAAATACTGGTGGCCCAGTTCTAGAAAAACATTTTTGTCTGCAATTTATTCAGCTATTTTTTTTTTTTGCTTTCAAGAGAAAAATAAATCCAGCTATAAAAGCAAAATACATTTCTTGTATCACAGCTGTCATGAATTTAAATTCCCTCTTGGATCCTTACCACACAGTGTATCTCCACTGCAATATATTCCTTCTTTTATAAATATGAAGCACTGAAGAACAAGATATTGAATATTTGAGGTATAAATCTGACAGGATGTCTTAGGATGGAACCAGAAACAACCCCTTGAATAGCATAATAACCACTATGGATGTTTATTTAGAGCTGTAATGATGCTCAAGATATTTCTCTTAAACATTTAATTAAACTGTTTTACTGGTTCTTTGTCTGCTTTGCCTGCTTTCCTTCTAGGCTTTACTCCAGGTCACAGATTAATATTTTCATTATGAACAACTTTACTACGAAGCTAAACTCAGGTTATGAGGAATCTACCTCTTCCTCACCAGTTTCCCCTCTCTCTCCCTTTCATCTTTGTAATGGTGCAATCAATTTCAAGAGAAGGTGAAGGTGAGAAGAACAAGTAAGGGGAAGCATGAACAGCGTTAGAATAAGAAAAGTGTGGATACATAGAATTTCTCCTGCTTTATACCTACAGATTTACTTTTTCTATCTTTTGTATTGTATTTAATTTCCAGTAAGGTTTCCCAGACATTTTGAAAAGCTACTATATTATAATTTAATTAAGTCTTTGTATTTTCTGTTAACAAGATGTTATCTTCATCATTCTTGGAAGCTTGTCTTGGGTTGTGAGTTGATGTGGAATTGCCATCGGCGCAGAAACATTTCCTGCACAAACACAAACTGTTAAAGCTGCCCCATTTCCTGGCTCAGTGTGACACACTGCTCAACTCCTTGTGTTTAGGTAATAGGATTAAACGCAGGGATCACTCATATGGGCTGTGTGTTGGCTGATACTGATCTCGGCAGAAAGAAGGGTTTAATTTGAGCAGGTGGTTGGGCTCTTGCTGTAACCTCAGGTGCTCTTGTGGAGTTCAGTGCTGGGATGTAGAGACCTGGCAAGAGTCGGTCACTGAGCTTCCTCCAGCCCTGCAGCTCTCTCTGGGGTTGCCTCTCACCCTGTCTGCCACACAGTGCTGTGCCCTGGCTCCTGTCCTGTGCCCAAGGCAAAGCCTCTTGCACTGGAAAAGGAGCTCCATGAGAGGTCTGAACTCATGCAAAGAGTTGAACTCATGGAAGAGCTGTGAATGGGATTTGTGAATGCCAGTATGCTGATCAGACCTGCCTAAAAGAGCTGAGGAAAGAGGGTGGATCTGGCATGAAGCTTATTTGTGAACTCAGCCCTTTCATGCAGAAAGCTGTGGCTTTTTTCTCCCTGTGAAGCACTATTTCCAGGAACAAATATCTGCTTCCAAAGCCCCCAGCACCACGTGTCTCATTTTTCCTAGGTAATCCTTGTCTGACCTCACCACTCACAAGGGACAGATCTTCTAGAATCTCTCCCTCCTGTAAGTTTTACTGGTCTGCTCTGGATTTCATACACCCATGGGACCAGGTATTGACTCTCCTGTGTCCCTGTGAATTCCCTGATCAGGTGGATGGGCGAAAGTGACAGCGCTACCATTGGATCTTCAGCACTACGTAACTCAGGGAGCCATGCAAAGCTGTGGCCATGCATTGCTCAGGAAGGGAAGATGCATTTGTCCAAAACCCTGATCCCATGTGCCCAAAGAAAACAACCATGTACAAGGTATTTTTCATCATTCCACGAGAACTTTGACCTCCCAAGGGTGTGTTTACCAGCCCTGCCTATGCCGAAAAAATTGAGAGGGGATATTAGCTTGGAAAAAAACAGGTCTGAGACATTGGGCAGGTTTTGAGACTCTGGCTTTGGGATGCAGATGATGGAAACATCAGTGTGACACCTGAATCATCATCCTTTGGAGCCTAGGCTCAAACTTCAGAAGCACACCTGAATGTTGCACCCTCACATAACTCTCTTGTTGGACACAGAGTTCCTTATTTGCTTTCTGGTGGCTTTCAGGGACATTCTCAGACTTTCCACAGTTTCTGTGAAGTGCTGTAAGATGTTTGTTATTTATGGAGCATTTCTGTTCCACGTGTTCATTTACATTGAACTCAAACCTCTCTGAAGAAAATTGAGACCACAGCATATTTCTAATCAGGAAAGTTAAAAGTTTTCTGCTGTGGTTCCTTGGGTTTCAATCTGGTCTTTCAAGAGAGCTGGTGGGAAATTGCACACCCAAATTCCTGACTGCACTAGCAAATCCAGCAGTAGACACAGGTGCACACTTCCTTATCTGTCACGAGCAGGCAGTTATTCTGTGAACCCAGGAATATGAATTTCTTTATTCACATGCCTGCGAATGCTTCTGTCTGCATGTTTTTGACCATAGTCAGCATGAGACTGAAATTGTCTAATGTGCTTGCAGAATTAAGGGATCTGCTAAAAAGAAGTCCTGAGATAAACCACAAATATCTGTGACTCAGCTGTGAACCAAGAAGAGTCTGAGCAGTCATACAGAAATGGGAAGTTTTGTCGATGCAGATGGGAGGAAAAGAGGTGAACAATAAGGGTAGTGAATATGGGAAGTATGTTTAGGCTTTAAGGATGTTGCCTTATTTTGGAGGGCTGAAGTATGTGAGCACTGACACTGAACAGGGTCAATGTCATCTCAGCAGTTTCTGACTGCCTGTGCTGTTAGCTGCCATAAGGAAAATGAGACTTAAGCAAAACTATTCTGCATGATTCCTACGTCTGCTGTGCCTGTTCCTGGTTTTCTTGTGTATGGAAAGCATAGGAGAGGGAAAAACAGGTGCCATTTGTATGATCCCCAGGCTGTTGACTCTAAATTAGTTTGTCTGTTCCCTTTCACGCCATTTTCACTGAATTTGAAGATGGTTCAAGCAGCATTACTGTGTTTCAACACTGTGGCTACACCTAAGCATGACCAATGTGATGGTTTCTGATACCCCAGCTCATGGTCATCACATTGACTGCCTTGGAGAGGGAGGAAATATATGAACAAGAGTATTGCTGTTGCTGTCTGATGGATAGAGTTTCAGGGATAAAAGACAAGAAAATTGTTAAGACAGTAAGTTATGGACTTGTTTCTGACACCCTTTCCTACATAAAGGAGCACAAAAGCTCTCTGGGAGAATTTCTGTGGAAAAAGGTGCTTCTCGGAGCCAAGGACAACAGACCTTCCTGTGCAAATTATATTTATCTTCTTTGAAGGTACATGTATAGGATCAAACTCTGGCCCTAGGGGAAATCCATCTGGTAAAAGAACCCTATCACTCTGTAGCAACGCAGTTGTAAAGTTATAATAGAGGTCTAAACAGATCCAAATCAAGTAGTTTAGAAAACTTCTATTTCAATTTTAGCCATTTTATCTTCAGCTTTTCCTTAAATTATGTTTACATTTTCTAGCTAGGTCTCAGTTTGAATGGGAAACAAAACAAAATATCTTATTCAAAAATGAAAGGATCCTATACTTTATATTCCTCATATTTGAAGTCTTCCCACACACCCCCAAATATTTCATCAAGTGGCAATAGAAAGAGCATAACCGATCCTCAGTAACAAGCTGGAAATTCAAGGAATCAGCCTTCTAAGTGAGTAGTATTTAATTTTGAACTAAATTTATTTTAAATTTCTTTTTAAAATTTTATATTTATTTTTATTTATTAAAAAAATATAGTGATTAATAAGCCAGAAGAATGCAAGCACTTAAGGATGACATTGAGAACATGAGGCTTTTTTGTCCATTGCAATTCCTATGTCATGTGTCAAAAAATTTATATGATACATAATTTGGTTTGTCTTTTTCTGTGGTTAATGTATAAGTCTAGTTATTCTGTAATTATTATAATATACAATAATGAAACAATAATTTCATTCCTTCTACGTAATGTGCTCTACCAGCTTTAATTAAACCTAACAACCTCATTAGTGAATATCATTATATTGGCTTCAGGGAGGCAATTCCATCTAGTGAATACAGGATTATTAAATGACTGGAGATCTGCTGTACCAGATGTGCCATCGGGCTCCTGTTTGACCTTGGGCGATTGGTTTAAAGTCTCTGGGCCTGTTTTACCCCCATGTCAAGTGAGAACCATCATGTTCCATGTCCTTTGTGAAACACTCTGCTTAACATGAATTACAAATACCCCGTTTGAGCACTGTATGTATGTATGTTTGCTAACAGAGACACAGAGAAGTCCTGCCCAAGATTCACAAGATAAGTCATTGACAATTCCTGGAATGGGGATCCCCAGATGCTCAGTAACTTCACTAAAAATTAATTTTGAGTGAATTAAAAGAACATGCATTCTGCACTGTCTTTCTTACTTTATGCTGGTTTGGAGCAGGCTGTGCAGACGCCCAGAGCACTTCTGGTGCTCAGGTGCCCACCTGGGGGCATGGCCTAGGTTCATATGCCCCCTCACCAGCCACTGCCCCACCACTTCACGCATTTGCAGAAGAGATTGGATTGAGCTTTCCCTCTCCTTGCAATTGAATTTACTTTGTGACCCTTTGTGGCCCAGACTGCACTAGGGGGCTTTGCCTGGGTGGCTGGATGCTTGTGTTGGACGACATGAAAGCCTCCAAAAACTGAAGAGGTTTGACCTAAAGATGTCAGGACTTCAGAACTGAAACTGGAGCCACCTCCCTGATGTGAGCAGCTCCTAAGTGGTTGTTTCCCAAAAGAAACAGGTCATGTTTTTTAGGAGGAAAGCCAAACAGGCAGGAGAGGTTCACATCAGGCTGCCAGCAGGAGCTGGGGACTGCAGGATAAAGCATCAAGGCACCAGCAGGTGAAAAGGCCTGAAGGAGGGCAGCAGCAGGTGGATACAACAGCAGGGATTGATAACACTTGAGTACTGGAACTCATTTTTCCCTCAAATATTACATATTTTGTGTCGTTACCAGCAGCAGGGAGCCTGGTTCAACAGAACTGATTTTTCCAGTTGCCTTTTCATTTCACCTCCCTCCCTGCAGATGATATATCATGTGATGCTTGGGTACTGCAGGGAGCCCCAGTTTTGCTGTGCTCTCTTTGAGACAGAAGATGCTTCAAATCCATGTTTGTGGGGCCCAAACCAGTAAATTTCACTGAGCATGGTTCCAGGTGAAGCAACTGTAGAGACAGGTGAGACAAGGCTTCTTAAGGTCAAATTGCTGACCAGGGTACATTATGAGCAAAACACGCACACTGCCATTTCTGGCAGCCTTAAAGTGAGGAGAAGAACCAGCTGGAAAATAAGGAACATTGGCATCCTTGGTGCTTGGAAGGAAGATGCTACCTGGACAGAGGTTGCAGAAAACTGGTCATTCGTTACTCTTAACTGGTTGAAATGACAGAAGAGCAGCACAGAAATCTAAATTTGTCAGAAATGCACAGACATAAACTTCAAGTTGTGAAGAAGTTCCTGTCATGTGTATTGGTTCTTGGAAAAAATAACATAAATGTTTATACATTAGCATGCTTAAGATGGTGTGTGTCTGACTTTCTCTTATTTATAGTAGCTTAAGTCTCAGGTATGCATTGAAGTTAAATTCATACCACCACTTTGAAACTGTAGTGAGTTTAAGGTCTGTGCCTTTAGTCTCAAGGAGGTTAGCACTGGAAAAGAGTGGATGATTGCAAGTTGCAATATAAAATCGAAATATTTTCAGATTTACCCTCTAACATTTTAAAGTGATTAATTCATCATGCTGGCTCAGTCCCTGGTTTCTTCTAAAGGAAGAACATGCCAAAACAGAAGGTCATGTGAACATACTTTTGAACAACGACTGCCACGATTTTCCAGTAAGTTGCAACTTTTATCCAGTTTTGACTTTGTTACCCAAGCTAACTATCTGTGCTCCCAACTGAACCTATGAAATGCAGATGGTGACATCATTATTCCTATTATTAAATGTTATTAATATTCATATTTTATGTAAAGTAACTGTGACCCATCGGGGTGGCCGAAGATGCTGAACTGAGACAAATTGGCACTAAGCAATTCCAGTGTCCAACCCTTCCAGTTTTTGCCCTTGTTGGATTTCATATAAGTTGGTGCATACCACAAAGTGTAGAACTAGCAGGCTGAATGTCAGGGTACACATCTCTATAACTGTTATTTACTGTCCAAAAAAGTTAGCCTTTTTTCAGCTACCTTAGATGAAGCTTTAGAGGTATCTTTGAGATACTAAAATGGGTTAAATTCCCAACTGTTTTGTGAAAGCCAGTGGGAGAATGCAAAAGCAAGTTGAATAAAGGCCCACTGGCATCATGCAGCTGTAACTGGGCCTCCCATTCCTTCCAGGGGAGCAGCCATCACCTGGCCCAGCATGCATCTGCTGGCCCTGCAACAATGGCATCAGCAGCACCAGTGCCACCACTGTGTGCTGGCCATCACCCAGCCAAGAGCACTAGCTGGGAGGAGGACAACACTGGGAACAGTGGAAGAACTGGGATCTGTAAAAAAGGAGGATGGGATTTAAGGAAAAGTAGGACAAAAATCCCAAGGAAATAGGGAAAAGAGTCTTCTCTTGTTCCTCTGGGCAGAAGGAAATCTGATATTTCACTTCAAAGTACTAGGATTAATTGAACCAGCCCTTTAGTGAGCTGTATTTGTCTCGTTCCTGAAATCCAGAATGCTTTTCCTGGTAATGCTTTCATTGCCAGTACAAAGATTAATTGTATTTTTATGCACAAGATGCTCAGATATATTATATATAATCAACGGTGAATTAAATTATTTATCTTCCTAAAGCATAAGATTCGCATGTCCCTAAGATACAAGATTGATGCACAGATGCCTCATAGAGCCATACAGTTCCAGAAAATGCAAACACATTCACAGGCAGTCCAGACTGGGAATTGTCATGAGCAGACCACCAGCAAATTATACAATAGGCATTTTCATTCAAGGAATCCTGGGGCTGGAGACAGTGTGTAGGTGCTGAGAGAACCCTCTGATCTTCAGTTTGTCCCAAAGCACTGGAAACATTAATGAGATCATGCTCAGAACACATCTGCATTATTATCTCTTTTTTTTTTTTTCAGGAGCAAACTGAGGCACAAGAAAAAAAAGACTTGAGCAAGACAGCATTTAGCAAAATTTGGTATGGATATTTACTTGTGAAGATTCTACTGTTACCCTTAATTCTGAGATCACCCTTCCATGCAGGAACTGTTTCCTCACAGATATGTGGGGGGTGAGAGAGAAGCAGTGCAATGCTAAGATTTCAGCTGTGGCTGCAGCCTGAATTGGCCACAGCTTCTCGTGCTAGAGGTCATTAATTTGACAGGTTGCTGCTGTACAAATCCCACAGCAGTACAGAAGCAAAAACCAGATGATTTCCATCAACTTCTCATAATTGTAAACAAAAGACAATGAGAAACATCAGGGAGTCACATTTCACTGGAGCATAGAGACAGTGGGGGGCATAATTAGCATTGGAATCATATCTGCATCAAATTCAAAATTAGTAAAAATAAAGAAAATTCTTCACTTCTCAGATGAAAAGCAGGAATTCTTCTGTGCATTGCATTTTTTATTAAAATTGCTTCTCTTACTTCTTGCAAGATTTAAATAAAAATCTGCAAAACCAGACAATTTATTTTTCCAGCCGTCTGAGTGGGTATGTTCCCCACATGTGCTATTCATGATTTTAACAAAGGGTAGATAGATACCTAATTGTTTCTGGATTGTCATCTTTCAGCAGCAGCCAGATCAGCTTTTTTGCTCTTTTCTATTAGCATATGATCCCTTCAAGAAAGATGACGCAGACAAAAGTCACACCTCAGAGAGATATGATGGAAAGCAGGAATTTGCAGATGCTCTGTTTGCCTTCTTCCCTCTGCAGCCAGGAGAGAATGAGTGAGGCTTGGAGGTCTGCACTGAATTGCTTTTGGGAGAAGATGTGCTCTCATGCACAGAACACCACCCTGAGTTTCAGGGAGCTGGGAACATTTCTACCTCTGCCGCTGGCTCATAGATGACCTTGGGGGAAAACTCACTTCAGGCCCAAACCTTGTTTTCCCTCAACTGTAAAATGAGGTCAGGGATGCCAAAGTCTTATATGAGCATTATGGATGAAAAGGTGTCATAAGAGCTACCTATACATTACCATTTCCTGGGATAATGGGCTCCAGCCTCCTTCCTCTAAGGTGTTGTGGGACCTTGAGGTGCAGAGTGCCTGCCTAGAAACAAGCATCATAGACATGGAAATACCTAATTTATTTACTTTTATCCCTGTTGGGAGCCTCTCAGGGTAACTGGCTGGTAGCACAATGCAAAAACTGTGTCCTGGCATTGATGCCTTAAGTTTTAGCTTTCATATTATCCAGATTCTGTACTGCATTAGTATATAACTCTGAACTTCACATAAAGTGTTAGCAAGTTCTCCTCACAGCTTAGTTAGACAAAACAATCCTTTTCCAGCCCAAGAACCAAGGACATTGTTGCAGCTTCAGGCCCAGAAAGCAGAAAAAACAGCGAATTGAGGAGAGCAAATTGGAAGATGGGACTTCATAACCTGAAGCTGTAATTGGACAATTAACCCCAATATGTAAATGGACCAAAACTTATAAAAGTGATAAAACCTGTGTTGTTGTCCACCTTGGGTGTAGCTTTGCCCAGGCTCCTGTACTGCCCAGGGTGTATCCTTGGAAGGCCTTCTAATAAATACCTACTTTATTGCTTTAACACTGTCTAGCCTCTGTTCCAGGTAGCCTCTCAAGGCACCACCATGGCTCTCCCTAAAGCAACTTGGCAAGGACACAAGGCTCAGGGACATCCCCAAGCACCTCTGCCTGGACACCTGACTCAAGGCAGGGTTTGTTTCCTCTCACATGGGGACCAGAGAGCACTGCCCTACACCCAGGGACTGAGCTATGTGGAGATTCAATGTGAATTGTAATTTAAAGCCTTTATCTAAATACTCTTTGCTAGCGTAGATCAAACAGTGGAAGCTGAGCTGACAGGTTAATCCCATTGTCAGGAGATTTCAGTATTTCCAAAGCAGGTTTTGTCTGGATTTGGAGTGAAACCCCTGAGGCTGCTGCTCATCCTGGGAGGGAGCAGCATCCCTGTGGGCAGAGGAGATGGTGGAAAATGGGGCAGGGTTCAGCCAAATCCAAGCTCTGCCAGAACTCTTTCTAAAACTAGCAAATTATGGACCATTTGATCTTGTTAGCTGGAATTTCCAACAATAAAAACAGTCAATTTTTTTTCTCTTTCCTGAGCAACCCTAATCTGACAATACACAATACACCTTTGTCTAAAAAGATATCACCAAACCACAAAGGTTTTTGCAGGTTTACGTCCAAAAACTCAAAAGCTTCATAACCTCCTTGAATATTTGGACCCTTTAATTCATCTGGTCTTCTGAAAATGTAGAGAGAGTCTAGATGAAAACAGCTGTTCTCAAAACAGTTCTCAGCACAGATGAGATGATGTTGACTTTGTATTTGAGCACCCATCCTGTTTACCTCCCTCTGATTCTAGGTCTGATCTGTACCCGCATAAGCATAAGGCCAGCCTCTGGCTAAGGTTTGAGTGCCACTGAAAACCCACAAGAAATAATTGCTCTTCCTGGAAAGAACTTGTCCCAACGAGTGGAAATCATTTCATAATGGCTTGTAAGATTATAATTCTTCACTCTCTAAACCCCAGTGATACAATAAGATAATAAATCTCACTGAAGAGTGAAGTGTGCTGTAATTGATGGGAATATGTAGACAGAGAATGTAAATCTCAAAGTACATCTGGAGCATATGAACAGGTGATATGTGCACAGTGAAGATCACAGAACTGGGCGTTTTGCACTTGGCATCATTAAAATTTGTTTGCCAAGCTTAATTTTAAGTGTCAACTCTGATCTCAGTTTTCCATACTTCATTTGAAGGCATTGTCTGATAATTCCAGTGGTGCTGCTCATGATCTGCGTGACTGAAAAGTAACATTAGGTCACAATCCTGCTTTCTCAATTTGGTGCAAACATGAACAGCTTGTCTAGATCACTACTGTATCTCTCCAGAAAACAGTGTATATGTGACATTGCAAAAAGTCTGTGTTGTCTCTGTGACTCATTTACAGGCACGCCCCAGCTTGAGGGTCACTTCACAAATTTCCACTTGGTCAGCTGAAAAAAATTTGCACTCCTTCATGGACAGCAATACAGTGAGGGATTTGTTTTTAAAATAGGTTTGAAAATGGATTGAACAAAGTAACAAAACTCCATTTGTAATCAGTGTTGAATTATAGTTTAAAAATGCAGAATAACTTGAAGAGATTAGCAAGCAAATAAATCATTACAAAAAATAGGCTTGCCATTGTAAAAAATGTTCTAAATTTCCTGGGTATTGAAAAGTAATGTGCATTTTGACCTATTTTCTTGTTTGAGAGCATATAATTCATTATTTCTTACAAAAACACTACATTTAAAAAAGCCATTTTATTTGTAAATGAAAGGCAAATCACTGCTTAAATGAGATGGAAAAAAATCCACTGTCTGTGAGTCTTTCTCTAAATATTACTTTTTAATTTTATAAAAGGAAATCATCTGCATCCAATAGAAGCTAATCAAATTGATTTACATATTGTTGCATGATGGAAAGAAAACAATCTTTTTTCTCTTGGTGGAAAGAACAACTGGAGGTTGAGTTCCTTAGAGACACCAATCCTGCTCCTCTTTTGCTTTCTGTCTTCAGGTGTTTTCTTTTACTTAGAATATTCTGCTTGCCCTTCAGACTCATCCTCCCCTGACCTGAAGGTTGAATTTAATACAGAAGGAAAGAGGGACTGCTGATGTGTGGTAATGTCTAAGAGGCTGGGGCACATGGGCTCAAGGAAATGTCACTGATTTGTGCTTGTTCTCTTCCCTAGCTAATTCAGAAAATTCTTGATCAATCATGCATAGTCCTATGAACACTGGAACTCCCATGCAGTAGACTTTAAAACACTGTACTTCACCTTCCTGTCTTAGTAGCAAGAGTTGGAAATGTATCCACAGATGTCTCATGGCTTGAAAAAGTAGGGGTTAAGATCTTGGAACCTTTGGCTTAATGATCTCCTGTGAAGCCTCTTCTATAGCATATTCTGGGGGGAATCATGATTTTTCTCTCTATGGTTGCACGCTGCTTTTTCTTCCTTGAAGCTGCATGCTGGACAAACACATCATCAGCAATAGTGTTTGCAGCTCCAGATTCAGCCTGCAGTCCAACAACAAGGCTTGAAAATAATAAATTGTATTATGATAAAATAATTACTTAATTCCTTTAAAATTAAAGAAAAAATTACACATGCTGTGTTTGCAAGAGGAAAAGGCTTATCATCAATCACAGCACATAATCTGTTTTAGATGCACTGTTTAAGTGCTCTTTGAAGGTAAATATTTTATTATGCCTTCAAAACACTATTAGAGTTTACAGTTTATCACAATTGTGCAAATCAGATTTCTATCCATGTATCCTTTGGTTTCACAGCTTACTTCCCTTCCCTTTAAACTTACTTGCATTCAAAGAGTCTCTATTGCAACATCAAACTCTGGGAAATGAGTTTACAAATTGAGGTTGGTTTTCAAGGAGTTCTTACATGCTTAGTGTTTGTGTTGATGTTTTTCCAAAGGTTTTTTTTTTAATCTATAAAGAGGCCATGCAATTGGGATAAAATAACAAATGATCAGATATTCAGAGGCTGTTTCAGCTCCTGGAGAGGGGAATCCTGGCAGAACACTCCATCTCTCTCTGAATGGCACAGAGGACTTAGTGCAGGGAAGGAAGGGAAGTTACTGTACATAAACAAGTATGAGTGCTCAGTTCCTGGGCTCCAGTGGCACTGGAATGTTCAGCCCCACTGCCTGTAGCACTGATGGTCGACTTCACAGTGATTTATGGAAGGAAAGTTTCTATCAACAGACAAGCAGCCTTATACACTGATTTATGTCTTAACTTGGAAGAAAGGAAAGAAGTGGAAAGAACAAAAGTTAGTCCTCAATGTGAGAGAGCACAGCACATCTCCACCACATGAAGGCTTCAGCAGCTCCGAGGACAAAACGGGTGATCTGTTGCGAGGCACAGTCATGATCTTAGCAATGCAAGGACACAAGAAACAAAAGGCATCACAGTTTGAAGTTACAGCTCCTCTGAATCACAGGAAAGACTTCTCACCTGGTATATGTCTGATTGGAGGCATAACGCTGCATCTAATTAGATGTGTCACAAAAGTAAAGCTTGCAAAAATCATTTCACAACTGTTCTGTTTTTGAGGAGAAAAAAATTATTCCTTCAAATGTGTTACAGTCCTTCTAAGAATGTGCATGCAAACACATACAAAATGCCTTGCCTGGGGATTTCGAAGCTTCAGTGTTTTGATTTTTCCTTTACATCATTTTTCTGTGGGTGCAGCTTAACAGAGGGAAATAAAGACAAACTCTAACACTGGAAAGTCAAGAAAAAAGGAACTGTTGACCCTCTAGCCAGTTAGTAAATAGAACTTGCCCTGGGCATGGCAGGCAAGTGCCTCCTCCACCCAGACTTTGGTTCTTCAAGGACATTAGTGTGATTTTTCATGCAGTAACAGTTTGCTCTTGCCAGTGCATGTCTAACAGCCACCCTGTGGCTCTGATCTATTAGCAGTGATGAATTCCAGTCAAGGGAAACAAGTTAAGCTGCAGTATCTCCTGAACTTTAAAACATGACAGAGCATTAATGAGGACCATTGCTGGCTTATCTCCATAGATGGTGCCTGATAGTTCCTTTGTTTCCGTGTCCCCTACCAGTATTGATTTGCAGGAATTACTCTAGAATTCAAACTCTCCTTTTCCCAGTGTTGTTCACTGGTTACAACAGCCCCTGTATGTTTCTGGGAACTACTTTTTTTTGGCTGCACCTGTAGTAGTAACCACCAGGAGAGAAGAATGTAGAATACAGAGAGGGCATCCTACCAGGACTGGTCATCTATTCAGCAGCATAAGCTGGTTTAATTGCTCAAGGCTGTGCTCTTCACAGTGCCACAGCAGTGGGCTGTAGTGATCACTTGCTTTCAGCTTGGAGTGCTTTATCTCCTGCTCCCATTCCCAGTCCTTCTGAGAAATGTTTGGATAGGTTTTCTGGTTGGAGGATGGGCTGCAGTATACATGTGTGTCTGTAGAGCTAGAACAAAGACATGCTGAAAACATTAGAATAAAAAAACTCTAGGATACTCAACATAAAAGCCAGCAGCAAAGGTTTAAACCCACCACAAAGGCTGAGAAACTGCAAGTTAAGGCACAGCACCCTCTGCTTAACCCACATCACCCTGCCTTGGGGCTGTGCTGTGCAGTGCACCAGAGAGCTGCAGCATGCCTGTGGGAGGGAACCAGCACTGCTAACAGGATCTTCAGGTCCTAGTCTGTGAGTGGCTTGAGGGTTCAGGTTTTCTCCCATGCTTCTCATCCCCCTGGAGAAGCTCCCTGTAAACACCTGCAAAGCCACTTCATTTGTCCTCATTCCAGTCTGCCCTCACGCCCCTCCTTGGGCACAAGAGTGGCAGGGTTGGAGGTGAGCCTGGTATCCCACCCAGCAGGCAACAACCATCTGTCCTGGTGGGATTGGCATAGCTCTAGCTTCTTGCCTGGCAGCTTGTTTGCCTGTTGGGGCTGCCCTTTGTTCCATTTGTGCAGTAGCTGGCACAATGGGGTCCTGGCACTGCATTTTTAAATACTGCCATCATGCAAACGGGAAGATGCATCCTCATTTGCCTTCCAACAGAGCAGCTCCTTTGGATCCACCTCTCCAGTAAAATGGAATGGATCTTCACATTTTTCGTATTGGGGCATGTCCTACTTGCTAAACAACTGGGCACTCCTGTGCAGCTGTCACGTCTTCAGGAAGGTTGCACCACCTTTGTCCAGGACAGAAGAACTCACACCGAGTTGCCAGGTTGTGCTATTCCTCTGCTTCTCTTGCTCATGCCCAGGGAAGTGGGTCTGTCACACCAGACTTACTCAAGGTGGATGAACCAGCACAATGAGAGATGGCAAGGCCATTGCTCAGAGCTCTACTGTTGTCATCTGGAGAATTAGAAGCATTCAACTTTAACTTTTTACCATTTTTTTTACAATTTCTCTTTAATTTTCTACCTTCTTTTTGTTTGTTTGTTTGTTTGTTTTTCAGCAAACAAAAATTATTTTTACTGGGGAAATGCTTGCTACTAGGATCAGGTCAGCTCCTGTGGCGTGTAGAATATGCTTGATGTATCCATGGGCAGTAGTAGGAGAGGACCCTTTTGTGGTAAGTCTGATGCATTACAGGTTTTGTAGGAGGATTGTGCTCTCAGCACAATGGAATCTCTGGGAGGAAGAGCTAACTTCTGGTAGGCATCCCATTTGCTCCCAAGGCAGCTACAAACCACTTGAAAAAATCCTACACTTTAATCAGAACTCAGATCTTCCTGCCATGGACAGAAATTAGCCTTGTGCTTTGCTCATGTTGTTAACACCTCTGACAGTGCAAGGGCCTCAGGCTCACTAAGCCCTCACACTGACTGACCCTTCTCCCAGCCGCTTTGTTCCACACACAGCAGAAGTCAGCAGGGCAAAAAATTAGATGTCCTCTTCTCCATGACACAGGGTCAGGATTATTCCCCTCTGGAATATATGCATTTGGCCCCCTCAAAGACAAAAGATTCTAGTAATGTTACTTCTGCAGCTCCCTGAGCAAGCATTCAAAAATTTAATAGATCTCACCATTACTATATTTTTGCTAATGTCTCCCCTGCATTCTTCGCATGCTAGGAGCTTACTTGTTTTTCTATGCCTAGGTTTTAGTACAGTCATTCGGCAATAACTGTTTATAATGGGCATTGTGAGGGACATGAAGCTCTGAAAACCTTCGCAGTGGATGGAATGCAATAGCAGTTTCCTCTGCCAAAGCCTCAATTGCCATAGATCAGCATGGCTTCACTGCCAAGCATGAAGTTTGCTCTCATTTACATCAGCAAGAATACCTTCCCAAGAATTTCAGTCCCCTGTATAACAAGGTTAAATTTTTCCCACTTCTTGTTTCTGAAACCATGCTGAATTTTAAGCTTTCTTAAATCCACTCCAGTAATTCTCATTACTTTGAGTCAGAATTATTGACAACCAAATTTATCTATAATGAACAAGAAGCGAGCTTGAAGAAAGGTTTTCTATTTTGTATTTTTTTATGTGTGTGTCCTTTTAGTGTCCTTCTTCAGTCCTAACTCCCTCCCTCTCTTACCTGAAATCCTTCATGCCAATGCCTCTGAAAACAACCTGGAAAACAGAGTATGTTCATTTGGTTTTGGTGTTTTTCTTTCCCAAGCCTTATTAGCTAGCACTGTATACATCATTATAATTGTGGTAAGATGCTGTCAGCATCCCTGCCTGGTTTCACAGATTGCTCTGACTGCTTTCCAAGCATCCCTAAGAATAGCTCAAGACAGTGATGTATGATGGTGAGTAGAGAGCTGTCATTATAATGGCTCCTCTCTTCCCATGGACCTCTATCAGGAATCACAGATGTTATACTGGAGAATCTCCCTAGAAAGTCTGGGGTGGAAGAGGTGGGCAAGAAGCAGCTGAGGTGCATATACTGTTCCTTATATCCTCTGACTCTAAGCAACACTGAACACAGATACCATCTAAAGCCTGTTATCAGTGCACTGTTTCTTCATTCTGAGCAGGCAGATTATTTTTAGTTGTTAATGTGTATTGTTGTACTACCCGAAAATCAAAGCAGAGGGCACTTGCTGGAGCAATGACCTTGTAAAGAAAGGCAGCACCTCAAAGCTGCTGCTTATTGTGAAGGGTTCAAAAATGGGTATTTCATACAGTATTTTTCATGTTGCACTTCTTACAGAGACAGATGAAACAATAAGTGCTGCATCGCTAAGAACAAAACATACATATGTGCACATTCTTAAAGGTCATCTGTCAACAAACTCAAGTTTTAGAGTCACAGACAGCTCTTGAAAAGTGTGCAAAAGCTTGCTTGTTGTTCCCTTTGTTTGACTTTTATGCCTATTAGTAGGAACACAGATAATTAACTGCAGACTAGCTGTTCCACTGCTGAAATTTGCAAACCTGCCACACTGACATAATGAAAGGTAAAGCCTTTGGGTACAAGAAAAGTATAGATTGCTTTTTCCCCACAAACTTCTTTTGTAAAAGCAAGCGGACAAAGGACATCACTCTCTCACACAAGCATTTACTGACCTGTCCAAAACTTGTCTTCAGGTCATCAGGCAGAAGAATTCATGCCTTTAGGAAAACAGGTTGAAGAATTCATGATAGAGTTCAGAGAATCCTTTTTTTTTCTTTCTCTTTCTTTTTATTTTTCCTGTAAGAAAGGCACCCAGTCAGTGTCCCAATGCCTTGCTGGGTGGAGCAGAATGACAAGAACAGGCAGGGACTGGCACACATGGAAGACTGCCTTTGTGGTCCATCTGATGGGGTTGTCCCTGGTAAACACAGTGTCCATGGAGGTTTATGTCTTGAACAGATATAGGGGAAGGCTACTGAATTATATCTTGTCCTAGGTGAGGATGGTCTGGGCTCTGTTCCCAGTTCTGCCATGCTGTCCTTCTGGCACATATTTTTCTGTGCATCATTTTCCTCAGAAACAGTGAATGAGAAAGAGTTCAGCTAAACCTCAGGGCTGGCCACAGGGGTAGTGCCTCCAGTGCTCAGCCCCTCTGGCCACCATGGCAGAGCAGGAAGAGCCCAGAGCAGCAGAGAAAATGTCCAGAAGTGAATGTCCTCTCTGCAGCAGTGGGCGACTCTGGAGGAGGCTGAGATTTCCTTAGCAATGGTATGTGTCTTCTGGTTTTGTTTCATCCCACGGGACACCAGCCCATGTACTTGGAGGCTCCCCTGCTGTGTGAACAAGCACAGAGATGATGAGCAAATGGGAGACCCAAGATCTAAGGAAGGAGCTAGCCTGTCCAAAGCAGCCCTGGCTATAATTTCTTTTCTTGCAATCTGGCTCTGGGCAAGTTTTACTTGACCAAACACAATGCTTTGATTCCAGGGGAGCCCCCTCCTTGCAGAGGAAATGAATGCTGTTAACTGCTACAATTCTGAATCTGCCGGAGTTGGGCTGGGACTCCCATCAAGCAGCTGCACAGGGAGGATGGGGACGGCTGCCTGCTGCTAACTAAACCCATGTCTGTAATGCTGTGTGTGACCCCTGTGTCATTCTGCCACCTGCCACTTGGGAGCCTGTGGAAGGGGCTCAGGAAGGCTGGGATGCCTCTGGAGGTTCCTGCACACTGCCTCCAGTCAGGTGCTGAGGCACACCCTGTCATGAGTTTTGGAAGGCTCCTTGCCCACACATCATTCTGTAAGGAGGGCCCATCTCCACCTGGTGCCTGGAGGCAGTCACAGTCTGCTGTTTCTCTGGAACAAAACTTGCAATTTTCCCCAGTAAGTGCTCCCAGTTGTAGCAACAATTCCTAAGTCACATCGTGTTTTACTAGCTTTGCACGCCTTTTATACCAAGTCGCTATCAAAGGCATGCATGTGTCTTGATTCAAAATTATTCAAGATGTGGAGCCTCCAGATTTTATCAATGAAAAGGGTTTTGTTCACCTACAAAACTTTTTAAAAAAATTCATTTCTTTAAATTCCTGTGCAAAGGTACAGAGATGCTGAGATATGCTGATACCTAGTGCTTGGTTTAAATGACTGCAACTTTAAAAATGCTGAACTCCACTGTCTTTAAAACAAGCGTTTTCTCCTTATGAAATCTACAACCCCAAATCCAATCAAGCTTAAACATCTGGCCTCAGCCATAGCCAATTTATGTGCCCACAATTTTTGGTTGTAACCCATGTGAGGGTGGACTGCTTCCTCCTCCGTCCCAGATGGGCAGGGCTCAAGGGCAGCCTGGGCTGCTTTGGTTTGGAGTCTCTAAACGGAATTGCATTTAAAAGGAAAAGCTCCCTCCCAAAATAGTTTTTCTGATGAAATTGTGTTTGCCTGAAAAGTGCAAAAAGGACCAGAGGGATCCCATGGACCTCCACTAAAGCTACTGGAATCCAAACCCACCTCCTCCACATGCAGGTGTCATTGGGGAGCACTGGACTGTGGCTTCAAGAAGGCATTGCTGGAGGGAACATGAGGAAATGTAGCTGACCCAGCCAGTGCCCTTCTGGGTTGCACAGGGCAGCAGCTGCCAGGGATCAGGGCTGTCACATGTGGAAGGATGTCCTCTGTGAGGGGCCACCCATGGTGGGTGGCACAGCTGGGCTGTGACTTCAAGGAAGCTGCAGCAATGCAGCTCAGTCCAGCTTAGCCATTGATGTGGCTCTTGGCACCACATCTGAGGAGACTGCTGCACAGCAATCATTTCACCTCAGGCATTTTGCACTTGAAACAGTCAAAATTTCAGCTGGTGTTGAACTAAAAATATCCTGGTTTTGCGCAACAGTAGACCCTCTCTGGCATCCATTTACCCCAAAACAGCAAGTAGGGTAAAGTACCCAGAGGAAAGTATTACTTGGAGTCTAGGAGCATGCAGTGATGAACTTTGGATCCTGAGAACATTCTTTATTTCTCTAACTTACCTAAGATACGCCTGTAGATCTGATGGAAGAATATACCCCTAAGAGATAAAGCCAAGTGAACAGAAGCTAAGTGAAGGATCAGCTTTATTCCATACTGTATAACTGAGACCTGTGTGCGAAAATGTACTTTTGACATAATCCTTTTTTTTCCTCTCTGCTCTATTTCTGCTTTAGGAAATTTCATATGTCCTGTCCAAGCTTATGGTACTTTTAAGAGATAAGCAGATCATTTTATCTACTCTGCAGTAAAGGGTATGGAAGGGAGAACAGTCAATAATTTTAACTCAATCTAATTTAACTAAAATTAATTATTTTTTATTCTTGATGATAACAATGTGTTTAATATCGTATACAATGAGGCATTTTGTATATGAGCATCAGAAGCATATTTAATAGGAAACAGAAGCTTATACCTGGGGCTGTAACTGTGTAAAAGCCTTTCTCCCATCCAGTTCCTCAATCATACACTGAAATTTTGCCCCAATCTTTACCCTGCAACTTCCACCACTTTTATTTTTCTAGGGACACACACCATTCTGGGCATCAAGTGTTAGGGGTTTTGGGGTGCCAAGGAGCCCATGCAACCTCCCAAAGTGTTTGAAAAAAACCAAAGACCCTGGTCCTGCAGCCCACTCCTCTTGCTGTTTGGGCATGCAGAGAGCCTTTAGAGAAAAGGTGGGTGGGCTCATTCCCTGATCCTTGGCCTTGACCTGTGCAAAACCACATGTGGGCTGATTGCAAATGCCAATCCTTAGATCAGAGGAAGGCCATGTACCAATGCCGAGCGACCCACTCCTACCTGCACACAGGTAAATGCGTGGACCCAGCCTGATTTGGTTGTTCTTGGTGCCCTGGAGTACACAAGACACCATCTGAGGTGCTGGATTGGACAGATCCGTGTGGTAAAAAACATGGCTTTGAATGGATCACAATAAATTGTCAAAGAGGAAGAGGAAAGAGTAAAAGCTGGGATGTCTGAAATTATTCCAGTCAATAAGTGTGCAATTGGTGAACTGCATAGAAGAAATACCATTCTTGCTTTTGCCAAGCAGCTGTTCTCCAAAGGCTTCCAAATCAGCAAGTTTGTGCCCTTTCATCCCTTACACAGTCCTAAAAATAAGTGGAAATATCAGTCAATTCAAATAACCAATGTCAAATACACAGAACAGCGTATCTATAGCCTTTTTAGATTGAGTCCTTCTCCATATCCCAAGTAGCTCTGCACCCCATCTAACATGGGCTCAGGTTCTCAGATGCCTTCCATTTTTTCAGATTTCAGGGAAAGGATGTAAGTCTCTGAAAGATTTATGTTATCCCTAAAGCTCTGGGACAAAGCAATGATCTATGATCTGTTCCTCCAGCCCAGTGGAACTTGCCACAACCAAGAGAAAACCCACTCTTGTGGGACATGGACTTCTCAGGACATAGCCCAAAATGGTAGTAAGAAGCTTCCCTGAAGAATTAAGACACTCTCTGCCCTCATTCCTTGCTGTGGTTACAGGCAAGGCACTTTCTTTGCTGTTTCTTTTGTTCATATCAATGCAAGGTGAAGTGTGTGTGTTTATATCTATGTATACATACATATAAAATATATTTACATATAGAAGTATGCACACACATACACGTACATACACAAATATATATACATCAATGCATACATAGAGTTAAGGAATCTCAAAAGTAAACACTGTGCTGTGCACACATCTTCCTATGTGGAGAGGATGAGAGAGCAAGCCCACAACAGCTGTTGGTTGTACTGCTTAATGAACCACCCTGAAGCATTATGCTGCTTAGTGTGGTATAACCAGCACAGAATAAACTGCAATGGAAGAGGCAGGACTGGGTGCTGAGGTGGAAGAGAAGAGGAGCCTGAGGAGAAAGACAGCTGCAGGGGGTCTGGGTGTTGGCTGGGGAGAAAAACAGGTGTGCAAAATAGTGTGTCACAGCATCTGGAGTGGGGCTTGGGAGTGCTTAAGGACAGTAGGTAGGTTGGGTAGGAAGATAAGGTAGTAGGGAAGTGGGATGCAGTATTTGAGAGATAAAGTGAAGGTGGAATATTTTGGAGAGGTGATTTGAAATAGGCAATTCAGTCAAAAAGATTTTATGTGTAACGAAGGTAAGGTGGAGGAAGGGAAGTTTTGCATTTACTGTGAAATTTATGTCAGATCATATTTAAAACTGTCTCCTTTGCATCACTAACCTGTAATCTCATAGCAGTGTTGCCCAAATGTCTTGGAGACTGAGATTGGGTCTCTACTGTAGGTAAGAAACATCCAGTGTGACTGCACTGAGAGGAGACCACCAGAAACTCAAAAAAAGCCTGCCATTCTTCACCACCACTTGCTCTGTACTCTTGCTCCAGGCTCAGTCGTGAAACACGAGAATGTTTCCTGCAAACTATTTTAGACAGAAGCAAAGGAATTGCTGGTTATAAATGGAAGAGCATGTCTTTTTTCATCTGTGTACTCACAGTGCTGGAAACAAGCAAGAGCTGAAGATGTAGTTATTGAAGCAGATGAATAGACATCATCATTTGAGTTCTGCACATGAATATGGAGGAGGAATTAAATCATGGGAGATGTGTGATATTTTAAACCAAAACTACAAGTTGTGCAGAACATTTTCTTACAAATTTGTGCTCAGAGTGGTTTCTAAACCACCATTAATCAGGCTATTTGGATTTCTGCTTCAAGAAAGCCAGAATAACAACACAAACTTAAAAAATCAGAGCAGAATGACCTTCTTAATGTTGTTTTCAGTCATACCATGGCCTGCTGCATAATGTGAATTTCATTTTAGTAGCAGTCTGTTTTGCTATCCATCACTGAGCATGATGGAGTTACTTCCTAAAAGGAATCCTGGTCATTTTATAAGCATCACACACAGTAATCAACTATCTCCTGTAAGAATTAACTGTTATAGCTAGCAGCCTACTTTTATTTCCAATCAACATGATTTGCAGGCATGTACACCAAAGTAAGTAGGGAATTTTTATTTCCAGCTTCATACATGGCTAGACAAGTGACAATGTCCCACAAAGACAATATATAGAGTGACTACAGACTAATCAGGTGAGGTCTTGAGATGGCACTGTTGGGGTGATAAGACACACTCAGTGTGACTTGCTGTGTGTGACATTAGTTACATCAAAAGGCAGAGAGAGAGAAAAACTGACTATAGAAAAATGATGCCCTGGCATTCCATACTGCTGCACTCACTCTCCCTGATTTTCAGATGAAACCCACTGGCAGACTAACAAACAATTTCATTTATCACTGCTAGTCCTGCAAACTGAAATAGGGATATGTAACCCAGAGGCCCAGGGAGTTTTATCACTGACTTCATTAGAAACAGAATTTCCCCAAAGCTTTCTGGAAATGTAGACATTTGGCAAGCAGAGAGTTTGCACCAAAGTCTCAAACTCAGCCTTCTCTCACCCCCTCACCTGACACAGAAGCCCTCGTTGTGAATCTCAGGGTTGGCAATAGGTTATACCCACCAGAAAGTTGGGACCCAGTTGGTGCCACTGTTTGTTATCGCTCTAGGATCCAGGGGATCCCCTGAAAACACAGCCTGACATTTCAGAACTGGTCGCACAAACACGCTTGAAATTCAAGGTAGAGAAGCTAATACCAGCAGTGTGGTAGCAGGGGAGGGAGATCAGAGATCAGCCCACAGCAGAGCTGGGGCTCACACTGCAGAGCCTCACTGCAGGCTGCCTCTCTCCCCGGAGAGGAGCTGTGGTCCACGGAGAGACAGCGGAGCTCGCTGGTGCAGTGCATCCCCAGGCATTTTCTGAGCATAGCTATAATTCAAACTGATGGGATTTTTGAAAAATGTTTTACCACCTCATCTATCGAGGTCTGATTTGATTCCATCAACCAAGCAGCTAAGTTCTCTCCTTTTTTTTTTTTCCCCAACATGAATGCAAACTCTGTAAGTTGCAGGTGTCAGGAAATCTTAAAATAATGTTGTGATGGGATGGGAAGGAAAGTATATAGTTCCTCAGCTCCTACATATTCAACAATAATAAAAAGATACCACAAGGCAGAGCAGATAATACTGATTTACTGCAACCTTATTTGCATGTATACATGAATATACACTTTTATTTGGACTTTATGATTTATTCATTATATACATAAAGAGATAATGAACAACACATCTGCATGCTATGAAGCCAGGTTTCATTGAGGCTTGTTATTTACAAAACAGAGACAAAATCCATGATGACGAATATTCTGCTCTCTTTCTAGGGCGCTGTATTTGGGATGTCAGGAATCTTTAAAGTTAGTATCTATTTAAAATAAATACGTAGACATCATGAGAGCAAGCATATTATCACACAGAGAGACTGTGTGAGAGAGAGGCAGACTATATCTTCAATTTAAGAAAACACATTTTTTAGCATGAATTATGCATTTGTTTTGTTTTTTCCTGTTACTGGGAAAATCAGACAAAACAGGAATTCGCTCATTAAAAGTGACTGAAGCTGTAGTTTTGCGAATGTCTCTGCATGACAATGACTTAGCACAGTGGAAAAAAACGCAGCAGTTCAACAGCTCAAAACCTTCTCACAGAAGGTAGTGATGATATATAGCTGTGGGACATTATAATTTTCACAGCAATGTTTTGTTGTATTTTTTTTAAATCTTTTTGTAGTGCAAACAAAATATTATGGGTTTTTCATCAACCAAAAACTGGAAAGCCTGAGAAAATCCCCAACCAACAAAGTAAAATAATCCTTTCCCCCAATGTATTTGCTTTCTAAAATGTGAAATTGTGAAAACCAGTTACCTTCATTTCTTTTCAGTAAAACTTACAATATCAAACCCAGGTGTAGAAGCAGTACTCCTGGAGAAATGTACACAAGCCATTCTAGTATAACCCAGGTGTGTGAAAATTTTTTCCCATCTCATGAAAATTTAAAACTTTACAGAGATTTTAGCGCAACTTTGAACTCTCATGAATGTAACACCTGATTGCCTAAGACTTTCACATCTGGTAGGTTATTAACTGTGATGCCTATACCGGTAGATGCTAAAATTTCCATGAACCCTCTGAGCATGTTGCAGAAAGTATAGCACTCAAAAACATGCTTTCTCAGGTTTTAAGATCCACTAAATGCAAAATCAGCAAAAGCTCCCATGATTTCAATGAATCTGTTTAGCCTATATCATTTCACTGTAGTTTGATAGGTAAAAATCACGCATTCCCTGCTAAATTTTGTAATTTAACCACAGATTCTACATCAAAAAGTCGTAAATGTGCAGCATATTTTGCATATTTATATGGAAATATGAACACTGTTCCTGAAATCTTGTAGTGCTCGTGGCTGAAGCAGCCTGTGCTCAATCTTTTGTGGAGGGGTGGAGCAAATGACCTCCAGAGAACGCTTCCAACCTCAGCCATTCTGTTTCCAGTGTATTTATGCAAAATAAGCTCTCAGTGTATAAAACTTAGCCCCATGCCAGCTGCAGTCTTTCAAAAGGGAAGCAAATAAAGCCACTGGAGTGCAGAAAAGGTATCTGTTATCCCAGCAGGTCTGCATCAGACCCTGTGGCCCTGTATACTCAGAAAATAAAATGTGAAGGGCACCCAGTTTAGGGGAATCATTAGGAACTTTGAAAGGCATATATTATTATTTATAGATGTATAAATAATTCTTCAAATTTGCCTAGGACTGAAAAAGACCCACTTCACTGGAAAGAATTCTAGGTCTGTCTTGGCTGGTGGTGTGATCTCACTAGCAGGTCAGATTCAGCATGTCACACAGTGCTGCAGGTGGCTGAGAAATCTGATTCGGGAAAGCCTTTGCCTCTGCAGACATAAATGGACAGGAACCACAGAAGAACTTGGGATACCTGGGCTTCCACTGCTGCCTCTGTTTTTCTCTAAAAACTTTCCTTCAGCTTCCCTGTGCCCAGGAGCTTTCACCGCTTTGGCTGTCTGAACTGGCTCCACTTGTTATCTATACTGTTTTTCTTGTATAAGGCCCTTTAATCATCAACAGTTTCTGCTTTCAAAAGAATGTATCAACCCCAAAAAACATGTTCAGACAACAAGGGAGAACACAGGCTCTTGTACAGTGTTTCTTTTAATCTATGGCCCCTCCTGCTCCGTCAGGGACAGCGATCCCATAGATTGAAGGGGCGGAAATAAAAAAATACTCTAAAACATCTTGAGCCTCTCATCTGGTTTCTCTCCTTGCAACCTTTTGCTTTTCCAATGCCATGGTAATTTTCATGCAAGGGGATCGGGGTGAAGGAACAGATGCTCCTCCTATTTCCTCCCTGTTATCATCCCACTCCCAGAGATGCTCCCTGTAATCGTTCCATTGTACAGCTGCCTTTCCTATAAAGCTGAACAATGAATAATGGATGCAAAAACTAAGTGGTGTTTCAGGTTCATTAGTATGCATATTGTTATAAATTCATTTCAGTAGGTGCTGTGAAGCCACTCTCCTCTCTTTTGTATTTTGAGGTGTCACTGCTTCAGGCTCTGCTAACGTTCATTTTGTATTCATTCATTTGTGTCTGTAGTTTTACCTGGATTGTATCCTATTGTTCTTATTTGCAAAGCTTGGGTTTAATTTCCTGTAGGAAGCTTTTCTTTTGTCTCTAGGGCTCACTCTCCTATTACTATCCACCTTGAGAGTACTAAAGCACTGTCCTGCTGGTAAAATATAATTTGTTTTCTAGTGTTCTAATGAAAATGTTACCACTTATGTCCTAAAAAAAAAAAAGAAAAAAAAAAGAGAGAGAGAAAAGAAAATAAAAGAAAGATCAAGATTTCTTATTGTAGCTGTTGGTATCCAGGGCTTCCCTTCTGTTCATTTCTATTCCTGAATGTTAAATAGCTCACAAGCCCCAAGCCACAGACCTGCAAATCCTTGTTACCTTTGACCCATGTCCAGCTGCCAGCAGAGGCTTTGCTGGTAATGCTGGGTTCCTGAAAAGAATTTCTGTCAGCCATGCAGAAAGCAACTCATGTATCAGCATTTTCTTGTAAAGTCGAAGAGAGGCTGCTTCCTGCTCTGTTTCAGACCCCCGGCCCTTTGCAATTATTCCTTTTATTTATATGACATACATATTTTATTCATTCTCATTAGGCTCTTCAATAGAAACCCATTATCTTTCAACAGATTCATAGCAGATAAAACATTCATATTATTGCCCCTATTTTTGTTTCTGTTTTATGATATTCTCCCTCACACATTCAGATTCATTCTTCCTAACAACAGCATATCATCAGGCCTTGCCTTCAGCTATTGTTAACAGTGAGCTGATAAAATACAGTAGGATGCTACAGAAAGTAGAGCTGATCCCAAGCCTTTTTTCCTCTCTGCCCTGTCTGTATTGGACCAATAGTGGTGCAGAGCTATCAGCTCAAGAAAGTATAAAATGAACTCCAACTGCAATAAAAGAAAGAGACAATAGTGAACTATAGCTGTGCTCTCCCAGGACACTTTGCACAAAGGAACAATTGCCCACAGCGGTCTCACTAAAACGGAATTTGCAGTGGATAATATTCAGCACATGCACAGTGCATACAAAGTAATACAGTAGTTGCTGATAGCAGTTACTCTGTACAAGAAGAGCATCTCTTACTGAAACTGTGTGTCATCTTTGATGGTGTATGCGAAGCCTTCTTAACATTACAAGCAGCACTGAGTGTTAAGGAAAAACTATTCAGACTAGGCTGACAAAGACAGGTGTTGAAGCCTGAGTACTGAAGTGAATTGTCCTATATTCAGTACCAGGAACCAGTAGCCACATGTTGAAAACACTGGTATAAGTGACTCTGTGAAGATGAAAATCAGAGCCTGTGGCAAAGAAAAGCACAAGTCCTCTCTGCCTGGATCATCACCTTTGCTCTCCTCTTTTCTTCCCACAGCAGTAAAAAACTTCAGCTCTCCAGTTCTTTAGTCATATGAAGCTGAAGATTAAAAGAGATTTAGCCTCACTAGTAAAGGCTACAAAACCAGGTGTGTCAGACTCTTACAGTGCTTTATTGGGAAATTTATAATCTCAGCCACGTCCAGGATTCCTGTTTTACCCGTGGAGGCAGCATACGTGCTCCCACTGCAGCCCCTTGCTGCAAGAGCTGAGACACGCGTCCCTGGGCAGAGCGTCGGTGCCCACAGAACAGCTGATGGCAGATCTGAGAGGCACAGGAGCGTGGCACGTAGACACACCACATGAGGAAAAAGAGATCAGTCATAAGAAGCTCATTTCCACTTTTATTGTGGTAAATTGCCAGCTTATGGTAAATCAAACAGATCTCTGAAGTTTGAAAAATGGAAAACTTAAATCTTACAAAATATTCTCACTATGCAGTTCCACTACAGAGATTATCATGACCACAGGGACAGGTATCTTCATAAGTATCACAGTGTCCCATGTTGTGTGTATGTGTATTTATATTTGGATGTATTCAAATACACTGAAATTCAAACATATACACTGCAGTATTGTTGATATATAAATATATACTCATAGTTCCCTCTCTATAAGCACATTAGTCTCCCCACATGTATGCAAAAATAAGCCCAAATCATATGTATGTAGATACTCTATCATTTATGCATATTTAACATAGTCTTTTTTAAACAGGTTTGCTCTTATTTATGTAAATATCCTCTCTTGCATTCATACACAAGGCATTGTACTCAGCCACGTTTTTGTTGGCCAGGGACATTGCTGAGGACACTCACTGTTAGCCTGTTCCTTTAAACTTCTCTGAGCATATTTTTACTGCATAATTCTTTGGGAACATGACTGTGTGCAATAGAAAATAATAAATTCTCATATAAACTACATAACCTCTGTTGAAGTAAGTGGTCTGTGGACTGATTAAAATCAGGACTAGGTTTGTCTTTTTTGTCCAACTACACCAGCATTTGAGCACCCCAGAACCTCAGTAGAGGCAAAACTGAATAACTGAGAACAGAATTTGTCCCAAATGCTAGAATGATCACACGTCAAATCATATTTAGCATGTCTAGTAGACCACAAACCCACAAATTCCTGACCTGATGGTACTTATTGCTGTTTTATCTGTAGCTTGGTGCTGTAGCACCCACACGATTCCCTTTTATCCCACTTGTTTTATATCATTCCACCACACCAGTGGGGGTCTGGAGCTGGAGGCCTCCAGAGACACATTCTTTACCTGCACCTAATGAACAAAAGGTGTATATTTTCCTGCTAGAGTTGCCTGAAGTCTGTGTTACAGCTGCAGCCTGCTGAGGTGAGGGTCCTGCTGTGTGTACGCCTGATGCAAGGAGAGCTGTGAGGCAAAGCAGCTCCTAAAAGTGAGGACAGAAACTCAGCTGTAGATGCAGGAAGAAGGTGCAGCTCACTAAAGTTCCAGCCTGAATCTCTGTCTGCCAAGAGCAGCTTGTGAAGGAGAACTGCTGCAGACACAACCAAAATCCTTGCAGGAGAGGAAGTTGACAACTCATTTTCTTGTCCTGTTCCCAAAATGGCAGAGCCTGCAAATGCACAGTGTGTTTGTGCTAACGGGCAGGAAAGGGCCAGTGGGACTGGGCTCCTTCCCATCCTTTCCCACTCCTTCCCACCCAACCCCTTGCACACTGTCTCCCCACTCAGCCCAGCAGGGATGAAGTGCCTGGACACACTTGTGCCTCTGAGCTGTCACCTCTCTGCCCATGCAAGCCATCAAGAGAGCTTCCCTGGTCCCACAAAAGTGCTGTGGGGATGAGTAAGCTTCAGCTTCAGATTGTATGTACTCAGGTATTCCTGCAATACAGGCCAGGAAACAGGCAACATACTCAGCTTTCAGAAAGACAGCCCCAGTCTGCAAAGCTGGAAATGCACATAGTTGTTAATGTGTTCCCTTTTCTTTCTTTCTTTTCTCTCTTGGCAACTTGTTCTTTGTTCTTGTAGTCTACTTGATTCTAGGGATTTTTTTTATTCACTGCAAGATTTGATTTTTTCTTTTTAATACATAACCTGGCACTGAGCACCTGCTGCAATTAAAGCACTGGTATTTGGCTCCTGTGAGGTCTATCCTATTATGAAGTTTTTATCCATTGATTGTAGACTAATGAACCCATCAATTCATCACAGCACTTCTATTACCCTACTGCTGTTGTGGGAGGTCGTATTGCTGAGCTTGGGTAAGAGCACTAGCTCTCTTGCTACTCCCCAACTGTTGTTAGGGATGTAAAAGAGGTAAAGTAATCAGGATTTTGATACAGTTCAACTTTGTGGCCCTTCTGTGGCATGTCAGTTCCTCCTATAGCAGGACTTGCTCACTGAAAGCAAATCCATTTCAGCAGTACTTGCTATTCAGAAGGAGTGGCTCTAGAGTGGGATGGAAAAGGGGAAGAGATACGATATTTTTCTGGGAAACACTGAGGGGCATAAGAAATGGTCCTTTTTTCATTCATAGAAATTATCTGGTATGGGGCATTAGCAAAACCTAAACTCAAAGTAATTAGAAAGAGCAAGCAATGGTTTCAGCAGCAAATACAACAACAGCAATATGTTTTTCTCCCTCTGTGTCAGACACTGGTAATGCTTTTTTTTTTTAAAGCCTAGTTTCAGATTATATGTGGCAGATTTATTTATCATTCCACACATAGTTATCTGGCTTTTTTTAGATTGTCTGGCATTACATTGATTCAGCACAGATATGCAGAAATGCACAAAAGTAATTGGCAAGAAAATAAACCCAGGACCACAAGAAGAATTGCCTTTAAGGTATCACTTTAAAGTTTGAGAGTCAAGAACCAAATCGGATAATTCTGGCAGTCTTGATATCTTTATTGAGAAAACATTCTGGTACTGAGTTTGGAGGGTGAACAGTAATAAGGGACCTTCTGAAAAATAAAAGAAATGAGACTGATCTCCGTAATTGTGTCAGAGAAATCACATCTACATAAGCATGTGAACAGAAGGTCTACAAACACAAACAAGAGGAATGGAGATGTCTGAAAAAACAAGATGCCAATAAAGAAATATGGCTAACAGATAGGAATGAGTACAACCTTTTCAAACTGTAGTTCTTTCTAAAAGCAGTTAAAATTCCTATTAGTAGCACATCAACTGAAAAAAAATAATTGTTTAAATTTAGGCAACACAAGTCTGTGGAAAACTAGGTTTGTAAATTCCAAAAAGCCAAACCCCTTTCCATCCAGCACAACCCTTATCTGAATTAGCCAGTAACTCATTCACTTGTTTTTTAACCCAGCTGTTACAGCACACATAGTCCTCTCATTATCCAAGCATCTCAGTTCTAGGATCAGATTGTTCTTCTAAAGCAGGTAATTTGATGCCACAGCACAGACAAGGGATTTGGGCAGAGTGGGCACTTTAATACCACGTCCTGCTGCACATGTCCTGACGTAGGTTCTTCTGGATGTGGGAGACGGAACATCCAGAGCAGCGGAAACTCTAACACTCAGCTAGTAAACAGTGGTGTTGCAAGTCTTATTAATTAATGTGTGCAAAATGTTCTGAGATTCCCCAGATAGAACATGTTACAGAAGTGAAAAATATTACAAGTAATCTTTAGTGATGTATTAATAACACTGAAGGTAAGAATGCAGCCTTGTTATAACTAAAGGCTTCTCTTTCAGCAGGTTTGCTAACAGAAGGGACAGACTGCAAGGCAAGTACAAAACTCCACTCCAAGATGTGGTGCTTCAGGAAGGCAGCAAAGCTCGTCCACATCAGCAGTCTTTGTTGCTGAAAACCCACATGGGCATCAGGTACTTCATCCACTTTCAGGTCCTGAAGTTCTGTGAGCCTTTGGCCTCACTCAGTATCTCTCCTCAGTGTCCACATGGACATCTCATTATTGCTCAGCTACTGCAACCTACAAAACAAGCAAGCGGCTTAATAAATAACAGAAATGTTTTCGCAGATGAAACATCTGGATTGGAGTATGACTCCTTCATTGCAGGGTACAGGAAGGGCAGTGGTAGATCCCTTGGCTTCACTGTGAGCATGGCTGACAGGATCACCATTCCTCTACTTGTCTCTTTTGGGACCATGTTCTGGCCTCTTCAGGGATCCAGCATGAAAGATTTTTGCAAGGAACCACCATCCAGATACTCTCCCTCTCACCTAATTCAGCCCTGAACTTTGGCACCAGGGGGAAGAGGAGTGCATCCTACACAGATCGTTTTTCCATCTGAGAGTCCAAGGCATGCTGGAGGAGATTTTGAGGTCTGATACAGTCCCAGAATAGTGAAAAGATGGTGGTTTCAGAGATTCATTACAGAGCACAGGAGGAAGACGGTGCCTCTGCAGAATGATTTCTTGGCTACTGCATACCAAATGCACCAAGAAAGCAAATAAACTGGCAGTGACTAGGAATTGACTAATCCATGCCAAAACTGTGAAAGAGTTTGCCTCACTCCTGGGTCCTTCAAAGCTGCTCAGGAGTTTGAGAGGTTGAGATCCTCCTGTCTCCTCCCTTGTTTACTTCTGCCCATTTGAATTGTGGGGATCCCTTTGCTGTGCTGATTAGGAAGCAGCTGATGCCTTGGTAGCTGAGCAGTTGGACCACACGTAGGGACTCCCCAGCCAAGCAAAGCTCCAGCAAGGCTATCCCTCCTTACACTGACACTCATTACTCATTATTCAGAAATAACCAGCTGTTTCAGTAGAAAAATAAACCAGCAGTGACAAATAAAGCTGGCTCAGAAAGGGCATGCACAAAGGGATTAGGAGTCCTACGCAGACCAGGGGCATGGGTAGAGATGCGGGCACCCTTAGCCCAGGAAAGGGGAAGGGAAGTGTGCAGGATAGGCAGACTCATCTCGTGCTATTACAAAGCAGAGCATTGGTAATGGAAGCAGTGACAGGGTCTTCATGTGGAAACCCATTCACAGGAGCTGCAAGCACAGCAGTGTGGAAAGGCTGGATTATTTCTCCAGGCTGCTTTTCTTGGAGAGATATGCAATGAAATGACATATTTTCCCAGCAGAGTCCTGGGTGGCTGCGGCACAGTCTGTGTGTTCACCGCTAAGAGCAAGCAGGCACTGCTGCTCCTGCAAGTCGTGTTTGATTGCCTCGTTACTGCGGTTGGAATGGATAGACACACCCTGTTTCTTCCTGAGATCTTCTGTTCAGATACACTCATGCAAGTGTAATGAAGGTTTGTGGGAAAGGGCAGGCACCCATGAATAGCATTGATTCACACTGAATGCAGGATGTGCAGCCCTTTATACTTGCTCTCCAGCCTCTTTGCCTGTGTCTACAGTAGCTGGATTTTGCAGCAAGTCCCTTGCAACTTCCAGAGAGATCAATGAGGCTGAGCAATTGCAGAAGCAGCATAGAAGGTCAATGCACAAGCTCCTTTCCCCTCCAGCACAAGGCAATAGGCTGTAAGTGATTTATAAACTGAAGTCTGAGGTGATTACAGAACTCAGACTTAATTACACAATTCCATTTCCCTGTCACATGTCGAGCATCTAACGCACACCTGGCAAAATAAACCATGTGTTCTCAAAATATCACACCCTTATTCATTGCCATGGAAGACGAGAATTAAAATCTTTAATTAAGTCCTGCAAGCTGCAAAGTTATGGATGCTGACTCTAAAATGTGAACAGCAGAGAGAGAGTGAGAAATACTCTTCCTTGGATGATCTCTGAAGCTTGTGGGACAGCTTGTGGGAAAGCTCATGTTGTGCTCTTGTAACATCCCAGCTTTTCTTCTGAAGCCATCATCCAGCTACAAATCTCATACCTCCCTCCAAATCCCATAGCAACCTCCCAGGGCTTTCTACTACCTCAAATCTTCACATCCTTCCTCCTCAGCTTTTACTGAGATGAGGAGCTGTCATTCTGAGGGACATAATTACTCCATTCCTTTATTCCATTCTCCATGTTTACTTCAGAAGCATAGCCCGAAAGGCCTATCTTCTTCCCTTATGCAGCTCCATTTTGGTCATCTCCATCTTTAGGAAATTAAACCTCAGAGTGACATCTGTCCTTGCCCTGCCTCTTACCCCTCCTCAGCTCCAGTAGGACTACCACTTCTTTACAAAAGCACAACAAACCCCTGCCTGTTCACAGTGGCAAATCTGTTACCTGAAAACTCCCAGAGTAATTTTTGATTTATTTTCTCCCCATGATAGCATACATGGTGTTCCCTGCCATCTCTATGAAGCACTGCTTTTCCACTGCATTTCCAAGAACAGTCAAATCTATCATCACCAGAAATGAGAGACACTCTGCTCCTGGACTGAGCTCCACTCCCAACCAGCATTTCCTTTCCCTCACGCTTACTCCCCATCCGTGTTTTACTCAGAGAGCTGGAGAGCACTGAGCTGCTTTTGGGCTTTGCAGCCAGTTTTTGGGTGGAGCAGCAGATGAGCTAATTGGGGCTGAACTGGCCCCAGTGTCATATGGCCTTCCTTCATTCTGAGAGAACAGCTGAGACTCCTTAACCTTTGTTGGCTTTTAGAACCAGAGGAGTGCTCAGCCACTTTGAAAACTATGTGTAATTAAACTAATTGTTCTGTTCAAAAATAGTGTTGTAAGATCTACAGAAGTAATTAGAATTGCCACACCATTACTGTTAAGAAGCAATAATGTGTCTCTTACACAGACATTAATCTGATAACTACTTTCATTTACAGACATCATGTTCGGGGTTTGGTTTTTTTACCTCCTCAATGCACAGAAAGTCCAGAAGGGGGGCTACAAACCATAGGAGTCTCCTTTTATGGGGCTTTTGAAGCCCATAATTCTTTTGGAAGGGTGTAGCTTTCCTTGCTCTTTCTGCACTAAAATAGCTCTCTGTCTGTCTCTCCCTTTCTCTCTCTAGCATATGCATATAAATATATATATTTTATATGCATATTTTATATGCATATAAATATAAATATATACACACCTATACATACATACATAAATATATATATATGTACATGCGTGACATGGACTCTCTGAGAAACTGCTAGGCTCCTAAGGACAGAGAACTTCTGCTGCATTCCGTGCCCAGTCTTAGCTGTCTCCTTGTAATGGACAGAAAAGGGTAGTTTTGCAGAATCCACACTTTCACCTCCCAGCTAATTCTTCCAGATCAGGTATTAAAACCCTCTGAGGTTATAATTTTTGAAAGATTCTTAATGTGCATTGGAACTCTTGAAAAGGGACCAACTTTTCTTGCATGTAGGGATCAAAGACCAACCCAATATCCTAAAGCTTGTATAAGCTGCACAAGAAAATGAGGATGGGAATAAATATGCTTGAAATGGAGGTGGGTAAAGTGTTAATAGCTAGTTACCTTCCTGCAGATGAAATCAGCAAATGTAGGTGTGCCTTAAAATATTATACCCAGATTATATTGGTCTTGGAAAACTCCCAGGTCAGTGCATTTCCACAAAAATGAAACAAACAACTGCTGTTCAAAGAGTCAAAGATAATTCACTTCTCTGTTGTGAGGTGTATCACTGTTGAGAATGGATGCAGAAAAGAGACATGTTGTATGTGAATGTTGACAATGAGATTTATTAGCACAACTGCATTGTCCACACCATAACCACACCTCCATACAAATTTAAAAAAACCCAAGAAACATCAGACTTTAGGTATTGTGACTTTGAAGGCAGTGTGAAGTATTTTTGACCAATGAACTTTCTTGCTCCTTTGGAAATAGAAGTTTAGGAAAGTGTTGGCAGATAAATTCCTAGAGCAGACACTTTATGTTTAAAAAAAGTTATGTTTTCTTCTTTGCTTTTATGCTGTGCTATCACACTCTGCTAAAGCTGGCTGTGGTATGCTTTTGTGTACTTAACCTTTCTGAAAACATGCACTTATTGGAAACAAAGGATCTTTACTTTATGAAGACTGAACTTTCTAATCTTTGTGCATAAACATTTTCAGAACTATTTTTTCTCAGAGAATATCTCTCCTGATTTATGTTGGTTTCTTCCTCCCTCTGTAGCCACTCCCTTGCAGCCTCACTGGAGTGGGGTTCCTGATCGTGTAGCTCCAGGCTTTGCAGCACTAAAAACTTCCACAGAAAAATGATAAAAAATTCCCCAAGATATACTCTGTCTCTTACACTCTCTCCATCCAAGATCTTGCATTGCGAACATACATATGTGACTGCAAACTGTGATCTTGGATTTCTAGGTTGACAGTATTAATGAACATTGGTCAAAATCTGATCATTGAAACTGAAAACTTTTTCTTTTTTTTTTTTTTCTTTAGTTTGGTTATGTGGTCCTCTATGGAGCACATGAGTGGTGGAGAGGCTGAGGGTTGCAGAGGGATGGGCCTTGGGGAGTAGGTCATGTTGTTTTTCTTTGTTGAACTGAATGCAGCTGCAGCTTAAGAAAAACAGATCAGAAAAGCCCCAGTGGTTTGCACAAGACTTCCACCCAAGGTGAGGGAATCCTTATGAGACCGTCTGGGTTTTCTGTTGTTTGGTACATTTTTTTAACTGTGTATTCCTCACCCATTTTTATGTGACCTAAAAATCTGACTGATGCTGTTTACTGGAGACAAACAGCTTGATAATTCAAATCTCAACAAAGCTAGTAATTAAACCCTGTTCCCCTGAAGTCTTTTTTTGATACAGCCTGTGTGAAGTGAGTTTCTAATTTTCACCCAACCCTTAAACCCTGGCATAACTGGATTAAGGCTAATTTGAAAAACATTCCAGACAGAAATAAATCTTTACTGGAAGAAAGGGCAGGGAAGTGTAATACATATTATCCTTTGAAAAATACAAAGATTTCAAGAGCCTGCCTTGGTTAGCCCATCAAAGTGGAAGCTGAAAGGGGAAGACTGCTTTCTGTGCTGGGCTATGAAACACCAGTAAGGGAAGGCTATGCGAAAAAAATAGGCCAACACCTGCTGCTGGTCATAAATTTGGCAAGGAAATAAGAGAGAAGTTGATGACAACTAGAGTAATAGGACAGCTTTATAGGAATGAAAAATCCTAAGTAGTTTTAAGACAGTATCAGGTCTGTCTCTGGGGAGCCTGTGATGTGTCTGTCTTTAGCACATGCTGCATTCCCAGTGGAGCAGGTATGATTAGTTGGAAGTCACTCTCATCCTTAATTTGGAAGTAGTCACAGATGAGCACTTCCCATCTTCTCTAAAATAGAGAGTTACCAGTTACAGAACATATCAGTGTTCTTTCTAGAGGAAATGAATATCCTCACAGACAGTATTTTTTTCTACTCTGATCATAGGTATTTAATAGTGATGGAGCATGAGGGAAATAGACTACAGAAAGTGGCCAGCTTCACATGTACCATCAGATTAGCATGTCCCAGTGCCACCACCATAAACTGTGTGCTGGGCAAGAGGGTCTGTTACTCTGACCTTCCTCAGCATTTTTTCACTTATTTCATGTTCTTATTCTCATCTATAAAACTGGATCCTCAAAATTAGTTTTGCAATCATGTTTGTGGAGCAGTATCAGGAAGTCTGACGTCAGATTCTCTGGCTTGGGGCAGCTTTTCCAAACTACTTGCCACACTTCAGACAAGGGTTCGTCGTCAAAATGAGGGTAAGGAGTCCCAAAAACAGATTGGCAAGCAGGCAATGAAGATAGAGAGGAACATGAACTAAATCACAGGTATGCATAGTTATAGGCAAGTTATGGGAGATTTTTGAGGATGATGAGGATCCTGTACAGGCAAACAGATGAAAACTTGTTTTTGAAAGGGTTAGTGAAACAACAAGGAATAGTTTAAGGAAGTCTGGATGCCCTCCCAGCTCTATTTTTCACAACTCAGTGATTTCTGTGACTGTGGTTTTGAAAGGGTGGCTGATGTCAGACAAGTTAGACTGCAGGGGAGCAGAGGAATATGGATACCATTCATACTATTCCCAAGAATAGAAGGCAAAAGCGGAATCACTCAGACTGTGGGGTCTGTGGCTGCTGAGGTTTCTGTGCAGATGAGAGCAAACAGATTGAATTCAGTGTGACTGGAACAGAGAAGCAGCATGAGGGGTGGAAAGGCAAAGAAATGTCAAGAGCAGGAGTACCGGTAGAAGACTATTGGACACGCCTGTTGTCTTTAGACAAAGCTGTGAGGTGACTAGTTGTGCCATACTACAATATACAGATCGAAGCACGCAAGCACAGTAACTCATCCAACTATTCCCATGACCCACAAACACTGAGCCAGTGAATGTGATAGACAGGAGCAACGGGAAGATGCTGCAGTCACTTCTGTGTCCCTGTTCAGGCAGCAACGTGTCTGCAATGGGTGCAGTCCAGTCACGAACTCAGAAGCGTGTTTGTACCCGCACTCATTTATTCATCATCAACAGCATGTTGCAAACGATCCTAAGAATGCCAGTTACTTGCCAAGACACAGAGATTTCTCCTGTCTGACACTCGAGCTGGGCACGGCAGTAACAGTACCAGATTCCAGCTGGGTGCTACATACAGCTCAGTTTGAGTTTCACATCATGGAAGCATTTGTCATGGTCCCATTCAGCTGAGCACGGCAAATACATGAGCAGCACACCAGGTCCTGGTGTGGCTCACCCTGGAGTGGTATCAGCCTGACTGGTGGCAAACAGCCTTGCTGCCCCCATCACAATGTGACACCTAAGGATGAGTACAAGCACTGAAAAGCACTAATTGGCAGCAATGCTAAAGACCTACAAGAAGCTGTGATACAATCATGATGTATGCTGTCAACCATATGCATTCATACAGTTAATAGGAAAGCCTACAATCAGTTCCTCCTGCTGTGCTTTTTGTTATTCATTTGTAGCACAGCAACACTGCCACCCACAAAAAAGGCCAGGATTTCACTGTGCTAAGAGATGTATAAACAGAGAGCAAAAAAAAGGTGGCTTCTATCCACAAATACTTCTCATCTAACTGCTTGGTGAAATGTCACCATCCATATACAGCCATTTGCTGAGCAATTCATCTGGCATCTCCCCAGTCTGCTGGGCAGCATGACCATCAGCTTTGCAACGCCCAAGAGCTTGCACTGTTAGAGTGTTCAGCCAGCTTCTCTCATGTAAATGCTGCTCTCTGCCAACTCTGTGTGGCTCTAGATTATCAAGTTTTTATATATGAATGTTTTCATATGATACTGTGTGTTAAAATTAATACTTCGCTGAAGTAGAAGTTGCAAATGTTTTACAGAACAAACCCTAGAAGTGGTTTCTGTTTCCAGCCACTAAAATCTGACTTTCAAACTCATATTATCTGGTACCCCTGAGAAAGGGTGGAAGTCTCACATGTGTTGGAAGAGCTGAGCAGTATGGTGTCCCAACTGTGTCCATGCCAGGCCTCTCAACCTGCCTGTTCTGCAGCTCTCAGTTCAGCTACTTGTTTTCTTACCCAAAACTTCCACTTGATGGGATGTTCTTCCTCATCATCCATCTTTCTTCCCTTTTCTCTTTCCCTTCCTTCTCATAGACCAGAAGAGTTTAAAGACTTCTGCAGGAAGTACTAAAGGCAAGTCCCAAGGCAGGTTGTGGGAGCACCTGGTGATGTTTCAAGATCTCAGCAGCAGACCCAGCCCCAAAAGGAGGGACCAGGAGCCATGGCTGTGTTTCCCCATGCAAGAGTAAAGAGGCACCCAGAGAAAAAGCACTCCTGGCCATCTGTTAGAAGTCCTGAGACATTTAAGTATTTAGCAGAGGAAGGAGAAAGAGGAAGATGAAGCGCAGAAAGGATTTTGGCAAGGCATCAAAGGTAGAGCATCATGGTTGAAGAGCCTGGCTCACTTTGTCACAGCTCTCCCTGACATGACTGGCTATTGATCTAGAGCTTCACTGATGAGACAGCAGAAGCTCAAAAAATGAGGAAGGAGGAGCTGGGCAGGGAGGTGCCCTTTGGAGCAGAAAGGCAGGAACAGCAAGAACAACTTGAGGGCAAGTTCTCACCAGAGTCATGGGGCACAAGCACTCTGGAAAAGAAAGGCTGGATGCAAAACACATATGAATATGTATTGTGTGAGATCAAGCAGAAGGAAGAGGAAGGCACATCCAGCTATTGCCACAGGAAAATCCACCAAGGGTGGGATACTTCCCCTCCCATCCCCCCCCCAGCTATCACCAGCATGGCTCTGACAATGCTGGTGTGTTTTTTCCAGCTCTGAACAGATTTCTTACTGTATCAAACACACTGCAGCAAAACCAGCTCAGGTAATTTAATTAGAATTGAACACACTAAATAGTGCTGTGGCAGAAAACAGACTCAGCAAGGAGAGGTGATGCTCTGAGGTTTGCATGGAGGTCTCCAACCCTCCATACATTCAGTATAGGACTAAGTGTTGCTACCCTTATTCATGTGACATGGTTTACTACAAGAACAGTCTTACTGCAGCCAGCAGTCCAGAGATGCAACACTTTTATCCCAAGCACTTCAAAAAACAGCCAGCAAGGATGATATTCCTTGTCAATGCAAATGCAAAAAACACCACCTCTGAAGTGAATGGTGCTATACTCTTGTGTCTTTCTATAATGAAGCTGGACTGCTGTCTAAAATACAAACTTGCCCTGGAGCTCTTTTAGCTGTTCATCCCTAGAATATGAATCCAGACATTTCCTGGACAGTGTAGCCCAGCAGCAGTAGCAACTGCACTTGATGAAGGCAGCAACTGCACTTGATGAAGCCATGGAATAGCTGAATCAAACACATTCAAATCTGTGTAATAAAAATGTTCCATCTCATCTTTTTCCCATGCTGAAAGCCATGCAATTACCTTTTAAAATATTTTTTCATACCTTCAATAAAAATGACCATTAAAAAAAATTAGCAAACCTGGCAAATTGCTTTGGAAAACACCTTAATTGGTATTCAGAAGTCAATTTTCATAGTTTATTATCAAAACTGCTACAAAGGAATTATCTTCTGTGGTCAGTCAGGGACTGGCTGGTTTTCATATTATTTTTCCTTTTAAAACGATAGGGCATTGAGCTTGAATTCAGCATAGTACTCCAGACAATTGTTGGATCGGATAGCCATTCCATCCAATAAACCTGCAGAAATTGTAATTGGTATTTTATAATTAAGGTCCAAACTGAGAAGGAATAGTAATAATTAGTGAGGAAAGTACATAATAAGATCAGAAATTACATTATAGCCGAGAGACTTCCTTTAGGCAAAGGAAACATATTACCCTCAAGATTTCTTAAACAAAATCAGTACTTCGTTTTTTTGGGAAGGGTTTTTGTGGTGTTTTTTTTCTTTTGAAGCACACTTCAGATTCCAGTAACCACTAAAGGGATGATGCATTTGTCTGAGGAAGAGTTAATAGTCTCATTTGTACTGTCTTATTCCCAAATGTCCCAAATAGGAGCTAGTCATTCTCACTTCTAAGTGTTGTGCAAATACAGAGCAGAAGAGAACATCTGTCCCTCTGGGCTTCCCAGAGAACCTGATATCTCAAAACACAGAGCAGACTGTGAGTGCTAATAAGAATTTTTCATCTTGTACCTCTAAAGGTTTTACTCTCCTCCCTTTCCCTCATAAAAACCCTGGCCAACATCCAGACAGAGGTGGTGACCAGGGAGGATCTGTAGCATGGACTGTAATGCCTGGCCTGGCACAGGGCAGTACAGCATTCTCAAGCCAGTGGATGCCTGGGCAGATTTATTCTGGGCTTGGACATTTTGGCATCCCCCCAGGTCATCTCACACATCTGGAGTTCTTGCAAACCTGTTTCTGTCAAGGTCTCCATGAACCATGAGAAAACACATAATGTCAAACTGTTTTCGCCATCAGCCCTTGATATCCTTCTGCTGTGGGAAGCAGTTCCAGGGACCAGATACTCCTCACTTCCATCTACTGTGTCTCTGAGCCTTCCATACCACATGATGGGTCCAGGGAGAGATACAGAAAGACTTACGCTGGCAGCTGCGTATTGCCTTGGGAAAATGTCATTTCCACTTTGCAGGGTCCCTCACCTCCACTTGCTGGTGCCATTTATTTGTGTTTACTCCCTGTTACGTGGTACAGCAAATGGAAATTATGGCTTAAGATCTCTCACGAGAACACTTCTCAGCAACGGCCTCCTCTCATTCTTCTATTCTTTTTTATTTAATTTAAGACATGCAGAGTGGTAACAAAGACATTAAAAGTTGAGAAGAATGCAGTACAAGAAAACTATATTATTAAAGCATTTAAAAATTGCTTCTTAGCTCTAACATTTTCGAAGGCTGTTTTTTCATCTTTTTCCTTTTCCTCACACCCTGCAATTCTCCTTAAGAAGCTCTTTCAGACAGGTTTCTTTCCATCACTGGAGATTTAAGGCCCAAATAAATTTTGTTCTGTTGATTGAGGAAATTCTGTGCTTTCCTGGCACTCATGACTTTGGGCTCACCACCAATCCAATGCAAATCCAATCCACTTCACCATTTACTTCCCTTAATTTATCAAAGTTTGCCATTTTGAAATAATAACAGTAACGTATTTAGAAAACTACTTGGAGGCTTTTCCTTTAGCCTATCCACTTACAGACACTGATTAAATGTAATCAAATTATGAGCAACATTACCAGCTAATGTAACAATAATTTTCATATTATCTGGGAACAAAGTAACATTATGAGTCACACACAGTCTAAGGCCAAACTGTAAAAAATGTGGTCATCCTGCTACACTGTACTGTACTACTGAAGCATCTGACAGTATTTCTCCCTTATAATACTGCAATCTCTGTACATTTCTAAATGTAAGAAACTGTCAGATGCATAGCAACATTCTGCTAAAACCTTTTCAGCTGTCCTTCTCTGAACTGAGTTTGACTTAAACAGATTCCTCTTCCCCCATATTTTCTCTTATTTTTGTTCAGTCATATTTCTTGCATTTTTACAGTACTCCTCCATGACATTTTTCTTCATTTCTGCTGCTCCTCATCAGTGCATACTTTTCAATATCTGTGTTACAATTTACATGACAAGTGGGACATATCTCTATTATCTTAACACTTTCTAGTTTCATATCCTACACTTTGGAGCCTTTCTCTTAGTTCCTGGGTGTTCTGCCCACTAGTGCTGTTCTATAGCTTAATTTAGGCTACAGATTTCCTATTTCTTTAGACAAAGACTCCCCAGTCACCTATACCCACTTCTAGTTTCTGCATTTCCCAAGTGCTCTCTCCTCTGCTCCTCCTTCTGGTTTCTGCCTGGAGGTCACACTCCAATTATTTTTCAATTTAAGTAGACATGCGAGTAGTTGGAATTTGCCCATTCATTTTCCACATAGGCATGTATAGACAATAAGGGAGGGATTTCCCAACCATGTTCACAGGCACCTGCATATGTTCTATTGTTATAGCCAGTGGTACTTAAGTGAAAACAATCACCAGAGCTTGGGGAATGGTTCAGTTTGTTCTAAAATAGCCATCTAAATATTTATTCTGTTGATTCAGTATAGAACATATAGGCCATCATTTTAGATGCTCTGTCATACTCAACACAGCACCTAGTGCCGGTCCCAGGAGGCTGTGCATCCCTCAGGGTTCCTGCACCTCATGTGCCTCAATGTCTTGCGTGCAACTGGGCTGGATCCCGACATTTATTGAGCTGAATTGTGTCCTTGGTAGCTGGTTGGCTGAGTCACCTGCTGGCATCACTGCCTGTGAGCACTAAAGCTCAGCTGCCCACGCTTTGCAACCTGTGCCATTTGAGGTGTTTCTGTTTGACTCACAAGAAAATCTGCAGATTGTGTCCCGTACATGGAGGTCTGAGATGCCTTTCAGTCACCCTGATGTCCATGTTCAGCTCTCTGAACCTCTGCCACAGCTCCCCTCTGACTGCAGCGTGGCAACTCTGCTCACTAGAGAGGTCTGTCCCACGGTCCCCATGTCAGCAGAGGCATCTGCTGCGCCCCATCACTTCAGTCCCCTGGGTTAGTCACTCCAGGCCCCTTGCCAGCCACAGTCAGTCATCCCATCAGATCCAAAAGTGGACCAACCACACAAAGCAGATTAACCATGTACCAACACCTCTGTGCAAAGAAGCATTTCACATTTCACATGATTCAAATATTCTGCAGTGAAAACAGAAAAATAATTTATTATGAAAGTGGTTAATAAGAATGTTCTTGTGCCAGAGCTGAAATTTATCAAGAAAGTTTTACAGATGCATGTTAATTATTATGGATCCCTATCTGACTACTTTTCATTTCTGATTCAAATCATCTAATTAGGGAGAAGAAATAATGCTAGGTGACCATGACACACTGAAAATGTAAGTTATTTTTGGTCTAATGGAAGCATTCAAAAAATGCTCTTCACTGAATTAAACATGTGTAAACTATCAAGAATATTTAGAAATAATGAAATATTTTTAAATGTAAGTTCTGTACTGAAGTATTGAGGACAGAGCTGACTTCATCTGATAATTCATTCACAGTGAATAATACCACTGCCTCTACTGACTGAACATTTCTGCATGGTCAACAAGGACAGACAAAAGGGAAAAGCAAAGGAAATGTATGTTCATTCAAGTATCAGCTAAGAAAAAAACACTAAGATGCTGAGTTTTTCTTGAAAATATGAAACAAATGTTCAAAGATGCCCAGTATCAGTGAGAGAAAATACAAGTACATGCATTGATTGATACTTCATATTTAAGAGACTTAACCAAAAATGAAAGAATATTTCTGATGCCGGGCAAGGGCCAAACCCCATTCTGTTAACACTTGCATCAGCAGGTTAGAAATTTTATGATGCAAAACTGGGCTTTTATCTTTGAAATACTCAGGCACTGAATGCTACTGAGGTCACGGTAACACGTAACTGACAGCAGGATAAATTCCTCTGTCAAATTTTAATTGATTTAAATTGATATTTCAGAGACCAGTTACCTAAATCTCTATTTTTAAAAATGCCCTTAAAGCTTTAATCCTTCCCTCAATTACTGCATTTTAAACTGGCTTCAGAGTGGTTATTTTGGATTTACATTAGCACAAGTGAGATTAGAATCAGAGCCAGAGGCAGTTCACATTCCATGCAATTCTCAACAGCAGAAAGACAAGGGTTGAAGCACACTGTCAAGTGAAATAACTTGGATTCTCATCTCAGGTATCTTAAATTATGAGACATTTTGAATGTATGTCCCTTTGTGTTTGTTCACCTAATCAAATAAAAACACTAGTTGCCATCCAGAGCTTATTATTTATTTTTCCCTCTTAGTTAAAAAATCCCAGCAACACCAAGAAATAAAATCCACCGAAACAGCTTTAATTACTTGATTGTTTGATCTAAGGTGTTTCTTTCTGTTATTTACAGATATTACTGCCTGGTACTTTAAAAGGAGAAGAAACCCATTGAAAGTAGGAAAGAAAAGTGAACATAATGGTTTGTATAGAGGTCATAGGATGAAGAAATAGTAAGGTTATGAAGAATGTCACGGTATATTGAGGGCTCTTGTGGGAATTAATCAAGTAACAGAAAGTCTGTAAAATGCCATTGAATCTTTCTTCTCTGTTCATGGTGGGATCAATTATTTCTTTGTGCTCACTGCTAGGTGTTTCTCTCGTCTGTTCTTCAAAACCTCTCCCATGTCAAGTATTCTAGAGGTGCTTTCTCTTTCACAGTATATTTCTGTTTGCCTATGACATTTGTCCTTTGAGATTTTCTAATCCCACTGTAGCATTCACTTAAAGGTTTAGTTAGCAGTACACTTGGCACTTCATATACTGACTGAACCATCTGTCTCCAGAGAACTATAAAATTGAAATAAACCCCATTACCTGTTTTCCATCTCAATTAATCTGAAGTAAGTGGCTTAATTCAGGATTGGAAAACTGCCTAGGTTACCGAGATTGTCTTCACTAGATTATCCACCACAAAAATCCAAGGGTTCTCCAAGGTGTTTCATATAGCTTCCCACAGGCTCCTCCCAGATAAACTGATGCATTAGGGTGGAGACAAGGGGTCTGTGCAGTGGGTGGGCACTGATGGCCTGGCTGCACCCAGAGGGGGGTGGTAAATCCTTTTTAAACTGGACACTGTCACAAGTGGGGTCCCCAGGGACTGATATTGGGCCCAATGCTGTTTACCATCTTCATTAGTGATCTGAAGGTGATCAATCCATCCTGGTGGAGTTTGCCAATGATACCAAACTGAGTGGGGAAGTGGATACTTGGGAAGGAAGAGCCACCCTGCAGGAAGACCTGGACAGCACATGAGAAAATAGAATCCAGGAGTGCAGCACAGACTGGGATCTGCCTAGCTGGAGAGCTGGGGTCCCAATGGACAGCAAGCTCAGTATGAGGGAACATCTGCTGCTGTGGCACAGAAAGCCAATGGGATGTTGGGCTGCATCAACAAGGACATCATCAACAGGGATAAAAATACCTTTATCCCACTCTATTCAGTGATTGTCAGGCCACACCTGGAATACTGTGTTCAGTTGTAGCCCCATTATGCAGAAAAGCTGTGGACAGACTTGGGAAGGTCCAGAGAAGTGCCACAATGGTGATCAAAAGATTGCGACTCTTTTCATGGAAGGTAATTATGAGAAAACTGTGTTTCTTCATCCTTGGGGCTTAGGGGCGACCTTATCAGTGTTTAAATACTGTTCCTGTATTTAAAAGGTGGCTACAAAGAAATTGGATACTCCGTTTTTGCAAGGAGTCACATGGAAAACACAAAGGGTAATGGGTACAAGTTATTCCTGGGGAGATTCTGACTGGACATGAGGAAAATATTTCACAATGAGAATAATCAGCTGTTGGAATAACCTCCTCAGGGAAGTGGTGGACACCATTAAGATTCCTCTGGATGGGGTGCTGGCCTATATTGTCTAGACCATCCATCTGCAAAGAAAGGTTGTACCAGATGCTCCTTGAGGTCCTCTCCAACATGGTATTCTGTAACTCCATGGTTCCATGGAAATCATGTAAGCCGATCCAGTTATTTCACAAGCAAGGCTTGCTCTTGCAATATGAAGGATCAGAGTCTCATATATTTCAGCTATCAGAATTATGGCTCTAAACCAGTCCATACTCAACTGAAAGTGACAGGAAACTCCTGACATGACTCAGCCTCCCTGAAACCTGAGGCAGCAGGATGACTGCCATCCATGCACTATATGGGAGGATTGTTTCCCCATCATATTTTAGACAGAGTGTACCCATCAAATATATGTACCCAGTGACATGCAAAACACCTCAGGCACCCTGCCAGGCCTCCAACACTGTCACAGAGTGTGCAGCTCTCCCAGACTGTCTTCTGTGTCATGTCTTTCTGGTCAAGAAAGCTGTCTCAGGTATCCCAGGACATTTTGAAGGAGTCCAGAATTCTGTGGTTTAGTGCTGGAATCACTCCTTAAATGTTTAGATGCCTAAGCATTGTTCAGTATCTGTAATCCCTGTTGAATTGAGTCTCCAGCTAGTCCTTGATGGCTTGGGGCTGCCAGAGCATGGTGGGGAAAGCTGGACTATGCTGTCTGAGGAGCTCAAGGAGAGTGTCAACAGAAACCAGTCTACCATTGACAGCAAAATGCAATGACTCTTGCACTGCATCATTTTTTTCCAGATACTAAGTCTGCTGCTTTTCTTTCTTTCTAATACAATGTCTCTCCATTTCCTTTGATGCTGGCCAAAACTTTTAAATGGCCATTGTCTTAGACTGAAACAGCCTGACACCTTCCTGAGTTGACTGGCAGCATTTCTCTGCCAAGCCTTTGAATGGTGCAGAGCAGGGGGGGCAGAACTGAGACTCTTGGTGTAAATGTGATCATGGTGTTTTTAAAGTATCGGCCTCTAAACTCAGCAGAAGAATTGAGTCTCTCTGTGCTCTCCAACGCACTGATTTCACTGGGGTTTGGGTCAGGCACTAATATTGCACCTCCTGCTTAGTCTTCATGCCCATTACAAGGCAGGGTGACCTGACTGCTGTGCATCTATTTTATACATGCTTCCTGTATTTATTGTACAGTTCCTTGCCTTCCTTTTATTGTATCCAATATTTGTGGAAGCAACGCATGTTCTGGGAGGAATCAGATCTTAAATTACTATTTCCTTGAGGCAGAAAAACAATCTGTAAAGACATTAAATGACTAAGAAAAAAACACTAAAAAAATTATTGATTGTGTCAGTCTCAGTCTCTTGACTCACCAACATGTTTCTCTGGGGTTTATGCTTGTAGAAATACGTTGAGTTTGACAGAGGTATTCTGTAAAATAAGAGTAATGCAGTGTTCAATCAGGCCCTTGACTTACCAGTTATTCAGGCTAAATCCCACTGTTCAGGGTTTACTATTTTATGTATGTCTTGCTAAATGGAAAATTTGCTATCATGATGGTGTTCAAGGAGTAGTCTTTGCTTTCTCTATGAATTGGCCATGCTAGTGTATTGGCAGTTATCCCAGAGGCACTGATAAAATACACTACATAGAACACGTACCATAAAGTTTGCCTGGTATAAATAAAAAGGTCATGACTCTTTTCCCTGTTGCTTGTCTATGTGTTTTGTATTTCCTTTATCAGTATTGTGCTGTTCCTTGTTTTCTGTAGTGTTATTTTTGGTGGTAGTAGTAAAGGGTAATTTAGGAAGCTATTGAAAGGATTTCAGAACATCTAGCTGAAAAAGGAAAGTATCCTGAAAAGACCCACAGAACTAGACAAAATGTCATTAATTCACACATTTTGTGTAAAATAAGCTAAGTGTCAATGAAATATAGTGGAGATTTTGACTTGAAAATACAGGAATATTTATGCTCCAGAAAAGAGAAAATGCCTTAGTTTCAGAGTGACAAAAGGAACTGTTTCAGATAGAATCTTCCTGTCATATCAGTGACCTTCAGCTTCCTCTTTACTGAACTGCCTAAGGTAATGAAAATGCCAAAGAAACATGAGGATAATTCCTATGTTCCTGGAAATTAGTTTGTTCATTAATTGAGATGCATTCCCTTAAGCTCATTGGGTTGCTTCTAGGAAAGACATCTCAGCTACCTATTTGTGCAGAGCAGTTACTCAATTAAACCTGAAACTCAGTGGTTCACAAAAGCATACCCTGTCCAGCCTACTAGATGCTGGGAATCCTTTTTTGGGACACATAGCAGTCCCTACACCTGGTACAGGGCTGATACCTGCTACCAATTTCCTATTGAGCAGCTATTGCCTTTGAAACTCTGATCTGCATACAGCATAAAGGAAATTATATTTTCTGCAGAAGCATAAAAGTTTTTGCCTGGTATCTCTCGGAAACAGAATTTTTCTTCCATTAACCAAGAAAAAAGTTGCACGCTATGAACATTACATAGATGCAGTAAGCCTTCTTAAGTATGTACAGCTTATATATAATTTCTTTAGGCATAGCTGTCTCTTTCATCCTGCTGAGTAATTAAGGTTACAGTCTTAAAGATCTTTTCCAACCTTAATGATTCTGTGATTCCATGAGCCTGAAGTGAACCTGAATAAACTACTGTCTTACCAAAGCCCACAATCAAGGTGCTTGATATTCACTCAGAAAAGGAGCAGCTGGCTTGGGTAATTGACACTGCCTGCCTTTTAAAACCTTTTTCACCTCCTGTTTCTGAATACTTTGTGAGAATACTTTCCATTCCTGGCTGGTACTGAGCTACCTTCTTCCTCACTTGGAGGAATCTCTGTGCCTCGGACAGAGATTCTCCAGGAGCAGATTGGAAGACATGACTTCACCATGACACAGAAATCCCAGCTTGAAACTGCTTCCTCATTTACTCCAGATGGTCATTCTGAAACACAGGGTGTGCTGTGCTGCCTCCTCCATCTTTTCTGTGTTGTTCTGGTGGTAAGAGGAAACAAGACTCTGTTTCCTTCCTTTGTCTTCCAAATCCTACACTGCAGTCCCCCAGGCGGGCAGTGTCCTTCACCATCCCAGAGCTGGTGCTGTGACACACCACTCTGGGGAATCTGCAAACCAAATCGATTCATAACCACCTACTTACAATCAGCTGGGCACCTCCCAGGTTAAAGATCGTCAGTCAGCTGAGAAGGGAGCAGTTTGGGTCTTTATTAAACAGGGCTTTTAAAAGTCTGGGGAGAGTAAGCAATGTCACACCTAAACCTTGCCCTGAAGTTTTTGCTGCTTCCACCACGAAGGCTTATGTTCCATGCACAATAAGTAAAACAAATTTTGCATCAAATTTGGACATATTTTTCTACACATTTCATTAATAAGTACCAGGCAAAAGGAAAACTGAGTACTTCACACAGTGCTGACCTGATGTACCTTCATTCTCTATGTATGTTATTTGAACCCATCTTCTGTCGTCTTGTGAGCTGTTGATGATTACATCTAAAACGTTATCTTTTAAACACAGCGTGAAACTAATTACTGTCACCTGTATCTCTAGGTGCCTTGGCTGCAGCCCTGATTATTTTTAGCTCTAGATCAAGAAAACCCACTGACCCTTATTTTATAAATTCTTCATTTATAGATTTTCTCTACACTGTCTGTACTTCAGACACATCTTTTAGACAAGAAAATACAGTCAAGGACAATTCTTTGACCTGGCCTCCATTTCCCAAAATTCTTTGTGACCAAACCTGCATAGAAACTTTGTCCTTGAAGCAGCTATATCAGAAGCAATGCCAGTGACCTCAAAAAATTACCAAGAACAAATCTGATGTCTGTAAAGAACATCTGTAAAGAAAGGTCTTCTGTCTCTTTTTTTGGAGATTCATTTTTGCTGCCCGATTAAGGCTTCAACCTTCCTCTTTGGGAACTTTAACTTATTATTTATTTGGTGTCCTAAGCCTTTAAATCCTATATAGTTAAATCTGAGATATTAAAATCTTTTGAAGAACATGAGAAGTATCAGACAGTTGTTCAAAAGGTAAATACTGCAACTTGTTTGAAGGGAGTAGAGCCAAGATGATCTCAGGGACGACACAGCTGGCAGTTCAGCTACAGCCACAAGCAGTCAGCTACTACTTCTCTATGCCCTTGTAAGAAAGAAAAGGAAAAGAGAAAAGCACAACAACAACAACAACAACAACAACAACAACAACAACAAACTCCCCACACACAAAAAAACCACAAAAAACAATAACCAACCAACCAAAAAAAAACCAACCCCAAACCAAACCAAAACCAAAACCAAAACCAGACAAACAGAAAAATAAAAAAGAGAGAGAAAAAATGGGAAAACATAGGTGTGTAACTGGTGTAGATTTGTCTGGGGAAATTGTGTTAAACTCATTTAATTTCCTGCTGAAACAGACTTTCAGGCTTTGCAGATAAAAACAAGGCATTGTTGACTTATGTCTCAGCTTAGAAAGGCTTTTGCCATATCTTATGCAGATTCTCATAAGGAAATTGGGGGGAAATTGTATTGGGGGAGTGAAAAATAAGACTGGGAAACCTTCCATTGAGCCAGAAATGAACAAACAAACCAAAGAAGATAGAGAAAGTTTACCAACAAGCAAACTTTATGGGGCTCTCTCCTTCTCCTTTCATTTTCCCTTTTTGTTTTATTTTTCTTTCTGTTTCCTCTGTCCCATCTTGCAGGAGGTGATGGCAGCTTCAGTTCTCTCCCAGCTCAGTGACAGCATACCAACCCAGAGGTGCTGAAGATAACTATTACTTTCAAGAGCTGAGGGACGTGAGAGAGATTTGAGTGCAAGTTATGGCTACATCTGACAGGTATTGTCACCCTGAGGGGATTAGCAAAAGACATTTAATTTTCACTTACCAACATCAGCCTTACCCTACAGGGAAACATGTGAGCCCACCTCAAAACCCACTGTTTAATTGCTTTGAGTTATCCATCCAGTGTTGCCTTTCACCTCCAGTCTCTGAGGGTGTTCCTGCCTCACACATGCATTCTGGGTCTCAAATGTTATGTACAGCAGCAAAGTACAATGCCAGGGTGACCTGTTTTCTGGTCAGAAGGGGCCATGGGACTCTCTGGCTTCCTTTTTCCCAGCTGCAGTGATCTCCACTGATCTGTTCAAAACACCCAGGCAGAGTCAGTGCATGGACAAGTTTGGAAGAGCACAGCACTGCCACTCCTCTGTACATCATGAGTCCCTCAAGAACCCCTCGTCACCTCCCCTCCACCACAGCCTGGGAGCACAGGATCCGAGGGCATGCGCTGCTCTTCTGCACATCAGGATGGAGGGGAAGTTTGGCCCATATGAAAGTATTTTCTTTTTACAAATGTTCTGCTTTGGAAATAGATTTTTTTCTCCATAGGGACAGTTACCAGAACCATGGCAGAGAAGGAACAACTGGCAGAAAAGATAAACAGAGCCACCATGTGTTTCCAGCAATGCCCTGCTGTGACTTGTTCCTACAGGACCCTAGGAAGCTGCAGTACCACCTTGACACAAGCTGCATATACGTTACTTCACAGGATACTGCTTGCACTTTTTCTGACAAAATATTTAGTATTTCCATTCTCCCAAGTCTCTGCACAGGAAACTTGGCATAAATTTGCTTATTCTCTGGAGAAGGCATGAACCATGTAACTAAAATGCACTTTACACCACGCTATAAAAAAGTAACAGCAAAATCCCAAACCAAAACAAATAAACAACACAAAACTTGCCAAATCATATTTAAATCTGACTTTTTTTTTCATCTTTGCTATTTTCTAGGGATGAAATAATGCTTTATTGCTCTGGTCACAGATGGCTTTGGAGTGTGTGAGTCCCAGAGATGCTCAGGGAACAAACTTTGCTGCATGAACATGTCAAGTCCAAGAATCCTCTAGAATAAGTGAGCCCAAGGACCCTCTAGAGTAAGTGGCCAGGCCACAGGTTTGATTCATTGATTTGTTACAGGTCAAAGAGAAGCTAATTGTGTGACACTGTACAGGATGTATCATCATTACCATTATTCATGTTCCTTGTATAAGATTATCTGACAGCCCCTGAATCATGGAAGTTACGGTTCAATAGCCAGAGAAAGGATTGGGAAAAACATTTAACACACAACATTCATGCATAGTGATGTCATAGTGCTTTATTTTATTTCTGTCTTTCTGTGTGTAGATTAAATAAGCATGGGTGGGATAAATGGAAAAGTGAAGACAGAATAGATGAGAAAGATCATATGAGACAAGAACAAAAAAGACAAAATACCTATTTTAAAGAACTGACTTTCTTTTTAACCTCAAGACTCTATGTTTGCACCAAGCCTAGAATCCAGTCCACGTGTTCCCATACACATTCTCCAGTCACAGCCCAATCCACCTGGGCAGGGCTTGAGGAAGTTGCTGCATGAGAGATACAGGTTGTCTGTCAGTTTGCAGGTTTATAAATTGTTCTGCCTGTTTAGCTCTTTCATCCAGACATGGGAACACAGCTCCCAGTTTGATTTCTATTACTGGCAAGTATCCATCCTCCAGTCCCATCTGTTATGCTTAGCCTGCCTGACACACGCAGCAGACTCAGTCCTGAGGGCAGGCTGACAAGGGGCTGGTGCACACTTGCATTTCCTATCAGTGACTGAACTGTATATACCAGCGTTTTCTGTGGATGGGAAATGTGAGAGTACCCAAATGTCAGGAAGAGGTTTGACGTCAATACTTCTAAAAGTCAATACACCACAGACAAGATAGCAACACCATTTGGACTTTTTTTGTAGTTCTACTCTTAATCCTGCCTCCAAAACAGGTCTCCTCTCATCATGTTTAGGAACTGTTGGGGTATTTCCAAATGCTCTTTTCTGCCATCTGGGAATCTTCAGTGAGGTTCCTCCTTTCTACTTTTTGGTGCGAATGGCATGAGAGAAATACACAGGGGTATTCATCAACTTTGAGTTTCCTCAGTTTTCAGCTTCCACCTTCTCGAACAATTCAGTTTCTCATGACCCTTCCTTTTACATCAACTACTAGTACCATTTACATGATGATTTGTTCATGTTGAAGATTTATTTCTGATCCTCAGACTGAAAAAACAACTGATAATAGACCAACAAGCAGAAAAGTTACATCTTTCTTCAACTGAGTTCTGAACAAGATACTGAAAGTATAATGTGAAGGAAACTGAACAGATGAGGCAATATCCAAGTATAATATGCAGTGATCTGACACCAACTGAATAAAGGTATTGTTAGTGATTTTTATGTACTAAATGTGTGGATATTTTTTCCAATTAAAACAATGTAAAGTAGGTGCGTGATAGAAGATTGTGACGAAGGAGAACATATTGTGCAATGTCGAAAAGATGAAACATATATATTTACACATAGACATAAAGGAAAGGCTTCTTTGAACGTATGTTGATGGACAGCCAGCCCCCACCTTGTGCTGCTTGATCACTGGCACAAAGTACACCTTTAGCTTTCCTCTATTGTGTGCTGGTATGGAGACCTACCCAATGAACATGGTGTGCAGCTGAACTGTGCAGTTTTTGGTGGCCAAATCCTAGGTTGAGATTAGGGTCTAAAATAACTGACTGTGACAAGGATGGAACATTTCCAGCACAGAGTGCTGACCAAGGGGAACCCTGTGCTGCCAGCATGTTCCCAACCCGCACGCTCTGGAAAAGGCTGCCCAGAGCCCAAAAGTTGTCAGACCTGTGAGCCAAAGCCTTTCAAGAACCCCCAGCTTTTGTTTCCACCCTCCTTACTATGTGCATGGTCAGTCTGCTGTATTGTTCACCCTCACAAGGAGACTCTGATCTTCTTTCATTAAAAGCAAAACACTGCACCAGCAGAGCAGAGCAGCAGACCCGCACACAGTGTTTTGTAAGGCTCCAGCTAAATGACACCATATATCCATGTAGCAGGTTTTGCCTCCCATACTCACTGTAATGCAGTTTCTTTTAAAGTACTGAGCTACCATAAAGATACGAGTCTAGTTAGAGTAATGTATAAAAATCAAGCAGTTTTCCTAGTAGGATTTGATATCTGATACCAGCTCTGAACAGCACAGCTCCCCTCTGTGGTTGACTAGCAGGGCAGTATCCCTGGGTTCCACAAAAAATTTGCACCACTCATTGTATTAATCAGTTTTCTGCAGGTCATAGCTCCTTCCACACCTTCTCATTTGTCACACAGGAAGACATATGGCTCTTGCTCATTACTGCTTTGCGTCTCCCAAATTCATGCATGGATCCCATTGCCACACCACTTGCAAGCTGTTGTTTATTAAAGCAGTGGGACACAGGTGTTTCTTCTGTCTTTGTGCCAGCATAGGCAAGGGAACCATGCAGAGATAGAGCCCATCTCATGCTCCAATGCACTTTTGTTCACAAGCTCTTTGGGTTTTGTGTGGCCTCCATGGACGCTTGCTGATTAGAGGAAAAAATCCCCTTTCTTCTGAGTGAGTTCTGCCAGGTAATCAGGGCAGGTCAGAGGAGCATTAAAAACGTCCTGTGGTTCTGCATTTCTGTAGAGAGTGGCTGGTGGACAATCACAATGACTCCATGTCTTCTGAAGGTATTGTGCCTCCAGATGATCTGTCAAATGAGTAATAACCGAAGAAGAACAAGTTACCACAGAAACACCAGGCAGAAGCACCCATGTGTCTCTGTCACCTCGACCCATTGCAGGTCCCTGGATTCAGTAAGTTTTCAAGGTTAGAGCTCTTCTTTTCTCTGCCAGGGGGGAATCTTCTCCTTGCTGAGGGAAATACGTGGCAGTGGTTCAGGATGACGTCTGTGGGATTTAATGTGCTTTGTCTTTCTCATGGGATTCCTGAAGCCCAAACCAGTGATTGTCTTGAGAAAACAATCACAATCTGCAGTGCTGCATCAAAAATGCCAATTAAAGTGGGTAGTGGGAAGGAAGAGAGAACATGATGGGGAAAAGGAATATTGAGAAGGATGCAAGATGCAATGGGTTACCTTGCTGGACTTCAGTAGTTCCAGCCCAAATGTTACATTTTATCCACTCTCAACAGGACATGCTACAGGGGAGGAAATCCAGCTCTAATGGCTGATAGATATTTTCTATGGTTTCACAAGGTATTTTGCCTCTGTTGGTCTGGATTTTATACAACAGCCTGTCTAATGAAGTAGTTCTGCAATCCTTTCCAACAGTTTTGAAGTACAGCATGTGTTGATTATCTCAGTTGAATGGATCTGAGTTCATTTATAAGTTGCTTTGTTTTGCCATTTTTTTTCACTTCTTTGTTCCTCCCTTCTCTGTCTAAAGCACACAAATTGTTTGTAGAAGGAAAACCATATAAACAGTGATTCAGTACAATAAAGAACAGCTTGTTAAAAATGTGCTTTTGGTGTGTGTGGAACACAAGCTTTTCCTCTTTCTATCACGCCGTGGTACAGAATGCATTAGCTGAGGTTGCCCTGGGAGTTCCATTTTTAAACCCTCTTTTTCTCTTGTTCCCATAAAAGACTGAAAAATCTTCTTTTCAGTTGAAATTGTGTGTTTTTCTTTAAGCCAAAGACAATCTTTAACAAAAGTTTGAATCAAACTCATACACCTTTGAGTTTTATGGAACTTGTTAAACTTATCAGAACCAAATCTTTCTGAAATGATTAGCCACGGCACAGAAAATCTCTGTTCTTTTTTTCATTTCTTCTTTTTTATCCAGCTCAAAGGAAGACAATGAGAGCTTTTCTACCTTTCCACTGAAACACAATCAAATCCCATTCTTTCAGCCGAAAAATTGCATGTGACTCACTCTTACGAGCCAGGCCAACCTGTGGTTGCCACTAAAGTGGACTTTAACTCATGAAGAGTTGAAGCGACTGAATATCTGTTTAGCACACACACAGTCATAAGCATTCACTGAGCATCAACCCATATATCTGGATCTGCACACTGACATAAATACATCCAATGAATGTTAATTATGAAGCAGGGTTTAATTCTGGAGATCTATCAGTGCACAAGCTTCCTTAAAAGAGTACAACTCTCTTAGCATCGAGACCGATGTGTTTGAGCCTGCTCCTACGGCTTCGCTTGCCCAGGCAAGCTGTAGAGGCAAGAATGCTTTGAATAAAAAATTCAAAGCTAACATGCTTTGAATAACAAATACATAATGGCATGCAGGTAGGGATGCAGTTCTGACTAGGAATCACCCAGCCACCAGGAATGGTTTGCATGAAGGGGAGAGGCACAGCACTGAGGCCGAGGGCAGGTCTTGGAGCTAGGGAGGGGGACATAGGCCCCGGAGCCCCCACCAGCCCTCACATCTCCCATCTCCCTGTGCCCCAGGTGTTCTTGCTTCCCAGGCAGCAGGATTTGCCTTGAGTCACAAGTATAGGGTGTGGAGAGTGAGGGTGGATGGACAGAGGTGGATGGGGTGACAGACAGAGTGACCGTGTGCCAGAGGCTGTGCTGTGGTGCTGGCACTACCTGTGCGTGTGGGTGCTGCCTTCTCGCCATGCCCGTGCCCTGTCCCCCTGCAGGGGCTGCATTTGTCACGCAGGCAGGGCTGGGGACACGGACCCTGAGCTTCAGTGAAGACAGACATTTTGTCTGGACCCCTGACAGCAGGAGCCAGCAGGGCTGGCGGCTGCAGCTGGAGAGAGCGGGGCTGCAGTCGGGATTTTGCCAGGCAGTTTGGCTGGGTTGGGGAGGAGGGAGAGGGGAGCAAGGCTGCCTTTGCTGTAGAGTGGGGATCATGGGTTTTCTTTGAGGGGAAGAAGACAGGTTACATGTCAGGTCTGGAGAAGGTGGCCAGAGGCTGGGATACAGAGCATCAGCAGATGCCAGGAGCACAGGGCAGGCTGAATGCATGCAGAGAAGAAAGGGGAACAGGAACTAAGAATATTACAAACCACTGGTAGAGAGAAAGTATTTTAGGGCCTTCTGTTCTTTCTTTTTATAGCAAAAAGGAAAAGGGGACAGACACTGGAAATAACAGCCCACATATTTTCTGACAAAGGAGCCCATTTCTGGCCACAGGCTAATGAAACATGTGGAGGTACTGGTGGAGGAGCTCCCAAAAGTCAGGCATACCACAGGATTTGAACATGGACTATATTTTTGCACAGTAGTCAAGGTGGTTCATGGAAAACTTCTGGCCTGGTAAAGAGCAGACTTTTCAGAGATTTCAGAGTAAAGCTTACTCTCATGAGATTTTCATCTACATTTGCAGACATAAGAGGCTGAGGTGGTTCATAGGTACATTTTGAAAGAACATCTGATGCTTGGATGCTTATGTATATGTAGCATCATCCAGCTGGGTCTTTGCTCTTCTCCAGCACAATTACTGCATAGACTTGAGGAAAGCAAATGCGATCAGGTTCATCAAGCTGCTCCCTTAGCACAGCATGAACTTTAGCATTTCTGAGAAGAGAATTGATCAGCCAAGTCTCTTGAAGATAGAAACCCTTAGGTAATTAGGAATATGGCATTATTCAGAAGACTTTGCTTTTAGTACCCTTTGCTGAACAGTTGGGTCTGGGTAATGATAATCCCTGGGGGATAAGTTTCAGTGACTGACAGTCTCCTCTGATGCTTTGGCCTTCATCCTTCCAGCTGCACAGAGAAGTGAAACTGCACACAGAAGCAGTTTTTGTTTGAATTTGCAGCAGCAGGCGTTTGTGTGTGTGTGCACGTGTGTATGCCTGTGGGTTTATTTAGGTTTATCAGTTTTAAATATAAGACATAGGTTGTGTGTACAACATTTCCCTTATGTCAGCACCAATGCCATTTTTTGAGTCTATGATTAATTACTGTACCATGATTTTTTTTGACTCCTTTCTTACTGTTAAGCTGCTCTGAAATTTCACCAAGTCAAGTGAAAAATCCACTAACCTATGTACCATAAGCACAGAATACAAACCAAAAAGCAGGCTTTTATTCACCTGTTTAATGGAAAGAAAAATATTTGCCAAAATTAATGGACATATGAAATTTTGCAAGACTCTTGTATATGAGAAAAACTTTAACTATTTAGCAATTATGTCTTTCTAAGCACATTATGTATAGTCAGAAATAAATACTAGTGGATGCTGCTGCTCTGCAGTTTACTACAAAGAATTTTCATTTTGGGTAGAACCAGCCACACTTCTTGTTTTGACTAGTCCAAGGTATTTCTGTATTTCTGGAATTTTCACCATTCTTTTTCTGTGAAATACCTTTGAGTTTTCACATATTTTCTGTTGAATTATTTGGTGCTATTTTTCTTTTTAATTCAAAGTGAATTTTTAATTTCCTGGGTTACAAATGTCTTTCTGGTGCAAGATATTACCCATCAGGTTACTGATGTGAATATCTAACCTGAACAGCAAATTAAGTGAGAGGATTGTTTGGATTAAAAGCTGTTCATTAGATTTTCTTTTCTCATGTTAAACTAACATCTGTGTGGTTTTTATTTAAGATTTTATAATATCCTAAACAGTGCAGGGTAATTTCTTACCATGAAGAAGTTTTAGATGGACAGATTGCAATGAAATGTGAGCTGCCATTTTGAGACTCTTTATTTTAGGCTGAACTATCTGATTAAACAGTCATCAAAGTGAGAAACAAGGACTTGGACTCATAAAGCAAAAGCCAAAAATGCATCAGAAATTAAGTCTGTGGAGAGGTGGAAATTTGCTTCTGAAGTGCCTTTTATTGTGTGTGGACTTGGCATAGGGGTGCATCAGGCAGAGGTAGCTCTGATCAAACAAGACCTCAGAAAAATCCAGCCACATGAGTAAATTACATTACCTTAGCAAAGCTGTGAGGGCAGTATGGCATTGTGTGAATGCACCCCAAAGATGCACCCCATGGAATGGACACAGGAAAGGTGAGGGTTGGCATTTTAAGGGAATGGAAAATTTGATCTGAAGATAAGTAGGTAAGGTAAAATACTCCTTCCTCAATGAGAGCAAAAGGCAGCAGCCACACATCCAGCTGTTCACAGGTATCAGCATTTCAGTCCATATGCAGGGATGTATTTACATTTCTCTCTGCATGACCTCTGTACTTCATGGGGGCAGCCTTGCCTTCACTGCTCTTTGGAACACAAACTCTTCACACCCAAGACCATTTTGTGAGACTAAAAGCCATCAATACTGCCCAGTCAAATACCTCATGGCTCCCTGCAGCACCTTCTGATCATGTAGCATAGGAATGATGTATTACCCCAGGGACTTGCATATGCTGAGAGCTCAGCTTCCCACAATACCATTTTCTCTGCATCCATTTATCCTTTAATTGGTGTGATGCCACATGAAAGCCTATGCTCTCCCACATTTTCTCTCCTCATTGAAGATGTTCCCAGTGTATTTATGTCCTTCTTACAAACACAGCACAGAAATCCTTTTTTGCATTTGTTCTGCTGGGATGGTATAATCACGAACAAGGGGTGCTGGTTTGAAGCCAGGGCAACAGAGGAGCAGGAATGGATGCTATAGACTTTGGGCTCACAAACATGTGCTCAGTAGCCCTTAGGCTCACAAATGTGGCAGTTATTTGAACCTGATGTTTTCTGACTTTCTGAGGCCATCAAACTCTAGGTTCATATTATGATGCAGGTCTAGCTAAAGACATTTTGCATGCATACAAAAATTCTTCATTATGTTGTGTGTGGTGAAGCATATTGTGGTGCTCAGGGACATGACTGTGGTCATTAGAACCACCAGAAAAGACAAACAGCTTCAGGAAAGGGGCAAAACAAGTTAACAGAAGGCACTGTGTGGGTAGAAACATAGAGGATATAAACATAGAATCACTGATGTTGGAAAAGACCCATAAGATTAAGTCCAGCTGTTATTCAAGCACTGCCAAGACAGCTACTAAATCATGTCCCTAAGCACCACATCTACATATCTTTTAAACACCTCCAGGGATGGTGACTCCATCACTTCCCTGGACATTCTGTTCCAATGCTTGACAATCCTTTCAGTGAAGAAAGTGTTCCTAATATCCAACTTAAACATCATCTGGTACAGCTTGAGCCATTTCCTTTCATCTTGTCACTTGTTACCTGGGAGAAGACATTGACCTCCACCTTGCTTCTCTGGACTTGCTCCAGCACCTCATTGTCTGTCTTGTAGTGAGGGACACAAAGCTGAACACAGGATTTCAGACGTCACCTCAGCAGTGCCAGGAGAATGCTCACTTTCCTGGTCCTGCTGGCCTCACAATTGCTTATACAAGGCAGGATGCCATTAGCAGAAAAGATCAGATCCACCTCCATGCCAGCACTCTGTAGGTCAGGAGAAAAGAGGAATTATTTCTTCAGCTGCCAGGCCCTGCCTGAGTTTGTTGGTTGCTCTGATTGGTGTGGCACAAAGGCAAGTGCTCAAACCTGTTCCTGTCCCAAGGAATCTTCCACTCCTGAGAAGACCCACACCTACAAAATTGCATAAGCTTTGAGGAAGCCCAGTAGATCTCTCTGATGAGTAATATTGTTTATTTGCTTGTACAGATGCTAGTAAACACCTTAAAACCTCGCTGGGGGATTTCTTGTTGCCTCATTGTCTGGTTTAAGAGGCTTCCCAATTGCACATAAATTTGGTTGTTTGCTTTTGGTTTTCTGTAACCATTCTTTCAGCTCATTACATGTCTACAACCAACAACCAGCACTAGACCAGTCAAAGTTACCCTCTTAATTATTTTGTGAATCTTGTTGGGAATGTAATTCCTTGAAGGAATTTGACATTCCATTTTAGAATACTGATGCTGAAATGTAGGAATTCTCCTCTGAACTATTCCAAGTCTCACTTGACTCCTATTGACAGTGTTTTTGATCTAACCTGTTTCAGGAACATATTATAAGTGTCTCTGTGTGCAGCCTGCAGGACAAAATTTCTCATGGGAGAACATCTTTTTGCTGTCTTTTTACTCTAGATAAGTTTTCTATAAACAAAATCTCTGTGTTGTTCTTCAAAGATGTTTTTAGATTCTTCTCCCTGTCTCCTAGCAATGGGAGATATGGGTTCTATTTCAACCTATGAGGAAAGACTGTAATCTTTCTGATATTGTAAGCATTCTAGAGAGTCTTGTACACGGCAGTGAAGAAGAAACATCTGAGCTCTGTACCTGGGCACTTTATAGCCTAAATCCTCTGATTATGGAGTCATTTTAATAAATCATATTAGCTTTCTGAAATTATTGTCAAGAGTCCTGTTTCAATGCATGGACCACGGCAATACTAACCTATCAAAAAAAAAAAGTCATTTATCCCATTGAATAGACATGGTTTCTGTTGCCTATGTAAAAAGACTTAGCAGTGCTGGTCAAAACTGAAGCAGCTGCCCTAACTTTTGCTCGTGGTCTAGTCACCAGAGGTGGAACAAGACCACTTAGATGCACCCTCAGAAGAAACAGCCACACTGCACAAAAAGCAGAGGTCTTTAGTTTATATAGGCATCGAGCAGAACAAGCAGGACTAAAAACTCTCCAGCCAAAGTGGGCAATCTTGTTTTTCTTGCCAAAAGATGGACCAAATATTTATCCCATGAGACTGATTCTACTATTGTATTGTGGTGACTACATCCACTAGTGAGAAGTGGATTAAAATTGAGAAGATCAATAAATATAGTGATTTCAAGTGATCTGGAAACCTGTACCATGTGCAAAGAACTTTGAAGGACAAAAACCTATATATTGAAACAAGTATATAGAACAGAAAAACTAAGTGGTTTAATGTTGGAATCCAGGGCACAGGGAACATTTCCCTGCTTGTATCAGGGAGCTCTGACCCCCAGTCAGACACTGTTTTTAACCTTTGTCCCATGGAAAAAATTGCTAAGGCTTGGATGAGTTGGAGAACACAGGTNGGTTTAATGTTACTAAACGGACTCTAAGTATTGCTGCTATCTTCGCAGTAAATGACAGGAACTATGAAAATAATTCAAAAGACAGTATTTTCCCTGTCTGGATTAAAGTTGTACTATATCTGTCAACTTCCCTCATCATCTTTTTGAGAAGCAGGGACATCCTTGCTAATCGAACCCTCAAGGAGCAAGTTTCCAAGAACTACATACACAATTATCTTAAGCATGTTGTGCTGCACATCCTAGCCCCCAGCCAACTCATCTGCATATCTAAATGCCATTTTCTGTCCCTCGTGAATAAAACCAGTCCTGGCCAGACAGACACAAGAGAGGAAGGGTGCTGTTAAAGTGACTTCTCTGAGCCCACCCATGGGAGAAGAGCTGCTGGCATGGGTGCTGGAGGAGGGGAGAAAGCAGTGAGGCTGACCTTCAAGCCACAGAAGAAATTTGATTTTGCAGATGGTGGTCTGGGGCATTATGCCACTCTTCAGTCCTGGTCCTGGAGCTCTTTGAGGATGCATGCAGGGCAGCTGGAAGACCACAGTTTTGCCGAGATTCTTGCAGGCACCTGTGCAAGCTGGAGGTATGGGAGGGGAACACAACTGCATTTGAAAGGCTGTGCAGGGTTATAAACTAGAGAAAGGCCCTCTTTACTTCCCATAATTTCATGAAACCTCCATCAATTCTTATTTAGATATTTTATCAGGTTATTAAGTACTTCTTAGTCTTTTAGCCTGGTACAAAGATCTTTAGTACCACTTAACCAGATCTTAACTCCTATCTCTTGGAGTTTGTATACAATAAAATAATCTCCCTTGCTATGCTTAAGATTCCACGCACCAAACCACCTCCACCATGTTCCAGACAGAGGAAAAGACTCTGAATTGTAAGTTTTAAACTTAAATACTCTGTGAAGCATGGTAAAGTTGTCATTGTTTTTTGCTGTATGGAATTGTAATTAAATGTGCTTGTGCATATATATTTTCAGTATTGTTGTTATGCAAAGCTTCAGCTGAAAAGTTTTGCTCCTCTTTTTGTCAATTTTCAAGTCTATTCTAGCATCTAAATGGATGAAAACCCTAATTTGATTCAAATAAGATGGACTCCACTTGGAATCAAAATTATTAACACCATACACAGTTTCATCTCTTCAGGGACCAAGTTTTCATTTACATTTGCATCAGCCCAGTCTGTGAACTTTTTAAAAGTTCATCTTGCTGCTTCTCTCTGTTCTGGGTCTTGTTATCATTCTTGTGTTCCAAACTTCAGGGATGCACAAAGTCCCTTCACTGTCTTTTTCAGTGCTGTCAGTCACTTGTCATTACTTTTCTACACAGGTGCTACAGATTCTGGACTTTGCTGTAAAGGTACCTTATTAGGTGTTGTGCACATAAGGCACTGCACACACCAGCAGTGAGTCCATCAGCAGACACATCTGACCATTAATTTGAAAAAATCCTCAAAGAGAACAGTGCATAGTATTAAAATGAAACTGTGTTGCAATAGAGTAGTTCCAGCAAGAGACGGCTGTCATTTGGCCTTGTATCTGTATGAGCCTGTATACTCTGCCAGCTCTGGCTGCTGAAGTGAGTAGTGATAAAAGATTTATTTTGAGACAGTACATTACCTTGAATAGCATCACAGTCCTGGGTAACAGTGACAAATGAATAATGGAAGTGTCTTTTCTGCCAACAGCCTGTATATTTGTCTATTGCATCTCCTGCCAACAAGTTTCTGAACTAGTGTTTGTGAACCTAGGGTGTGAATTTACATAGAGTATGAATAGATATTATTTACTATGGCTTGTTTTGCAGATGCAATACATTTTTATACTTTTATTTCTTAAACCGTATTTCTCAGAAACCAAAAAGCAAGCAAGCAGTCTTTCATTTGATTTTTAAACTGAGGAATGAAAAGTGACAAAGCTGATCAGTCTTAAACTCCACAGTAAATCTGCTTTTGACTTTAGAACTTAATATCCTTACACAAGAGGTTTGTGCCTTTTGTATGCAAGCTGTCAGCTAACTTGCACACAGGAATTACTGCTTCACAAAGGTGACATTTTCTGGTTTGTGCCAGAAAACTTTTGTTTTGATCCTTTATCACCCAACCTATGCACTGAAGGAGGATCAAAAGGTAAGTGATGGTTTAATTGAAGACCAGACATTGTTACTCTGGGGTGCTGCAGGAGCTGAGCCCCCACCACTGCTATTGACCAGTGTTTGTGCAGTATCTGCACCATCTGCCACACAGCCAGGATATAGCTGCATGATGGAAACTGGGGCTACATCCCTTCTTGAGACCTGGATCATGAGGTGGAGGCAGAAGGGAAAAGATTAAGACCAACTGAACCTTGGCCTGTTTCCCATCTCTTTCTGAAGAGACTTTTGCCTTGGAGAAAAGAAGAGAAAAATGGTTCTTACTTGAGGAGACAGACCTTGGCAAGGCCAAAGAACAGGTTTGGGAAGCCACTGTGTGCCCATGCTCCTTCCTGTGCAGTCTGCACAAGAGCTGCCTGTGCTTCAGGTCTTGATAATTGAGACAGACGGAGACAGGATTTTTAGAAATGAGTCTGACATATCACATTCCCTTGGCGATGGCCAGTGCCAAGTCACATTGACTTCTGATGTTTCCCTCCCAGTCTGGACCTTATCCCAAGGTTGTCTCAAGGGGAATGGACCATGTTCCTCGCTGCTCCTACCCTAAAGAGCTGATCTCTGTTTATGCTTGTTTGTTAAATTACTTCCTTCCTGATTATTGCTGTCCTCTTGGAAGGATGATATATTTATCTCAGTTAAAAATTACTGTTGTTGAAATCCCCATATTGTTTGAGTTCCCACACATATTGCTGGCTATCAGTTTGTGTTATACATCCCTTGATGACTTCAACTCTGACTTCCAGATCTGCAACACTGTCTTTCTGTTCCTTTCCCTTGCCCATCAGCATCTAGTTTCTGGCCTGCTTCACTCACCCTCTGCGCCTTTCCTAAACTCCACTCTGAGGGCCCATCATTTTCATTCTTCCAACCTAATCCTCAAACAGGCCAGAGGCAGATCCACAGAAGGGATGGAGCGAGGAAGTGGCTGTCACTGTAAAAATCTTACCCTGCATGGTCAGGCAGTGCTGTTTTCTGATGAGGAGAAGCTGCATGATTTTTTTTTTTTTAATCTTGTCCTAACCAAGGCTGCCCACAGCACGCAAGTCTTGTCTCCCCTCCAAAGCTTTTATTACACATGGAGAGCTGCTAGGTCCCAGATTATGAGATGTCTGATTTATTTGACTAAATCTGCATAGCTTTTAAGGCTTCTGTGCAGCTGTATTGTGTCACTCATGTCCCCTGGTTTTTTTTCTATATGAATTTTGATTACACATAAATCAGCACGGTATTTGAAGGAAAAAATTGTGATGAAAAAGACCCAGCAAAATAGAGCATCAGTGAAGCTGACTGCACTGCCATTGATTTCAAAATCAAATTTTACAGGACAGCAGATTTGTGCAAGTCTCTTACTCCAATTAGACTTCCAGTTTCAGTGAGCACCGTCAGCTGAAAAGAAATGTGTTAACAGTTCAGCAAATACTGAATCACAGTGGACACTTTATAACCAGCCTATGTCGTTTTAATGTACAGAAATTGGCTGGTGTTATTTTCCCTGTAGTGATGGGTGACATAGTACCTTAACATCAAGACACAACTGTGACAAAATCTAACTGAGAAGAATACAGATTTTAGTGTTAGGTTTAAGGAGGAATTTATGAAACTGCTGCAGCAAACTAGTGCACAGCCTTCATTCAATCATTGTGCACAGAGAAGAGCGTGTCACTGAGTATAGCAATGCCTCAGACTCCACAGCCATGCCTGGTGGCAGAGAATAATCCAGTCTGCAGGCCAGTGCTATGGATTTTTCTCCAGGTGCCTTTATAGTTGACCTATATATCTATGCTCCATATTGAAGAGCAAATGAGAGGAACCCTTCGTGTTCAGACCATCTTCCTTAGGTCTCTGATCTAAACTAACCCCACTCACTGGCAACAGAAGAAAGTTAATGTTTGATGTCTCTATTTGCCCTCTGTAAAAGATGAGACAATGTGCTTTTCCTTCTGTGAAGACCCTGCTTCTGTCAGAGGAGCCCTGTTATGCTGTGGCAGCACAACCTGGCTGATCCCGGTTCCTGAAGGAGAATGAGATGCCTGGACCATCTCCTCTAGAGAGGCTGGCTGTCTCAGGCACAGGGGAGCCAAGGACTGCTGCAGCCCAGCTCACAGGTCACTGCACCCTGTAAGCCCAGTCACATCCTAAACTACACTTTACACCAGCTCATCCTCTGGTCTTCCTGTTTATGAGAGTCCACCACAGAACTCAACTGCTCTGATTCCATAGAAACCTTCTTGTCTCCCACCTAAATATGCTCCTAAATATGGGAAAGACTTGACATGATCTGTAGATGATGGCCAAGCTCATGTAGTTCCCCTGCCCCTTACCCTGCCAGATGCAGAGTTCTGGGCTAGGGGAACCTTGTGCGAAATGCCAGGGATTGCTGGGAGAGAGCTGATAACAAAGCTATGATGCCCTACAACAGGACTTCCCCCCTCTGGAGAAGGGATTTTTTTTTGGCTAGGACTAAGCTGGTGATGGGGGGCTCCTTGGCTTTCCCTGCCCAGCCCAGTCATGAGGTCCTGCAGGGCAACAGGGAGGTAGGAGGAACACCCTGTGGGTTGGGACAGCCTGTGACACATCCTGGAGAGGACAAGGGAAAGCTCTTTGCACCCTTATCATCTTTGCACATTTGTTCAGGGATCTGGCTATAAAGACACAGATCTGTGTTATCTGTTAACACATCTGGAGAGAGGAAAAAGATACATTAAATTCCCATTAAGCTGACAAAACAGCAGACAGTCTGCCTCTCCTGAGTTTGAAACAAAACCTGAAGCTACTCTAACCTCTATGCAAACTGTAAAACCACGGGCAGGATCCTGATCCCCCCTCCCCATTTTACCCAGGGCTGCCACTGGGAAGCTCAGTTGTGCTGCTGCCACACAGCAGCTTAAGTTTACTTAAAGGCAATGGAGATCTGCATGAGATCCAGAGTATTTTCAAAGGCTTAAAATAGGCCACAACTTGGCCAGAAATCTAAATTAAAAATCTGTTTCCAAGGTTTTGGCCAGCAGCTCCAGCCGTCACAACGGCAGGCTGGAAAGCCGGGCACGCAGCTGTGCACAGCTTCCCACGCCCAGGGCTGGAACATTTTAACTGGGGAAGTGTGGGGGAAACTACAGGGCCAAGAACCCATTAAGAAAGAGGAAGGCTTGAGAATTCAGGGAGAGTCTGGGGGTTTGCTTTAACAAAAGTGGGCTGTGGAGCCATTCTGGCCCTGTTGTTAATCAAGGGAAGCATCCCAAGGAAACAACCCCACAGAAACAGACACTGTAGAACTATTTTGTTTGCCACAGGGATGTCCCCTTTAAAACACATAAATAGAGTGAATGATGTGCAATCCCTGCCTAAGTTATACACTTTGGGTTTTGCATCTCCTTCCCAGGACTGGGTAACAGTACCCATAACTGAGCTCACTGTTGGCAGCAATTAAGTTTTGCCCGCTTCTCAGAGCAGTGAATTTAGTCTGTTTATTGCTCTTGTCCTCTCCCAGATGCCTCCCTTAAGCAGTCTACTTCACACAAATGTTTCAGTATCATGCTGGCTGACTTCAGCTAGAGGGAATGACTGAAAGCATCGTTGTGATAAGGGAGCTCTGTGCATGGAGGGACCAAATTCTAAGTAACTGGCTTTGGTTTGCTGTTAGCTCTGGCTAGCTGCTACATTTCAGACCTAGCAAAGGTGCTACATGCTAAAACCCTATAGAACCTTTCCCAGCCATGCCATTTAGTCTGAGAAAAGACAACCTGTGGGGCAAAGTCTCAGAATTACAGATAGTTGCAAGCAACCCAACTCCTACCCACTCCTGAATGTGTCTTTGCTCTGCAAGAAGGCATGAGTGCACAAAACAGAGGTGCTTATTTGTGAAGGCAGCTCTAAACCAATGCCCTGTCTTACCCATGTCCATGTACTACCATGGTTATAGCCAGACTCTTGATATATTTCAGTCGTCATCCGTTTGCCATTATTTGGGTGTAAGAGGAGAGGAGTCACATTCCCACTGCACGGCTGCACCATGTCCAATTAGAAATAGGTGCATGTGTGTCTGTGGAAGTTTCCAAGGGCAATACACAAGGTGTTTCCTCTTCTCTTTCATAACAAACATATCTCTGGCAGCTCCCAGCTACAAAGATCAGTGTGAGAATCAAAACAGTCAATTTTTAACTATTATATGCTTTTCTTTTAATATTCTCAATAAAAGCAAAAATGAATCATAAAAAATCTTCAATAGGATGTAAGCAATCCTTATAGGATATGAGAAGACATATTTAAAAGTGCAGAGCTGTTACAATTTATCTGCTTGGACAGGAAGAATCCTTGAAAAGCAATAAAAGTCTGTAAAGTGAGCTCTAGTGTTGAAAAGTAGATCAGTTCAAAACCTATGATTTATGTCATGGAGAATTTCATCCATGTTGGTCCAGATATTCAGAGGCATGCACATGCATACACACACAAATATCTAAATGCTTTTGTCAATATAATATTTTTATGACTGTTTATAATATTTTTATGACTGTTTTTCAACAGAAAGATTCTGGACTGCTCCACCAAAAAGCTCTTTTCTAATCAAAGGAAATTGCGGAGATCCCCAACAGTATGAAAAGTGTTTGCAACAATCCTTTATTATTAACTCCTGATGGTGCATCTGTTTCATCCTATTCAATAAAGTCTTTTATAGATTTTGATTCTTCTCTCTTGCAGCAGGCTAACGCTTCTTGCTGTAGGCTTTGGATGTGCACCCTTTTGTTTCCGTGTCCTTCTATATGCTGTTGCTGCTTCTATCTAGTGATTACTCTCGTTCCTAGCACTTAGGTGAAGATCAAAAAACCTATCAATTTTTTCTTAACTCTGCTCTTGACTTTGTTTGTGCCCTTAGAAATATTTCTAGTAGTTCACTTTAACACAACAGCCCATTTTCATAAAACCTGTGAAGACCAGTGGGGTTTACAGCAGTCACAGCTCACACCTCAGGCATGTACCTGATTGTCTTCCATCTTTTCTTTAACATGACATTTCTTTTCAGTCTTCCACCACTTCACGCCACCTATCTCCTATTCTGTTCACACATTACTACCTTTTCATTTGCTTTTAGAACTTCTCAGGAACCATTAAAATAATTCTTACCAGCTGTGTAACACCTTTGAAGGTCTCTATGTTACCATGTTTGAAAAGAACTTCAGGCCCATCGCTGAAAAATCTGGAACATCTACGGGCTCTAAGACCCACTTATCACTGGGTCTGCCTCTGGAAGGACAAACTTCCTGCAGAAAATCCCATACTTTCTGCTTCACTGCTGAAGTTATGAACCGGTTCCTTTGGGAGAAAAATGTGGCCACACTAAATGTGTAAGGGCAGATCTTGCTGATATGGAACAGTTCCCACTCAATCCATTCCTTTTTAATATTGTGAGACAGTTTTTTGCACAGGGCAGAGGTGTCTAAGCCTCACACATATCTAAATAGGAGTATTTGTCCTGAACTACCTTATTGTGCCATCTGGTTTACCACTAATTCTGGAGACCTGACTGGGTCTCTTAGCCAGACCAACTGTAGTTTTCCTTTCCTCACCTGGGCTATGTCCAGGCATCCTACGCAGGCTTTTGGCATAGACACAGCTACTGTTACTGTTTTGGCATGCTGAGCTATCAACTTTCAACATAATCATGAATCATAACTGTAATTGAAGGGGCCATTCCCACCATGAACTGAAGGAAGGGCTGTGACCACCAGAAAGATTAGCTCATATTTACCCAGTCCACAGACAGCTACATCACTTCAATGATGCTCAGTACCTCCACTGAAGAAGGCTATGTGCAAATCAAAAAAGCCATTTACAAACCATTTATAAAACTGTTCCAAGAGATTGTTATAAATCTTATGTCTCTTGCTTAGACAGAGCTGTGCTGGAGATGATTCAGGCCTATTTGACAGAAATGTCTGTCAAGATCACAGCCAAAGTAGCTGCTAAAAACCTCTTTTGGCGAACTCCATTCCCTGCTACTGAACTCCAGTCTCCCAGAGGCAGTGCTGCTACCCTTTGCCAGGAAAACTGCTGCTTCCTAGGTCACCACTAAATCTCTGGTCTGGAAGTCTCTAGGTCAACTGCTTCAAGGGAGTAGGAGACTGTTTTGTCAGGTTGCTGTGCTGTGGACCCTCTCCTGCTTCCACCGTAGTCCTGCCAGGTGCCCTTGGCCCCAGTAAGGGCTTATTGTCTTCTAGAAGATGTGCCTTTTGCATCCAGGTCTGAATTGAAATCACTTCTTCCAGCAATATGGAAAAAGTAGCCATACCTGTACATTATAAAAACCCAAAAAATGTATTTTCCAGTGTTACAAACACTGACATCAAGTTTTGTGCCATCTTACAAGGTCTTCTCTCTGGTCTTCTTTTTTTGCCTTTGTTTGATGATGTTCAATCCCTGAACCCCAGACTGCCTCAAGTAACTTCTTGTCAGTAATTCTTTTGAGTCCTCATTGTCATTTACAAATGACCTTCCAAATGTCAGAAACAAGCCTCAAATACAGTCATTGACTGTTTCATCGTGAGTCCAGTAATTTATGATCTTAATTCTTCCTCAATTCCCTTCATTCTTTCCTTAGTGATCAGAGCAATGTTAAAATCCAATTGCATTGCATGTACAGTGCACAGACATGTTGCCAAAATCTTGTGACTTGGACCTTGGGGCAGATGGTGACCACAGGCCCACAGGATGCACCATCACGAGGGAGGCTGTCCTGGAGGCCAAGCAGTTCTGACAATGTAAGAAATGGCTGAGACTGTCAAAAAATGTAATTGTCTGTGCTGGGGAATTGTAGACATGGATGAAAAATGAACTGCACAATTTGTCTTCTGTATATCTCCAGGAGCACTTCTGTCTTTCTGCAGCCTTAGAAGCCATCCCTCCAAGTTCAGACAGAGGGAACCAAGGGCAGGATGTTTCTGGGGGTGTAATCTCAGATCCTCATGTAACCTGCATTTTCTATTTGTTGTGACTGCTCTAAAACACATTTGTTTTTCAAGTACATTCCATTCAAGCAGCTTTCTGAAAACCAAAATATATACACAGAGGTTTCAGCTTACCTTAGCAAACTCCTCCCACACAGAGAGGTTGCAGCTCTGCATCTGTGCATGTCCATCTGTGCTCTCCTGTGTAAAGGTGTCCCTCCAGCCCTGACCCCCAGCAGCAGCACCAAGCAGTCTTTTCTGGGCAGTTTCACAAAGAAGCAGTTCTTAAATATATCTGTGAGCAGCTGGTGAATCTGGGGGTATGGCATGGTAAAGATGTTTGTGTTTTATGAGAGCACAAAGAAGCCTTAAGGAATATGCTTGCAGGAATTTTTGCTGATGTAGTTTGTTTTCTTGCTTCCTAATTGGAAGGAGGCCTTGTTATCAGCATTTATGTCCAATTGCAGATTGCTCAGCTACTGTGAGGGAGCTACAGCTCTTTATATTCTAAGTCAGACCTGCTAATACCATTATTTTTTGAGGACAGCCAACAAAAATACCAAAGCTGCCGGAGGTTAATATGATATCACCTTCCCTCAGCTTTGGCCTCCAGCTGTAAGAAGCTTTGTGGTTACTCAGAGAAAATCTCCCAGTTCTTGGGAATTTAAACTCTAGTTTAAGTGGATGTGAAAGAGAATGGATTTACGCCACTAAGGGTTATTTCAAGAACAATGATGGTTTCAAGAGCAAAGTCCTGTTTTCACTTCCCAAACCCTTCTGAGAATCTCTGCTTAAACCCCAGGCGACTATCTGAGATGCAGTTGTGAAAGACTTTGGAGACACTAGCCAGTACACACCAACACTGAAAACTGAGACTGACAAAAACATTGTTATGTTTCCTGCATTTTCAGCAGGATATAGTGAGACCAGGATCCCTTCCACCTGAGGCTGGGTGAAACACAGTCAAAAGAATAAGTCCCTGCCCTGGAGGACGGGTGGATCTCTGATGACAAGGCAACAAGGAATGATGTTCAGTGATTCATGGCATTTCTTTGGAACTACTCAGCTTTATTAGGAATTATAAGGAATGAGAGAAGATATTTTTTGATATGGAAAGGCTAAGAACAAGGAAGCTGATGATCCCAGCAATTTGAACTAATAGAAACTAGAAACTATTGTTTAAATGGTATCTTCTCAAAAACCTTTGTTTAATTTAACATTGATGCATTAATCAGCCTCTTTTTTAAATGGATGGTCCTCAATAAATTTATCATCTTTTCCCTGAAGCATCCAGTAACATGCTGTATTTACATATTCAATACTTATACATAAAATGGGAAATATGTGTTTACTAACCCATGACATTCCACTTGCACAGAGAGGGTAATTTTTTTTCTCAGTTATCAGGTTGATTGCAGATTTTTTGGCTTAATTGAGTGCATGTGTGCTGTCTACATGTGTGATGGCACAACTCTCAAATAGAATGAGAAATAGGGAAGTGGCTGGAATTCACCAAAGATCACCTCCTATTTGCATGTTTCTGTCTGAAACAGGTGTATCTGGAGGGAGTTATTTTGAGCTTCAGTTAATGCTGACCTCAGCTGAAATAATTTGCCCTCTTGCTCTTCCTCTGATACAGAGTCAAGGGGGAGTTGTCTGACTGCTGAGTGTGATTGTACACATCTGTCAACAGAATTGGAGATATGAATGCAAAATGCAGCACTCGGGAGCGCCGTGTGGGTTTCCAACACTCCCTGAAGGACACAGGGACCATAAACCAGTGAATAGATTACAATAAGGCATAAATAGAGCATTTTTATCTGTGACAGATGTAATCCTGCTCCAGCAATGCTCATGCTATTTAAAGGAACGTGGTCTCTATTCCAGATGAGTTCTCTGAATTCTGAGGAAGGAAAGAAGTCATATGCTTTCTTTCCATGCAAATAATGGTGAGGCTCCTTTGGAAGTGGTTTGGCAGCTTTGTTTTGAAGGGGGCTGGCCATTACCTCTTGCAGGGCATGCCCTCCCTCGTAGCACAATGTCACAGAAGGGACCACAGGCTTTCATGTATATTGCCACTCCAAGCAGGGGAAGCCCTGCTTTGCTGCCCTGCTTCTCCACTTGAAACCTGCAGCACCACAAGCCAGCCAGGGAGTAAGAGAGTTACGAGAAATAATATCCCAAAGCCAAGAAGCAGGTGTGAGACACGCTTCTCACTTGCACAGACATATGCTACAAAATGTTGCAACCTTTCCTGCATAATATCTTAATGTACAGTCATTAGGCAGGACAGAGTGGAGAGTGCACATATGGAAAATGTCTCTTATTTGGAGACAGGAGCAAGTACTTTCCTTTTAATGCTGGCACGTACAAGGAAATACTGATATGCCAACTCCAAACTGCCAATCACAACCTAATAAAGAGACAATCTTGAAGAAGGCAGAAATTTTAGAAGGTTTTAGGTTAGAAAACAATTTTTAATCAATTTTTCCCAAAAAGTGGCACAGCTGGATTCTGCATGACTGTGTCTGTATTTCAATGCATTGATAAGTCTTACAGGGGAAATAAACTGGAAGTGGAAGACTAGCAGTTAGGGCTGTGCAACAGGTAACAAAAGTGTTTGGCATTGGGGTAGCTCACTCCTTTGGACAGCCTCCAATGTACCCACAGCTTTTGAGTCAGGAGGAAAATGTGCATGTCAAATAGCTGGGCAAGTGTATGTAGCTAAATGGAATATTAATACGAATAAATGGCCATATTCTAACATCTTTGTAGTGCTGGATTATTTTAATTTTCACTAAAAATAGATCCTGGTTAACTCCAAAGAAATATAAGATCTTCGAGACTCTTTAGCCAGCCAAGAGGTAGTCAGGTGCTGACTTGCCATGACAAACAAAATCACAGAGCAGCTGATGTCTGGGGTTTAAGGAACCTTGCATTGTATTACCAGGAAAAACTGGTAGAATTCAGGCAGGACAAAATAATTCTATCACTGAAAAGACTAATTGAAGGACCATATTGATAAAGGTCTGGTTGTCTGTAGATTTTTGAGAGATTCAGGCATTAAGTGAGATTCAGAATGATGCACTAGTATTGAAGTGAAACTAGTAAATTTAAAATTTTGACTGATTTTTTTTAAAAAAAACAAAGCCCATGAGCATTTTTAATGTGGTCTGTGAAGTAACTTTTCATGGTAGGTTTCATTTCCTGGGACATTGAAAAACTAGCCAAAAAATGTTGCAGAAAATGGACATACGTCTTCCGAGAGATAAATTAGATGAACTGCATGGCACAACAGGCATTTTTCCACCTCTGTCTCCATTCATCTTTAGCTACAGAGACATATCATACTGGTGTAACAATCTAGTGATTTTGTAGGCTTGATCTTTTGACACAGACACATAAATATACCTCCACAGATTCCTCTCTTTCTCTTGGCCATTCTAGCTTAGATTTTTATACAGGTCACAGCATGTGCTGCTATTCTCTTCCCAGCTGGGGACATGATCGGTGACTTCCAGGTCAAATAAATTCAGCAGGGTCCAGCAGCAAAAATAATGTACTGACGCAAATCCTTGCACATTTATTCAGCTGCCACTGAGCCAGCCCGTGCTCAGGCTCAGTCCTGTTGCTTGTACTGCCCTTTCCAGATATGTGCCTGCCAGGACAGGACATGGGCACTGGAGCAACACAGCCTCCAGATGTCACATTTCTCCCCCTTTTCTTAGCCTTTCACTTCCTCTGCTCAGAGCCCAGATGTGAAGTCTTGGGCTTTACCTCAATGAGAAATTACCACGGAACCACATAGCTCTTTCACTCTCCAAGGGAGCCAATGGAGACAGAGCTATATGGTTCCTTCCCTTTGCATGTTGCAAAGTAAGGATAACTTGCAAAAGAGGAGGTTTTCCTCATGTCTGTTTATTAAAGGTTAGGTTTTTGCAGCATGAGCTATAATTTATGTATTTTCATGGTGGCATTACTTTTACTGACTGCGAAGCTTTGACACAATGAAATAGGTAAACCTTGCCATCGTCAACTTCATGAGCTGCTTCCCAGTGTATCTTTAGCAAGTGACATCTTATTGGCTTGTAGGACAAGGAATTTGTGGATGATGCTTCAAGGCAGTTCCCAGGTAGGCAGCAAAGGAAGGCATGACACATACTGGTTGCAAAGAACAGTCTTCCTATCCCCTGCTGCCCATCCAGAGCAAAGCACACTCATGCATCTGCTCATACAAGCCAGCCCATACCTTCTTTTCTCTGCTGTGAGTGTCAATGCACCGAAGTCATCCCATAACTCGCTGTTGTTTATAGCAGTAGTGCACCTTTCCAGCCCCTGCCAGGGAAGGAAAGCTCACTGGACTTGCCACAGTTTGTTAATGGCACAAAGCGTTTGATTTGTTCCAAGCACGAGGGCATATTCAGTACGGCCAAGACAAGCTGCAAAATTCTTCTGGTTTTTTCCATGACCTGTCATCACCTGCCTTCTAGCCAAGATGTGGTTTTGGAAGAATCAATGGGTAAACAGCATGTGGAACAAATTATATTGGGAAATAGCAGAAATCTGAAGCAGTGCTGCATGCCATGCTGGCTCTTGTGCAGGGATCTTCTTGCTGGTCTCTGTGGGCAGCTGGGGAACAAGCAATATTTCTTTTATTAACATTACCCTGTGCTCACCTGTTTTATCTCTAAACTGTACCTGCTAGTAAGAAGTGATTATTTTAACACACGTCCATGAAATCAGGTTTTTCAGGGGGAATAAAAATTCACTTCTCAGAAGGAAAACTCTAAGCCCATATCCAGCCTCCTTTAGTTTGTTTTCTGTTTGTTGCCATGTGCTTATATGCAACCTGTATATGTAAGACAGTTGCATGTAACACAGTAGGGGTCAAACTGTCACAGACAAGCTTTTAAAATAAAATCTTTTCTCTTTTGAATGATTAAATTTCTGGATTTTATTTGATGAGTGTTGAGAGTGCTTTTTTCAGCTTGGACAGTTAAGACAGTGCTGTTTTCTTGCCTTCTTTTCTAGTTTCTCTATGCCAGAGAAAAGAGCTGAGTTTGACTTCAAACAATGTAGAACATTTTGGTTCAGAATTAGAGCAACATAATTTAAACTAACAGTTTTGTTAAATGCTATACATTAAGATCATAACATGGTGTGTAAAATCCACTTCAAAACTCACTTAAGCTAGTTAAACTCTGTGTCAGTTAAACTCATCTGTGTCAGTATGACAGGAAAGAGGAAAAGAATAAAATCACTTGTGCCTGACTTCCCTTGCCCCTGTGTAGGGAATCAAAACCATGAAGTTTCCCATCGCCACCTCACTGTCAGGTAACACTTCCTTCTCCCTGGCAGACACACCACAGCAGGGAAAGGGTCCCAGCATTCCCCCTGTGCCCCATGCCACAGCAGGGAGGGAATGCTGCTGAGGTGCTGCTGAGGTCAGGGATCAAGCTGATGCCAGGGTGGGTGGGAGGGATGGGATGGAGGACTGGTGTAGGCCAGGATGAGGGTTTTGGAGAGAGGCGCCCAGCTCCATGTAGCATGTCACTCCGGGCTGGTGGGGAGGAGGTGTGGTCCAAACCACGCATCCAAAGGGCTGCACAAGGGAAGAACACCTGGTACAAAAGGAAAGGGAAAGGAAAGAGAGCTCCTCCCCACTGTTGCTCAGGTGCTGTGCTTCCTGATTCTTATTTTCTGCATGACTGTTGGGGCCAAATCCTGAATGTTTTTCTGCAGACAACAGATACAAGACAAGAGAAACAAGCTCTCTGTGCTTGGCTGTCATTTCCCCCCACCATGAGCTTGCACGGTCCTCAACATGTGCTCATTTGCACAAGAAGTCAATGAAGTTGCTCAGGAAGGGTGAATATGCTCAGCTAAGAGGAAGTGCTGGTCTTTCTCGAGATTCAGCTTCTTCCTCGCCTGGTTAGAATCGCAGTGGGAGAGTGACTTTCTCAGCCATGCTCAGTGATATGTCTGCAATTGTTTCTTAACTTCCCTCTACCTCCAGGACCATGAGACCAACTAATATTGTTCTCCTGGGGAGGGCTTGCTCTGTGCAGCTGTCCCTTTAACCTTTTAATGCTCTTCCAGTTTAAGCAGTTTGTGGCAAGACCCAGACTTAAATTGCAGAACACAGATGTCACAAATTGCTTCTCAATATGCTCTGGTGATGCCTGGAGCTGCTGACAAGACCTGAAAGGGTGTGTTTTAAAAGAATGTTTTAGTTTGGACAAGCTTTAAACTGCTCCCCTAGTTCAGCATCTGGGCTCACATGAGTGATGAACTGACGAGTAGAAAGAAAAAAGGAAAGTGATTTCCCAAAGAATAGGTTCATGGCCTGTGAAACTCTTTGCCAAAAGATAAAAGTAAATGTTATAAAGATACAGACAAATCTGAAGAAGACAGGAAGCCTCCTTCTATGACAATTTTCAAAGAGAATTTAAGAGAATATGGGCAGCAGGGCAGTTGGCAGATGCAGATTAGTGCTGTATCCCTCCGAAGCAGTCCATGCCAGATATGGGTATCTGGGTAAGACGAATGTTCCCTCCAGTAGGTTGTGACAATTCCTGTCTCCTGAGAGACTTTTGATGGCTCAGCCAGGAGAGAAGGAGCCTTCAGAATGCCATCTGGAAAAGGCACTGCTCTTGCAACACTACCATCACCAAAACCAACAAACCAAAAACATATTTAGGGAAAAAAAAGTGCCCCTTTGGTTCTCAACAGCAGAGCAGCAGAGAAGGCAATGGAAAAATCCTCCCTCCTGTACTGTGACACACGCCTTGCAAGCATTGCCACAAAAATTCTCCATCAAATCCTCTGGGCTTTAATGCAAGGAAGAAATGTGCCAAAATTGCTTGGAGGCAATTACATCTTTTTTGCTTATTATTTTCTTTATAAATGTGTCCATCTTGGTGTTAATGTCTGGGATTTGTTACTTAGGTTGTATTCTTCTTTTAATTATGGGAATATCTGTATTTTATTTTACAAAGAATGCTTTTATTTCTTCCTCCCCCTATTCTCCTCTTTCCACCCAAATTTCTGGAGATGCATGGGTTTACTGGTCTGCAGTTAGTGACTGGAAGGTTCTACTGTGCTTATTAAATTTGACATTTGATTTTTATATAAATATTGATATTTTATATAAATTTGGTAGGCATGATCCTAGGGCAGATGTCTAGTTATTTGTCATTTTTTTCCTGAAATGCACAAATCTTGCTGATTTCCACACCATCAGTTGCAGACCAGTCCAGACTAGGAGCACCTTGCTGACAGGTCTGTATGTGAAGGCATAAGTTTTCCCCCCTGCCACCTGCTGCTGGTTCACTGAAGCTGGGTTTGTGCAACCAGACTGCAGCCTGTCCTAAACACAATGGAGAAGTGAGGATGGGGGACACGACTGCCAGCCTGCCACCTCCTGGTGTTGGTAAGTCCTCTGCCGCTTTGGGAGAAACAGCATCACAACAGGAGAGAGGATAAATTAGCAGCTCACAACTGTGCCCAGGCACCACTACCTCAGGAGCCAGAAAGCACTGCAAATTTGAAAGCATACAGCTCAGGCATGGGGTTCAGAGCAGAGGGAAAGTTGGGCATTAAAGGAGATGAACTGAGAATACCTCCACATTCGGGTAGGCTACCAAGCAGGGGAAGGGAGCTGCAGGCTAGAAAACAAATATGGGTGACAAACACAAGCAAGGCAGGTCTCCTCATCCCTGACAAAACCAGACCTCTATCCTGACTGGACACAGTTCTGTAACTTCTTCCTGACTGATGCTCAGAGGCTGTGTGTTTACTTATTTTTTAAATTCAAAATCTCTAGGATAAACACCAGGTAGCACACAACACTGTGTTTATCATCGCTTCTCCTGTGAGCAGATTTCTTAATTGTCTCGAGTGATGACTGTATATTGCACTAACACTCCTAGTCCCCACGAGACCTCACGCTTGCCTGGCTTTCCTGCAGGGGTTTGCTCAGAGCAGATGGTTTTGGTCCCAAAGGCTGCATTTTTTTCTAGCAGGAGGAACAGTTATGACCCAGCAGCTGAGCAGTCCCCAGGGCAGGTGTGGGACCGTCTCTGAGCCTTCTGGCAGGAGTGGGAATGGATCATAGCTGGGGCTGCTGTCTAGCAAAAGAGCAGAGGTCCTCAAGACAGGAACAAAGCACAGCAGGCTGAGCACAACCCATTCCTACAACAGCACATCTGAACCTTCAGCTTATTTTAAGTAATATTTTCTGATAACAAAAAAACCTTGATGAGTTCTCACTCCACCCAAGCACTTCACCTTCCTATCCTTCAGAGCAGTGCTAGCTAATCAGGCAATTTTTATGTATAACAATGAACAACCCTTTCCCAGAATGATTTTCTATGCTTCTGGTGCACTTTGCTTTGTTATATTGGACAGCACTCAGAGAGACAATTATGCCCACTCTGCAAATGAGGAAGATGAGACACTAAGAAGTTATGTGAGCAGGTTAAGACACAATCACATACACAGAAATAGGTAAGAAAATTCTGACGGCTGTATAAGGTCGCTTGTTCTTTTTTCATGACACCAACAGTAACTCATTTCCTAGCACACTGAATGAGGTAGCAACATTTATTACTGGTATAGTTTTTTTTCTGTACTTATTTCTTATAAAATGGTCACTAACAGAGATCTACCAGTCTTCAGAAGGCACTGTGTAAATAATGATTTAGCCTGTTATCAATGGCTATGGTCATGTGGGCACATACATATTTGTACATCTGACATGAACTCTGCATATGGAAACCACTTTGTGAACACACAAAGCAGCTGCTTTTGAAGTGTCATATTTTAAGTCATTTTTTAAAAAAAGCAAATGTCAAAGGAATGCCTCCTCAAGCCCCTAAAAAATTCAAGTGTACATATTTTGACTAATCTCTTGCCAAAGTTTGTTTTTAATTGGCTTTTTTAACATTTAATTACCATATATAAGTGCAGAAATACAAGTCAAACCACAAAAATCCCCCTATTTTTCTTCACACTCATAATAAGTTACAGTAGAACTGTCAAATGCATATATTTTTTAATAAATTTGGAAGCCCTCTGTCTTGAGCAGGGATAGTTACATTTTTGCATTTATTGCACTCTGCAATAAAGCTATTTCCCCCAAAACCTCCTATTCTTAGACTAGGGGAAAGACTTGGGAGACTCTCCTAAAAATAGTAACAATATGTGCTCAGTAAAGCAGCAGGGGTCACCACAATGGTTTCCAACAAAAATATCTGACTTGTATGTGGCAAAGTATTTCCACCAACATTTTGGAGAAAAAGTTTTGGGAATGAGTTTGACCTCTGAATTACACAAACTCCAAACTTGAAATGTCTTTGGGTGCTTACCATTATGATGTTCCTGAGACCCATTTCAGGAATGCCAAACACACCTCATCCTTGTTTTCACCCTGGGTATTAGGGATGCTTTCTGAAGGTTGGGTTGGGAACATCTCAAAAATCAGTTGCCTGCTAATAGGTTGCCACATCTGATCAATTGATCCTGAATTTTTTAGGTCCTTTCAATTACGAAGCTGTTGCCCACCTGGTCCTGCGGGCCTACAACACGCCCTACCACTAACTTTAATGGCCTTTGGAGTGACCCAAGGGAGGGTGTTCTGGACCTTAAAGATGGAAAGGATGGAGACACACAGCCTGTCTGTGAGCACATTAGAGGTTTAACACTTTGGTGGCCTAAAGGCTGTGGAAGACTCCAACCCAAGGCTCTGTTGTAAAGGATGTATGGAGTGGAGGGCAGTGGAATGCCTGTGAAAGAGAAAATACAACATTGTGAGAAAAGGGGGCTTTAAAGAGGAGTGATACGTGGTAACCTAAATTGACCCAAGTCAAAAGCCACCAAAGATGCTGTGAAGTGGCTCATCTCTCACTCCTCTGTAGCTGCATTCTTTCTCTTCAGGGTTCACAGTGAAAGCCTTAGACAAACGTGGGCTTTAAACTGGTTGTGAGGAGCAGCACTCAGCAGCCACACGCAGTTGTCCTGGCAGGAAGAGGAAAACCCCACAGTTAGAGGTAGCAGTCAGCACCACAGCTGTAAGTGGGTGGAGCTTGCCACATGCAGATGGAGAGGGAGTGGCCTTGGTGGCATTCTTGCCTTGGAGTGGTGGCTTAGTCTGCTGCCTGACACATGGACATACAAACAGGCAGTCTTTCCTCAGGGCTATGTTAGCAGTGGACTAAAACCTGCTCCAAGCACCAGTGCATTCATTTTTTTCCCCGAGGCTTTAAAGGTTTGTTAGTTGTCACGTTATGCTGTGTAAGAAGTGTAGTCCTCTAGAAACAGGACAAAAACATCCTGGGTGGCAGATAAGCGAGCTTGCCTTCTCCATGCTCCCCATCCTTTCTGGACAGATGAGTTTGTCTCTAAACCTAACTCTTACCATGCATGCAAATAGTCTGTGGGAAGATAAATTTTATCTTCTTGCTCTATAGTGTCCTCACTGAAATTAGTGGAAATGAGTTTGAGCCATGGCATCTGACAAAGGTTGCAGCAGCTCCTTTCCATTACTTCCAAGGTACAGATTCCCAGAGTGTAACACAGCACTGTGCATGGCGAGCAGAACCTCCCCGGAGGAATTCCTTGCAGCCACACTGTCCAGATGTTCTCCGCCAGCTGTGAATTAATGTGAAATTTCACAATTTCCAGCTCTTACCTTTCATCCACGATCCTGTGATGGCTGATAACTTAATGAGAGTATAGCTGTGGGAGCAAAAGATGACCAGTTGAGGGTCACTTTCTAGTTGCTTCTTTTTTTTTTTAAACACATTTCTGATTTTCACAACAAAACAAAGGAACAAACAAACCCCAATCAAGAATGACATTTGAAAACAATGCAACCTTTTGTCTGGTTTTGTGGATTTTGAAGTGTGTCAGATTGTTTGGAGTAGAGAATGGCAGTTGCAGGATCAGGAGGAATGCAGCTAGGCAGAAAAACCACTCAGACTTCCTGGGAAAACTTCAGGGATTTTGAGAAATAAGTCCATTTCACATTAGCTGCCCTCGCACAGTGGTTTTATTTAATGCTACAGCTATGTTTGTTGATACTGGGCTATCTTGTCTGGCCAACTGCTTAATCTCAACCTAGCAAATGTGGGTTTGTGGACTTGTAGCACCAGATGGATACCATTGTTTCAGTAAATCTTTTTTACAGTGTTTATAGTGTGAAGGAAGGGATGCTGAAGGAAACCAGAAAAACAGAGATTTCAAGGACTTTGCAGATTACTCACGCAAATAGATGCACCACAAATCTGACTGAAGCTGGTGGGTTACCCACCATACCTGCTGCAGTGGCCTACTGCAGAGGTGCCTCACAGGCAGATGTTTGTGCTGCTGGACATTTGTGTTGCATCAGGAGGGATGAAGAAGAAGTGGTGCAGAGCAGATGGGTTGCCCAAACTATCAGCTCTGTTTAATTGAGACCTTTGACACTAGATCAAAACCAGTTTACTTAGATGTGATTTTTTAAATGAGAGTCTGGCTGGAGGTATTTATTCATTGCCCTGCATCCACCATACATTTCTTCAAGAGCTATGCAAAAAGGGCATCAGTGAATAGATAAAGATATATAGATATACAATTGAGAAGTGATTATAATTGCTTTAGTATATTTATTCACTCTTCTGACTTTAAAAAAAAAGGATTTTGAAAAAAACCAAGAGAAATAAATCAAGCTGTAAAGGGGAATTGAAATCTCATAGTGGAAGCTAACATCATCAGCTCAAACAAAATGCACCATAACAATAGCCAGAGAGTCAGAGAAGACAAGAGCTGAAATACTTCCCTCTTTGCACCCAAGTTCATTCCAGACCCAAGACTCCAGCTCCTTGGTAACTGGTGCAGTGCACCCCTAGGACCATCAGTACAGGAGATGGCACCATTTTGTACAATGATAAAAGTCTTGTGGCTTGGAAACCTCATTTCCAGAAAAATAAAGACAATTTCTGGGTGGCATGTGTATGATCCTAATTCCAGTTAAGAGCTGTATGGGGTGTCAACTTTTCTCTTCCAATAGAAAAGCTGAAGTAATCATGGCTAAGGCTAAAGCACTGATATCCTAACTACAAGGCAGTCATGGTCTATAGACACACTGGGATATCTCCAGCTAAACCCATGTAGATTGGCACATCCCTGAAGCAGACAGCTACAAGGCTGGATCCCAAAAGCAGGATAAGCTGCTGGAGCTCCCCCGGTCAGCAGAGTCATGAGCACTTTCATGGCATATGAGTCCCCACTCTGAGTGTGCCGCAGTTCAGCATGTCCCAGCCACTCACAGGGAAGAGCAAATGCTCCTTGTGGCTGCACAGGCTGCACCTGCCAGGTGTGATGGACTGGTGGAAGGCGATTTCAAAACAACAGAAGTTGTTCAGAGGCCAAACATTGTTTCTAAGTCAGTTTTCTGCTTATAAGCAGTTCATATAGATTCCACCTCAGCATGCCCTCCCTCTAAGAACCTGGGAGGCTCATTCAGAGAGATTGATGATGGCTCTTACAAGTGGCTGAACTTGCCTTACTATGTCCTCAAGCTGGCCATGACCCTTTACTTTGTTGGAACTGAGGCAGGTTCCTTGCTCCACCTGTCCTTGCTGAGAACAACCTCGAGGTGCCCAACAGTACCACAGTCGGGCTGTGTTCGTCATTCCCTAATGCAGCTGACACTGTGATACATTTTCTGTCAGGTGAAATTTAGAGGCACATTAACCTGCTTGACAGGAACAGTGAGTCACAAACACCTCCTGAGGAGAAATGTCCTCACTGTGGAAATTGTTTCAGGAATTTTTAGACTGCAGTTTGATATATCTACTGATCATATGCACAGTCACACAGATATTCTCCCCCTTGCAAAAAACCATAAAAATACATAACCTTCCTAGAAACCCAACTGATCCTGTTTCCTGAATTTTCTAGACATTTCTGTCTTCTTTAAACAACCAAAAGCAAAACCAGCCTCGAGACACTCTCTTCATGCCCACTGTTCTGCTAGTAATTTCAGAACGGTTTGGTCTACATCATGAGGACTGGTAGTGGCCAGCGCATCTGCTCCAGAGTCAAATCAAGACTTAAGAAGAAATTAGTTTTAACTGGCTGTTCTTGCATATGCCTGTGTGTCCTGCAGAGCTTCCAGTGCTGCTGGCACTTGGATATGTGGCTGTGTAGGGGTCTGGCTTGGCAGCTTTGGTCTTTGCAGCTTGGAAAGGCAAGGGGGCAGAGGACACGCTACCCTGGAGTCCTGGCTGTGGCACAGTGCAGGGACTCCTGCCAAGGACTGGCTCTTTCCCAGCTGGTGCACTAGTGAGACATCACCACTCAGCTGATTTCTGACAGGCTTCCCTGGAGACAAGCCACTTCCATCAAGCCCTGAGAGGAGCCTGGGAGTGATTTGAGCATACCAGGCAGCTTGGAAGAGCAGTTAGTACTGGTTATCTCTAGTCATTTGCTTTAGAGGAGCCATTCCCAGCTGGTGGTGATGGCTATTGTCAGAGATGTTTGAAATCACGGTCAATAGAGCCACTGGTATCTTTAACTTGAAAGTGACTGTAGTTGGAAAGCAATATTTCTCCAAAATCTCATGTTTCCTGGTTCAGTTTCATCTTCTAGCCAGTAGTGTAGCCAAGCCACATTAATCACTTCTTTCCTTCTCTTGCTCTCTCTCATTCTCTGTACTTGTATGGCTTTGGTCACATTCATATCTAAATGCCTTTCCCTCAAAGGAATTTAGGAGTAAAAATAACTATCTCTTTTCCCAGGCTGGAGAATGCCTCCAGTTTATAGTTTCCTAAAAGAGTGCTGCACATACTTTATCCTAAAAGAGCTTTATTCTTTGACACATGTATGTGATAGGAAAGTTCAACAACAATTGAAGGAAAAGAGAATAGGGAGAAATTCTAGCACCTGGGTCTGCTCCTAGACACAAAACAGTAACATGATCTCTGTTATGTTTGTGTATTCTTTAATTATACCACAAATTATGCTAAGGAAATAAATATTTACCTGCAGTAGTGCACCTATTTAATTCAAGTGCAGGATGTTTTGGAATGCATTAGTTAATGCTATAGGCCACTATGAAGATGTAAAATGCTATGTCTATGCTAAATAGTAGTAGTGGTAGTAGTGGTAGTAGTAGTAGTATTAGTAGTAGTAGNATAGTAGTAGTGGTAGTAGTGGTAGTAGTAGTAGTATTAGTAGTAGTAGTAGTAGTAGTAGTGGTAGTAGTGTAGTATTAAAGCTGAGTTGAATAATATAGTAAAGATGCTGCAGAGCAATTAAAAATAAATAATTTCTTCTAGTTGTTTGAGGGAACAAACACAGAGTGATTAATGCCTCCTATAAAGAATTAGCAAACCGTTAACTGCTGCAGGGAGATAAGTATTTATTTCTTGGCAGAAAAACCTTTTATAGATAGTCCCATCCATTAGATACTTCCAATTAAATTGAACAACATGTTTCTTTTTACGGATTCTTTACTGCCTGTTACTGATGCTAACAATTTCTATGAAAAGAATTGTCAATCCTAAGTACTTGAAAGTAGGGCCACTATAAAGGAAAGTATTTCTCTATAAAGCCTGATAAGGTCTTGAACAGCAAGATCAGGAGACATTTGCAACTACACTTCCAGTAAGGAAGTGCACTTTGATCAATTTATACCACCACTTTTCTATCTTTACAGTCAGTTCTGCCTTGTCATCCTGGCTTCTTGAGAAGTAATGCAGGACTTGGTGATGATCCTGTGTATGATCCCATGTATCCCAAATGAAAAGCTTCCATAGGCACCAGAAGTATATACCGGGTGGGGATGGGATGGGGTGGGGGTGAACACAAGATGCAACAAAGGTTTAGTCTGTGTAGCCAGTATTTTGTACTAGCAATGACTCATTTTTCAGAGGAAGAGTATAGTGAGTGTTTAAAACAGAGTGGCTGAAGAGACAGGCCTCTAGCTTGGATTTTTAGATGCCCTTTGATGCATAGCTCCACTGACTGCAGCAAGTTAACAGCACAATTAACAAATGCTTTTGATCACCCATGTATAAAAAGAGCCAAAAAACCTTAGAGTACTTCTTTTAGAGTAAAACATGGGTGGACTCTTACACACTATTTTATCTATAATGGAAATCCTATCTAGAAAAATGTGCCTTTGTGTATATGCCCATTTGCTAAGAGAAAGCATACAGCATATGGAAGAAAAATTTTCCTTAGGTTTCTCTGATATGAAGACGCCTTCTTAGTGACAACATGGACTGTTTCTAAGGTGGTCAAGTCCCCAGGTGATTCAAATTTGAAGGATGCAACTGAGCTGACTGATGTGTGTAAGTGATCCTCTGAGATCAAAGAGCTCATCCTGAAGAGCTTTGCCATGTATTCCTTTCAGGGAAGGCAGGGAGGAACCTGCATTATTCTCTGGGAGTGCACAGCAAGCTCACCAAAATTGAATTAAACCTTTGAAAGCAATCTTTAGCCTGTTATAACTAAGTGGCTGAACCTTGTGTGTGAGGTTACATACAGAAAGAAATTATTTTGCATTAGCAAAGCAGATCAGATTTTCATATTTTACTCTTTGTTGTGACCCCGGCTATGCATAAAATCACAGCAGGTGAGAACTCATTGGGGCTTGCTCCTTAGGGAGAAATGAAAGGAAGTGTGTGATAAAACTCTTGATTCTGCCATTATGTTGGAGAAGACCCTCACAACCTGCACTCCTCCATTCCTGCACATTGTGGCTGTGGGCCAAAGCTCTTTTAACCCCTTCCCTTGCTATGATCACTTTTAAAATTGAAATAGCACAAGATATTTTCAGAGTGTACTTGAGCCTTAGTTAATGTTGGTTCAGGGTCCTTGGTAAAATGAGGTTTTGTTATTTGCTACTGAACTGGCTTGATGTAATAAATAACAGGACTTTATCCTAGAATAAGGTATAGTGTGGAAACTCTCCTCAGGACTTGTCTGCATTAGAGGGTTAGTATTTCAGTCCCAGAAGGTGGATCTTCAGTCCTTCATGTGGCTGTTGACCTGAAGAAGCCAGGATGTAGCAGAGCAGGCCCAAAGTACAAGGACAGCTAGAGTGGCATAGAATTATTAGTACACCTATTCCTCGGCATCAGCATTCACTAAAGCTCTTATTACCAAATATCTCTCAGAGAATTCTGCCCCTCTGCCAGCTCCAGCCACTCCCTGCATAACTCAGGCCTGCTAAGAGGACCTTGGCAGCCAGTTCAGGCATATACAGGTCTGGTGGTGGGACTTCACTCCACGCTGAACCACTGGCAATTGCTTATTTTCATATATCTTCATGTCACAAGTGTCCCATGCATCTGATCCTGTACCAGCAATTAAGTCAAACTTGTAATTGAGAGCAGAAATCATTTTGCTTCAGCATGAATATGTTTAGTATTTCTATGTAAAACTGTTCCTTAAATGCATTCTTACTTGTCTCCATACAATTAAGCTTTCTAGTTAATAAAATCTGACTCCCCCAAACCTTATACTTCCTTAATTTAGGAATGCTTTGGTGTGGGGGGCTTGGTTGACATCCAGTATCTCTCATTTTGGGTGGACTTTTATGAAACATACTATATAGACTGAAGTTGACCAAGCTGCAAAAAGAAAAAAAAAAAAAAAAAAGGGAAAAAAAGGGGCCCAAAAAAAAAAACTTTTTTTTCCCCAAAAAAAAATTTCACACTAGGAATTATTCCNACTGAAGTTGACCAAGCTGCAAAAGAAAAAAAAAAAAAAATAAGGGAAAAAAAGGCGCCACAAACAAAACACTTTCTTTTCCCCAAAGAAATAATTCACACTAGGAATTATTCCGACAAAACTAAATCAGTTTGAATTCATACCTTTATGCCACTGTAAGTTTTCCATGTAGACAACCCCATATAGGGAAGTTACATTTTACATTAGAATGAGGTTGCAATGTTCTAATCCCCTTAGACGGAAGCAATTATCACCTGACTGCTAGGTGTTAAATGCTGCATTACAAGGGGATTATTTTCTCTTTTGTTCTGACTGAGGCCTGGTCTACCCACAAATTCACACTGGTTAAACTGATTCAGGAGGGAGTTTGCGTTTTGCTGCCTCTGAATCAGTTATGTATTACATTAATAAAACTGGACTCAATGACAATTCCCTTGATGTGCTGTAATTCAATGTGGTAAAATGATTATTTCTCTGCTACCTGGCCATTTACCATTATTCTCTAGGATCTGTTATCTGATATCACAGCACCTTTCATTTCATAGTTGGACATCTACACTTCCACAGCCTAATTTTGAACCATGCATAGTAACACAGCTAAATAGTATAAATAAGGCAAGTTTGGGAATTTTCAGTCCCTGAAATGACACACAGCAGGTGTTGCTGCCACAAAAAGTAGGTCAACAATTGGCCCTTTTTTTCCCCTTTTATCACTCAGTGCAATCAAATAGTGCCAGGGGACAGCTGGCTATCAAAGGTGCAGTCTTTTGAACAAGCTACAAATATCTAGGTCCCATGTCAATCTTCACAGCAGAAATGAAAGGTTGTTGCCTTGAGTGTCCTGGGTGAGTTCCAGTTATATTATTACAGTTTAAATGTCTCAGGTTCCTTATAACTTACTTGGATGAAGCACTGATCACAAACTTTCTGGGCAGAGCTGCATCCAGTTCAGAGGCATCCCTCTACCACTTCAGAGCAGATTGTGGTTTAGCGATGGTGAGTGAGCTGTGCCTGTGCACACACGGCACACCAACACACATCACTCCTCGCCTGCAGTCTCACTGAGCACAGAAGAGGAGAGGAACACCCACTCCAGTGTGTGCTTCAGATCTTGTATCCTGAGCTGGCCCTTTCTGCTCGCTTCAAAGCTGAATGATGTGTCTTGGCATGAGCCTTTGCTCCCCATCCTGCTGGGTGTGTTCATAGTGCTGCTGGGCACAGCCCAGACCACTGCTCCTGAGCGCATCTCCTCCTACCTTTCTCTCCACACTTCCTCAAGGCTGTGTGACAGACATTCTTTCTGTAGCCAGGCAGTCCGTGACTGTACACAGTTGTACTGGACTTGCCCAACATTTTGAGAACATAGGCTTATTTGGATGAAAGACACCATATACCACCAATGTTCCCATCATTTGTTAGTTGTAATGTATCCAAAGACTCCTTGAAGGCCAGTTATACTGTGCCTATTGTTCCCAGGATTTGGAAAAATTTATGTGAAGTATCCCAAACGAGAACAGATTTTTTGTGGCTGTGCAAATGTTCTTCATGAGCCTCAGTCCTGCAGACACTGTCAAGAAGAAAGTTAAGGCCAGGAATTGTGGTAAAACCACCTTGAAACCCACTTCTTTTTCTTACTGGTAAGCTTAGACCCACACTTAGTGCAATCAGTGTAAGACCAGCACTTTTAAAAACCATGCATGACTCCAAATAAGTTGGTAATAAAAAATAATGTCAGTGTTTACGTCACAGATTCCTACTGGTTTAATGGTGTTTACAACTCAGGGATGCTACAAGTGCTGTTTTTTCCCATTGGATAACCAAAATGGCAAGATTCACCAAGGTGTCTTGACACTGCTGTTTTATGTGGTGACACAAATCAAAGCCCAGCCCAATTTAGGCAGCAGATTAAGATGCATTTGCAGTTGGTTTGTACCATAGGAGTAAGCAAGCTTCTGGCACTAGCTTGTCTATCATCCTGAGCCATGGCAGTACAAAATCAGGCATATGTGATCCCCAAACAAGCTCCAATACATCACAGTAAGTGTTTATCTGTGGTTGGTGTCTGTGAGCATGGCACAACAAGACAGCCTTGGCCCCTGGCAGAGTCCCCTGCTGCTGCTTCTGTGGGGAAGGTGGGAAGGGAGGAAGGAAAGGAGCTGACAGCAGTGAAAAGAGAGCACTTGCTGTTATCTTTGTAAGCTCCCCCCTCCAATTCTTGTGATGGAAGTCCTTCACTCTCTCCCTCTTTGGAGGACACTAGTAGTCCATATTCTGCCCCTAGGGAGAAACCTGAGCCACCTCTGGCACAAGGAGAAGAGCAAAGGGAAACAGCCTATCTAAAGTAGCTGAAGTCAGTGAAGGCTCATGGCAACATAAAACCAAAATCCAGCAATACATCTGGATATTTCCTTCACCTGCACATTTCACTACCACTATTATTTAATTAGAAGCTGACCCTCTGCAGGTTTCTCACTTACAAAATAAGAAGGAACTATTACTATTTTTTCCACAAATATCTTGTTACTTGAGTCTCATCTGGTCTAAATCTAGTAGGAAACCAAAACTGGAAGTGTCAGCACTGCTGAAAGATTTTTTCATTTGCTGATTAATGAGGGCAAAGAAACCCTGATGAGGTCCCTGTCTTTCATCTCACAATAAATCCCAGAGCCGTATACATCATGTGTGGATTCCCTGAATTGCTGCCCACTTGTGCCACTTTAATGAGGAATGCATTAGTGATGGTCATCTTTGGCAACCGAGCCCTTACCAAAATTCTTAGCTACAACAGATAGGAAGGAAGAAAGAGGATGGAGTAGGAAAGTCATTGAACCAGCTGTGATGGAGGCAGGAGGGAGCAGCATCTCTACGTGATTCATACCCTACTAGTTTAGGTCTCTCCTGGTTTCCCTTCTGGCTACTCTGCCTGTGCCACCACCCTGGGAAGCCAGGCTGCTGCTGGTGATCCTGCCAGCTAAAGAAAAGTAAGAGTATATGAGGCAGTGACTGTTGTTGGGGCAGGAATTTTAACAATGGCAGTCATTGTCCTCATCCTGCCTATTTCTGCAGTGGCAGAAGGAGTAATAAGACTGGTTTTGTAGATCCCTACTTGTCTGGGAAACCTTTGGCCAGACTTTCCTCCCTCCCTATGTTCCCTGCTTCCCTCATACCTTAAAGCTGCTCCTTGGCTGACTGGTGAACATTTCCAGAACCATTTCTGCTGACTGTGGGCTATAACTAAGTGCTTTTCCCTCTAGTTAAGAGCGGGGCAGATCATTAGCATACTCCTTAGCTAACAGTCCTTTCAGATGGCTGGAATTCCTGGTCCAACACTGATAAATTGATAAATTCATGGCAGTTTGTGTGTGACACGATTTCCCCAAAAGTCATCCTCTTCAAAATGTTTTTGTATGTCTGGAATGTGGCACTCATGCTCTGATTTGCAGGGACAGTCTTTTAACTTCAGTCCTTGTAAACTTCATGCAGACTTGTGAGCCTCTGACACTACTCAGAGACAGGCCATCATGCCTGAAATTGGGACTGAACAGCTGACAGCACCCCAAGGGAAGGAGTAAGCATTCATGAAAATGTGACTGTAAGTGTGCAATGAGCCTTACTCCAGGCATGTGAGACCAAAAAATCCTTGAATTCATGGTTCTGTCTCTGCTATGGAGCCTCAGAAACTGAGGAGTAGGAGTAGGAGCTTATCATCAGCTCATACTGAAAGGTATTTGAACCTCATGAGTTTATTTATTGCTCAGGAAAACCTTGTCCTTGCCCTTTTTCCTTCAAAACTTGTAACTATTAAGTGTTCTGTGACTGTGAACTTTCATGTTTCCAGGGTCATACACTCCCTGTGCTGTTAAAACATTATTGAAAGAAGCTGTTTTCCTTGCTCATGTCACCTCTTTTGCACTTAGGTCTGGGTGAGGTGGCTCATAGCTGGACAGCAAAGTAAATGATACAGCACTGAAACAAGGAGATCACATTTGTCCACTGAGGTAGAAAATGATCTGTTTTCAGACTGACAATGCTTTTTTCCCCTCAATATTGACTGTTACAAAACAAAGCATGCTGTGGGAGATACCATAATTGCAATTCATATAAATGTCTCATCACAGTGATGAAATTTCCTTCGGTCAGACAGCAAAGAAGGAAGAAATCCTTGGCTGCAGGTGCCCCAAATATAAGTTGAATGAACAACTGGCTTGCATTACATTTCAAAGGCCTATCACATTGCAGTAGGCCTGAATTCAGTTATTTTTTCTCATTATTATTGCTCCTGAAGTATCACTCAGATGCCTACATCTAGAGCCCTTTTGCCTAAGACAGCTGCCAGTCAGAAGGATGTAGGTATTCTCTAAGGATCCCATTTCTCAGGGACATCAACTCTTCTACAGTTCTCACAGGAGCCATGGACTTCCCAATTTCTGCCAGAGGAACTGGGAGCTCTGTTGTGGCAACCAGTCCTTATCTTAGGCTCTGGTTCAATAGTGCCTGTTCTGCACCACTGGACAGCAGATGGATCTGCTCCAGGATTAAAAGCAGAGAAGCCCAGAGAATGAATGGGAAAATGGCAAGTGTTATGGCATTGTTATCACCTCTGGAACTCACAGGGTTCAGCTATGCTTTCCTTCAGACATGCCTGTAGATTTTCTTTTGTGCCTGTTTCCCAAGAGGTCTTTCTTTCCTGGTAAGCCCTGAGAAAGCAGCTCCTGGAGGGAGTCAGCACAGCTTCTGCGATCCTGATCTGCCTTGTCTTCCAGAGAAGCCTGTGTTGGGAAGCAGGATACCCCTACAAGAACCCTTTCTCTTTACGTCATAAAACTTTGGTTCAGGAACCTGTGTCACACGTCACTTGCTTCTGGGTAAATTCAACTATCAAATGAAATTTAAGGGAAAAATATTTGCAACAATAGAATAGAACACAAACAGATATAAAGTAATAAAAATCCTGCTGTTGAAATAATATTTACAGCTAAAAATCCTCTGTGGATCTCAGCCATTTTTCATTTTTATTTTTTCTTATGTTAGGTGCCAGAATCTCCTTTTACTGACATAAGGCAGAGTTTCTTTGTCAGAGATGGCTGTCACCACCACTGTCTCCCCTGTCACTCCCTATTCACCCAAGGGAGGGAAGGACAGAGGGCAAAAGCTAAAACTGTTTTGCTATCCCACCCCAAGCTCAGATGCCCCAGTTTTCACACAGCTTACTTATGCAAACTGTCTTCTAAACATCTGTGATTAATTTCTGGACTCTACGTGGCATCATATTAATGGAAGTATCTTGAGAAAGAGGGAAGACAGGGGTGAGGTAACTACTTCTATATTTTTATCTACACCTTAATTAACAAAATCCTAGCTCTGGAATACTTGTCTTTGTCGCTGTCTTCTGCAAACAAACATGCTACTGTGCCCGTGTAATTCTTCTCACAAGACTTATAACTCTTGTTTTTTGGTGACTATCTTATTTAAAAAAATGCAGATCATATAGAGCAACACCAAACAGTACTCTTTACGTTTTTCAGAGACACTTTTGATAGATGTTATCACAGATACTACATGAAAAACCATCTCAACTTACGCCACATGCTGGAAAAAAGCAGCCATCTCATTGTCTGCAAATGGATTTTTAAACAAGATGTTACATCTGTCATTGCATTAATGCAAGAACTGATTAGTATGTGAATAAGAGTTACCAACAAAATGGCAGAAATTAAAATCTATTCATACTTTTGAAAGAGTGAGATGTGTAGGCACTGCATTCCTCCATTTTGTGCTCTGACACCTTCACCCTTTCTCTTGAATAATCTAATAATAGCTGAAATTTCCACTCCAAAAAGCCCTCTGCATTAATCATTTGGTCTGTCAAGATCTCAGCTCAATTATTGTCAATCTGCATCTCTGCAACTAGGAGATTACATTAAAAGTTACTTCAAAGTGATGTCAGAGTGCAAGAGTTGAATGGAGAAGGGGAAGCTGGGCTTCACTCTGTATCAGCAAAGCATCCTCTCCAGGACAGTGCTGAGCTGGGAGGTAGTACTGTTTCCAAGGGAAAAAAAAATAATGCAATCAATTTGCTTCACGTTTTGCCTTGTCTGAAAAATTATTGAGTCATTAATCTTAGCAATGTCATGGTGTTGTCATTCACTGAATTCAATTAACCAGGAGCACACCATTAGAAATCTGTGTATTCTTCACATGAAGTAATGGCCTTCTTGACCATAATGAGTGGAGCTCCCCGTGTTGAATTAGGGGGAATTTAAAGGAAAGGAGCTAATGAAGATGAATAGGGTAAACTGCTTCAGAATACTGCATCTTGTACACACGTAACCCTGACAGTACTGGGGCAAATTCTTTTTATAGAAGCAGAGACTTCCCATGCTTCCCAAGCCTCCTTTCAGGGCCCTTAGCTCTTGTGCTCTTCCATTCTCTAATTCCTTTTATCACTGAGCTAGTGCACAGTTTCTGGACCAAATAGTTCAGGGCCTTACATGCTCCAGGGTATCCTGCTGCCTTCCTCAGAAAGCTGTGCTGTGACATGACTTTGTGCCCTTGTGTCACAACAACCACTGCTGAAACAGCACAGTATTGCAATGCAGAGAAGTGTTCACAAAAGGAGCTGAGCACTGATGCTCTGAAGGAAAGTAGCAAGTCTGAGGAGAAATTGGAAAAAACAACATATGTCAAGAGGTTAATTGAGCTGAAGCTAATTTACACTGCATGAGCAAGCAGAAGTTTCTGTGATGCCAGACAAGAGCCAGATTAACATGGGAATATCAATGAAACTGCAATACATTAGATCAATAGATCATCAGCAGGAAAAAAATCAGATCATGTCTAAGGGAACTGCCAGAACAAAAAGGAGGAATGGGAAACTTGGTTTTGTCCAGCAGGTTGAAATTATGTCACTGGGAATATTACAAAAGGTGGCATGAAGACTGTGATGAAGGGACAGCACTGCTGCTGACCATTAGGGAATGCTCAGGGGGGATCCTGGTGTTACCTCTATTTCACACAAGAGCATGGCGCCAGGGATCCCAGGCTACCACTGACGGATCCTAGGCCACCTTGTGACACAGGCTGCAGGTTATTAGTGATAACAAATGTTATTTTGACTCCCTAAGAATGTACAGGTGGAAGATAACAGGGTTGTATGTGAGGTAATTAGTCTTGCCTGTCAGCAGAACTAATCAGCCACAGCAATGGTGATAGCATAACGACAATAGGATGGGTGTCTGTGATCTCCCTGCCATTCTGCAGCACTCGTGCTATCTCACACAGCAAACTCAGCCTTAAAATCACCCCTTGGGCTTGGATGTGCTATGTACAAAATGTGTTCTGGCTACCACATGAGGCACTTGCTCAGCTGTTTCCTAAAGTTACCAATACGAACCGGGATCACCACATGTATTAGCTGTACTTCTGCAGTGTCGTGGGGCTGTGTAGAGTCACTGGTAGGCTGTGTAGATGCACATGAAAGAGGGCTCTGACACTGAAGACTTTCCTTCAAAAGAAACAGAAGTGGAGGAAGGGCCAGAGTGCACAGATACACACACAGAGCATACCATGAGCATGTATACACAGGACAGAGTCAATTACTACAAAGCCATTCAACTCAGGTTGTGATGTTAATGCACCTGAACTATGGGGTGTAGAGTGTGTTAAATCCTCAGGTGAGTAGACTCTTCCAGATGTGTGTTATGTTTTCAGTGCAGCATCCTCTTTAGAGAAGAGAGCATCTGCATGGCAGCTGAATGCACTTGAACTTCTGCTTATTAACTTTGTACCATTAACTGACTTCTTTTCACTCTCCTGAACACACCTGTGAAGGACCAAAGGCTGTATTACAGCACCTCTAACCTTCACAAATGAGACCCACCTGTCTTTGATGTTATGTTGATGCCTTGAGTTTTTAGCTTTTTTATATTTTTCAGATCTTGTACTGCATTAGTGTATAACTCTCAACTCCATAGAGAGTGTTAGTAAGCTCTCTTCACATTTTTGTCAGACAAAACAGTCCTTGCAGGCCTCAGGCCTCAAAAAGTATAAACAAAAGTGAACTGGGGAGGAGCAAACTGGGGGAATATGACTTCATTACCTGAAGCTGTAATGGGACAATTAACCCCTGATATGCAAACAGACCAAACTTATATCTGTCTGAGAAACTCGTGCCCATCATCCATCTTGGATGGATGCTGACCATTAGGGAATGCTCAGCAAGGCTTTCACATTGCCCAAGGTGTATCTATTGAAGGCCTTTAATAAATACCTTCTTTATTCTCTAACCCTGTCTAGCCTCTGTTCTAGGTAGCCATTCCAAGGCATCAGCAGTCCAAAAAGATGAGGGCAAGTTATTGCTCACACTTGTGCTGCTGTGAGCAAGAGGTATGACTTCAGAGCTGCAAAGGCAGTGGTGATGCTGTCACTGAAACTGCCCCAGTCCTGTGTTGGAAGAGGAATACCAAGACTTGTGGAGCTTTGCTGTATCCCTGATCAGGTGTAGTCACTGGAGGGGTACTTGGGAAAGTATGTATACCCTCAAAGTATGCATCTTCATCTTAAGTAATTTCCTGGCCTCCCAGGGCAGACACAGCTTCTTTCAGAAAGCAGATTATGTTCTGGTCTAGCCCGGTGCAGTAACTCAGTGCATGCTTTATGTATTCAAAGTGTTTCAACAGGTTTTTAATGATTTTGGGTGCTGATTATTGTTCACACAGTAAACAGTTGAAGTGGGTTAACACCTTACGATTCCCCATCCTTTGATTAATGGCCCTTTTTTAGAGATAATTCCTTCATCAGAAGAGAATAACTCACAATAGAAGAGAATATTTCACAATACAAAATGTAGGGATATTAAAAGAATAGGTGATGACAATCTGGTGAGGATAAAAACAGTCTTTATTCACATAGTTGTGTCATAATTTTGAATAGATTTTTCAAGTATTTGGAAATACTAAGCCTGTGTATTGATGGTTTTATCACCTTACAGTTTTTCTGTAGCAGTTTTTCTACATTCTGCTTTTGTTCTATCTTTGATAAAATTACTCTGGCTAGAACAACTAGAAGAAAATAAGCAACAAATGGACATATCTTAAAAATGAACATTTTTAGTTTACATATTTGCACCTTCCCTTGCACTTCTGATAGGTTCTCAGTTTGCAGCACATTTTTACTATTTTGTAGAATTTCTGACAGTGTTTGCTATTATTGAAGTAGCCTTTGAGTTCTCACAATGTACAGCAGGAAATAGCTTTTATCTGTGTGTGTAACCATTTTAGTCTGTTAGCTAGTTTAATTTGATTATTAAGGTGTTTAATTTGACTGCCCAGTGTGCCACAACCAGGCTCATCACACACTGCCTTTGTCACAGGAGGTGGCTGGTGTGATGCCTGCTGTCACCATCTCCCTGCAGGATCCCATCTGAGCTGAGGAGAAGGGAGATGGAGTGGGCAAGTTGGGATGGGGAAGAGGTAGAAGGGAAAGCTAGCACCAAGCAGAGAGGGGGCTGGCAAGGAGAACTGGAGCACAGCAGGAAAGGGGAGGCATGGTCTTGCAAATGAGGTGGGGGCACTGGGAAGGATGGAGATTTGTCAGCAGCTGGGGAGAGGGGAGACTGAGACTGTAGAAAGGGAACAGCACGGGCAAAGGCACCAGCATAGGAGAAATGCAGGAAGAAGGAATTGGCATGAATGGGATGGGATGGGAGGGATAGTTGATTTGGTAGAGGTGGCAAGACTGGGGAAGAGAAAGAAGCCTCATCTGCTGCAGAAATAAGAAGTTGCAGGGTGAACTAGGTGTTGAACCAGAAATTAAAAGCTTATCACAAGGTTAAAGCAACTGATCATTGTTCTAAAAGATCACATTCTGTCCTTACAATTCTTGAAGACATCCTGTGCCATATTTGACATGCTACTCAAACCAAACCTAGTATTAGTGATCACTGATCCTGTATTTCTTTTCCTCCTTTTTGCAGCCTGACTTGAGATGCTGTAGCTCTCCCAGCTGCAGAGGCTGACAATGGACAATGCTAGTGGGTGTGTTTCATGCTCTAAATTGTCAAATATGCCCAAATCATCACACCCTCATCTCTTCTACGAGGTGCTGAAATCACTGTTACCTTTTGACCTTATCCTTTCTGTGCCTCAGCTGGGAAACAGGATCAGACAGCTTCCAGCCCTGGTAGCACTGCTGTGGTGCAGAGTCACGCATAAATACAGGTGTGAATGAGCCTGCAGGAGGCCAGTGGCCTGTGGGACACACCACAGGGCCAGCTGGAAACAGTGTCAGAGGATGCTGCATTGTCTCGGCCACAGGGTGAAGGAAGAGGGATGTTACAGGGCTCACCAGGAAGGCTGTAATGGGAAAAGCAGCTTGGAATTGTTGGACCAGCATTCAAGAAGGGTTCAAGGACTGAAGTGCTTATCTGGCAGACAGTCAGACCAGAAAGACACAGCTCTCTGAGAAGGTTCTGTATCTTGAGCAGAAAAGTAGATTTCATTCGCAGAAGGCTGCACTGGAAACAGAAACTATTGAATATCTGCCCATCAAGGGAGCACAATCACTGTGTACAGCCACTGCAATAGGCTCTAAGATAAGAAAAGAGAAGTGGGCAAGGTGATCTCAGACACGATGCATTCCCAATTATCTAAATTTTGAGCATATAATTTGATAAACTTAATATCACTTTTCAGCACTGCTTTTCCCTGTAATGACTGGCATCTGGGAAATGTTTAGCACCTGACTTAGACAAAAGCAGAATATATTCAGCCTCACTCTGCAGGACTCTTGAAAATACGAAGACTTCAAACAAACAATGCCTGTATTGAACTCAATTAGTCATTTATCACCTTTGGGATGGAATGAGATTAAAAGTACCACTATTGCTGAATTCCATGTTAAATTATCTAATCTCTTAGAGCAATTCTTCTCATTAATGACACTGCAAAAGGCTTTAAGTTGAAGAGTGCTGAGGGAAATTGAAGTCTAAAGCTGACATCTTGGGGACAAAGCAAACACCAATCTGAAGCACTATCTTACAGAAAAGCAGACATTTCTCTCCAGCTCCTTTTCTCCTGTGACCTTTCGTATCTGGTACTAGAGGTGAAATTTCTTCAGAAAGTTGCAACTGTCTCACAGTAGAAAGATAGGGGCAGGTAGGTAGTGCTTAGTTACATAGCAGTGGTTTCCCACAGGACAGCAGTTGGAAACCACTGCTATGTAACTAAGGTAACACTGTAAATCAGGATAATTTCAGAGAAAAAAAGACACTGATTAGGTCAAAGAATTTGGGATCTTTGTCACTGTATCACAGGATGGCCAGCTAACTTGTCTTTGTGGCATCTGTATGGGTGGTTCCTACTAAGTGCAGAAAAAGAGAAGACTAGTCAATTTGGCAGCACTATGACTGTCTTTCACCATATTTATTATAGGCAACAAAGACTGAAAATCCACCATAAAAAAAGTCAAGTTGAGAAAAATTGCCCTGTGTGCTCAGGCCACATACGAAAGTGATGATATTACAATCAGAAAGTAAACAAAACAAAGCCTGGAAGTGAGGTAAAGAAGCCAGTCATCTTACCCTGGTATGTGGACAGGGAGAGAAAAACAGTCTGCCACTGTACATCCTGCAACAGGGGTGCCACCCCTGTATCAAGCAGCTGCCCGGGAGCCAGGGGGGGACACAGCAAGGGATGTATAAAACGCCCCCAGATTTGTAGGTGAGTGGGGTTATTTCTGATGGTCTGTCTGGAACATGTAGCTGCTGCAGTTGGGCATTTGCCACCACGTTCCTTTCCTCCCATTCTATGGGCTTCAGTTTCAACCAATCATAAAATGAGAACAATTCAACATCACTTTTTTTTTTTTTTTTTTTGAACCATTGTCCTGGGTTCANAGTTATTAAACTGTTCTTATCTCATTGATCCTTTTCTTTCTGATTCTTCCCCCCCATCCCACCAAGGTGGGGGTAGGGGAGTGAGCAGATAGCTGCATGGTACTTAGTTGCCAGCTGGGGCTAAACTACATAAACATTTATACCTATAGCTTGTGAATAACAGGGAACACCAGGGATGCCACCATGTAAACAAAGCAGTCAAAACACTCTGCTCATCCTTCCAACTTTGGAAAAAATATAAATATCATGGCATTTAGTGAAGAGGCAACACAGTCACAATAATGAAGTACTTTTTTAAGGCAGTCATTGAAAGTAACCAGTTCACAAGTGAAATAGGCAGGCCCAAGCACATTAGGCACACAAACCTAGTAACACCAATTAAACTTATATTCCTAGGAGGAAGAATGTGACTAACAGATGACAATAAATTTTTTCAAACAACAGCAAATTGTTAGAAGACCTTTAAGTGGAGTAATACAACACATGAGTGATCCCATCTCTTACTTATTTCCTGGCAAACTGAATTAAGTTTAATAGATACAAAAGGCTGCAAGCAGATACATGATCTTCCTCTAAGGTTATGTAAGCAGATTTTGATTTTACAGTAACCTGTGCACTTTGGCAGGGAGTAAGCAAAACTCAGCTCTGATTCCTGTTGCATAAAAAGGGGGGGAAATGCAAATTTGATGAGGAATTATAGAATGGTTAAAGGCATCTAGTTCTAAACCCCCTGTGATGGGTAGGGACACCTTCCACAGACCAGGCTAGTCTGGTCTTTAACACTTCCAGAGATGGGCCATCCATAGTTTCTCAAGGCAACCTGTTCCTGTGCCTCATCAGCCTCACAGTGAAGGATTTCTTCCTAATATCCAAACTAAACCTATTCTTTTTCAGTTTAATGCCATTCCTCTTGTCCTGTCACTACATGCCCTTGTAAAAGTCCCTCTCAATCCTTCTTGTAAGCCTAGTTGAGGAACTGTGAGGCCACAATAAAGTCACTTCAGATGCTTCTCTTCTTCAGGTTGAACAACCCCAACCTGCAATTGGAGAGGTGCTCCAGCCCTCTGATCCTCTTCCTGGCCTTCCTCTGGAGTGACTCCAATGGATCAGTGTTGGGGGGATCAGAGCTGGACACAGTACTCCAAGCGGAGTGACACAAGAGCAGAGTAGAGAGGGAGCATCACCTCCTTTGGTCTGCTGCTCATGCTGCTTTTGATGCAGCTCAGCCTTCTGGGCCACAAGTGTGATTTTGTTGCATTATGTTGAGCTTCTCATCTATCAACATCCCCAAGTTGTTCTCATGAGGGCTGCTCTCAATCCATTCTCCATCCAGCCTATATTTCTGCTTGGGATTGCCCCGGCCCAGGCACAGAACCTTTAGCCTTGTTAAACTTTCATGAGGTTTTTACAGGCCCACATCTCAAGCCTGTCATAGTCCCTCTGGATGGATCCCTTCCCTCCACCACACAGCCTGGTGTCATCAGCACACTGCTGAGGGAGCACTCTCTCCCATCTGCTCCATCATCTTGCCAGACACCGAGCTGAGACTGACCTGCCTGTAGTTCCTGGGGTCTTCCTTTTTTCCCTTTTTAAATGGGTTATATTTCTCCTTTTCCAGGGGAAATGTTTTCCTTATTAGCCCCCTTTGAAACACAGAAGCCTGGGACCAGATTCCACCAAAGAAGATGGGTCCCGCTCACTGGCTGCAGCTGAACTCTCAGTTTTCTAAAGGTTGCAGATCTGGCTGGGAGTTTTGCAGCCCGTGTATTCCTTCCAAACTGTCCTTGAAGCTCCAAACAAAAGCAAAAGCAGCAGCTTTACAGCTCTTCCCCTGCCTTTGTATGTGCTCCTCTATTAGTATGTGCAAAGTACAAACAGTGGAAATCAAATAAATTAATTTAGTTTTTCAAAAGTCAGTGGAAATATGCTGGTGGCCCATGTGAGGTCTCACATCAGGAAGTTTCATCATCTCCAAAGCTGGGGCACAGGGGATTATTTTCTTTTTGAGGGGAATATTTCAGTGAGGCTGAGTCAGAATGTGACCTGCTCCAGAAAAAAAAAATGAGAAGGAAAAATGGAATGATGCTCCTGTATTAGTTGCTAACACATTTGGTTCCCCTGTTAAAGACGTATGACTGCCCAGACTGGCATTTGCATATGAACAGTACCTGCAAGCTTCATCCAGGAGCAGAAGTTGGCCTTCCGGAGATCAGGCCATCATCAGTGTCCCAGTCTCCCACCACCTTTCAATAAACTGCCAGAAAAGCTCTTTGTGTCCTGAGGGTAAATTTTCCCTCTGCAGATTCTTCAGGAAAACTTCTCCTGTTTTTGCTGTCATTCAAAGGCATCAAGCTAGAAAGACCTAGGCTTCCTACATAAATTATCAGCACAATTTAAATTTCTTTCTTAGGAAAACAAAACCAAGAGTCTGTTTCAGTCCTAAGTGCTTCTGACTCTCATATCTGTATTCAGTGTACTGGCTCTGAACTTGTAAACAGCTATTCCACAGAGTCATATCAGAGAGAGATTTGAATGTTTCCAATTTTTTTTCTCAGCTAACTTCTAATAAAATGTCCTAAAGTCATGGGCCATAGAACTTCTGATTAATGTGTACAGAACAGGTTAACTCAGTGCCATAAAGAAACCAAAATCAATTACTGAGCAACTAAATTAACACTTTAGCTCTTAGGTGAATATGTAAATGCAATTCTTGATTAAAACAGGAACTTCATCATCTTTCCCCAATGGCCATTGCAATCCCCTGTGCCTTGCTTCTGTAGTGACCATCTGTGACCTGGCTGGGGCAAGATTCACAGCAGAAAAGAAGTCACAACTGACAAATAAACAAAGGCTTTCTCCCTCCTTAACAGCCTTGGAGAGGAGAAGGGAAGCTGGTGACAGGCTTGCTGCTGTCATGAGTGAGCATAATGTAAATACCTTGACAGGCAGAATCTGAGATTTTGACAGATGTAATACAGCTGCAAAGCCAGTAATAACTGAGTGTTAAACCCCTGTAGAGAGGGCACAGCCCATCTCTGCTGGCATTCTCCTTATCCTCTCTCCCCCACCCTGCCTTTATAAGATCTTCTTTGTGGTTTTTAGCTTTTTCTTCCACCTCCTTTTCCCTTTCTTCCTATTGTGCTTTCCCCCCATCCCCCTCTCCCTCTTGGGAGCCGGCAGTTTGGGCCCTGTGATTCTCCACGGTTCATTGGGTTTGCTTTGCAAGGCTTCATTCCTCCACATCAAACAAAGATTGCAAGGGGGAGAGCAGGGGCTGTAGAAAGGAGGTTACATCAGGCATGTTGTAGACAGCACCGAAATGCGTTTGTAACCTTGCCAGATGGATGGACAGCCCCTGCACAGCAGGGACTCTCGAAAGCAGATTCGAAGTCATACAAACCAGAGGGTGGGGAGGGGGACAGAGAGGCAGGATGTCAAATTTCCATATATTTCCATGAGCTTGCTGTCATTTCTGCCTAGCATGTCACTAGCAGCATGTTACAAGGCTTTCCTGCAATAGTCCTGCCTATTAACAGAGTACCCTGACCTAGGTGCTTCATTTCCCCCCTACAAAAATCAAACACATGCTGTAGAAAGATTGTAGATGCTGCCTGGAGCTGGTGAGAAGCATTCCCTGTCATGGTTTGCTTGTTTGTGCTTGCTGCAGTTGCTGTTCTAAGCCATGCAAAGCAATTAAACAACTACAAACAGGGAATTAACAATTTAAAAACTACAAACCCCATCACTCTTTGAGCTTACCGATGGTTTGATTCGACACCACCCATATACAAAGGAATATATTGTAAACAGGCAGCTGCTTGTCACACTGGAAAATCGTACAGGTGCTCAAGTCCAGATTGTTCCTGTGCCTGTGGCCACAGCCCTGGCTGGATACCCACAGGGCCAAATGCCTCCTCCCATGAGGAGGAGTGTGGACCAGGGAGCTCCCATTGTAGGCACATCTGAACAAGGGGTATCATTACAAATAGCAAATAAGAGCATTCAGCTTTGGTTACAAAAGGGGCTTTCAGCAATGGGCAGTCCTTGGTACTTCTCTTCTGTCAGAGCTCCAGGGGAGAAGCCTCACAGATACCTCTTCCCCAAATCTGGTCTTAGACATGGTGGGCAACACAAGCCCAGCCGTCCATCCCACCACCACTGCACCACCACCATCAGCTTTGATCTACTGGAAACCAAAGGGATACCTCTGCTTGGGGAGCCTTGAGGATGAGGGTTTCAAAGTAGGGTTTACTCTAAGCATGCATATGTGCAGTAGTGACTGAATCCCAAGTGGAGAGACGGATTCTTTTGCAGTCTGCACTGAAAGCTGAGCAATACCCTGCCTGCCCCGGCAGCTGAGGCTTGTAAGGGACAATCAGAAATCTCCTCTCCCTTCTGCTGATTCCATGATAGCAGCTCCCATGGAGGACACTACTCTCCTCTGCCCTGAGAAGCCAATGTCAGCAACATTTCCTCACACCAAGGCAACTCACAGCTCCTTCACTGGCCTTTCAGGATGACGGTTGCTCAACAAATTTTTCTAATTCACATTCCCCAGAACAATGTAAGGTGTGTCCTAAATCACATCTGCCAGCCTTGGACTCTGCAAGTTCTTATGTCAACTGAGCCTTCCTGAGTTGTGATGTCAAGAAGGAGATGCTTTAGCTGGTTAATTGAAGCTCTCCCAGTACTCAGAAAAGCTCAGACCGATTCTCAGCCACTATATGCTGCCCTTAACTGGAGAGATACTTTGGGAGAACTCATTTTCTCAATGTTTGTGCCCAAGAAGGGCAAGACATTTTTTGAGGTATTCCTGTCTTAGAAGGTTTGACCAGATTTTTAGTACCCAAAAATAGTGTAATATTATGCCAATCTAGTATCCACTTTAAAATCAAGTCTAGTTCAATGCACTTAATTTATCTACTTAAAAAGTATGCTGGTTTCAGCTGACATAGAATTAATTTTCTTCCCAGTGGCAAGTCGTGGCTTTGTTTTAGATTTTGCTGAACACAGGCTTGATATTACAGTGATGTTTTTGTTATCTCTGAGCAGGGCTTACAGAGAGCCAAGGCCTTTTCTGCTTTTTGTATGGCCACATTGGTGAGGAAGTTTGGGGTGCATGGGAGGCTGGGAGGGGACACAGCCAGGACAGGTGACCCAAAATGACCAAAGGAATGGTCCAGACCATATGACATCATGCTCAGTATATAAAGTGGGGGAAGAATGAGAAAGGGGTGGACATTTGAAGTGATGGTGTTTGTCTCCCCAAGTAACCATTAGACATGATCAGGTCCAGCTCTCCTGGAGATGGCTGTATATCTGCCTGCATATGGGAAGCAGTAAATTAATTCCTTGTTTTGCTTTTCTTATGTGCACGGCTTTTGCTTTTCCTATGTGCACGGCTTTTGCTTTTCCTTTTCCTATTAAACTGTCTTTACCTCAACCCATGAGTATTTTAGCTTTTACCCTTTCTGTTCTCTCCCTTATCTCACTGGTAGAGGAGTGAGCAAGAGGCTATGTGTGGCTTGATGGCTGGCTGGGGTTAAGCCACAACAAAAAGCTAACCTGCTTTTGAGATAACTCTTCCTGCATTTTGTCTTATGCCAGTGACAACTATGAGTGCATGTGTGTATTTGAGTTTAGCCAAAGTCAGACAATTCTTTAGCGGGAAAAAAATAATCTTCTTCCTTCTTATTCCACTGTCTACCTTCCTGCTCCTACTGCCACTTCCTACTTCAGCAGCTGAAGGCCATACAATTTTCACAGAATTCACAGAATCTTCAAAAATTTACAAGATGGGCCTGAAGACAACAGGTTCTGTGGCTTGAGAGGGGTCAGCTGGGCCTCTGCCAATTTTTCCACACCACGGACTCCCACATTCTCTGGCACATAGCAAGCTGCTTAGCTGCTGGTGCACCACTTCAAGGAGCTTAAAATAGGACCTTCATTCCCTCAGAATCAAAGGCAGCGGCTGAGAATGAGCAACAGCATCAGAATGAGCCTGGTTTTGCTTTTACACGCAGTGGCTTTCCATTGCTTTTCTAAAGGCATTTCTTGTCTCCGTGGCATTTTTAAAAACAAGGAGTATCAGACCCCTCAAATGACTTCAGATGCTGTTGAAATATTTGTCACCGAATGTTAAAGCTGTTGTTTAATCACTTTACTCACAGCCAGGTTCCTCCTTTTGCTTATAGAAATTTCTGCAGTCTGGTATGTGTTTTCAGGCAAGATCAAGCTGTTTTCCAGCAAAAAGGTCTTTTCAAATCTGCAGTCATGTCTTATTTGAACTCCAGCTGGGCTCCTTTCTGAGTGCAACTTGTCATGGTCTGCAACACGTCTCTTTCTGTAGCTGTTGTTTTACCGTTCTCATTTGAAGCTGACTCTGAACTCCTCCCATTCTGTGCCCCCATCACCTCCTGGTAGGAAGTGCTGGGAAATGGGGGCCACCACCATGCCCTGCTTGGTTTGTTGTATTGCAAAGAATACATCAGGGTGCCATGTTCCATTACACTGTGCTGTGTTATGCTCTGCTGTGTTGTGTGACGTTTTGTTACAAGCAGAACGCTGCGGCCATCTGTGCACAGCTACAGCCAGAAATTGTATGATGCCATGCACGATAGACAGCTGGTTTGCCCAAATATCTGGTGAATACTTGACAGTCTGCTATGACTAGTTACTGTCTAACCACTGTTTCCTCATTCACTGGTTAAATGCCAGTAATAAAGCAAATTAACATTTCGGGGAATTACAATTTTTGAGACTTTTTTACTTCTCAGCTCCACATCATCTGATTTTGCAAGCTAAATGACCAGTCCAGGACCTCTTTTAACCTACTGTCATGCATGTGACATGCCTGATCTTTTTTTTCCTGTGTTGTATGTAGGTTTGATTTTTGTTGGGGTTTTGTTGGGGTTTTTTTTCCCTTGTCACTTAAAACAAGAAAATTCAATGAAAAAATAGTAAAGGTTAAGAATCTCTCAGTGATTGTTTAAATGATCTTTTTTCTCCTTCCTATTTTCTAAATAATTTAAAAAAACCCTTCCCCTTATCCCAGTGAGTATCAAGTGTAGAAATAACTTTTCATTGATGCTTACAATAAATGCCTTCTAGGAAATGTCAGTTCTTTCTGACTAGGAAATGACAATTCTTCCCAGGATGTCTTTAGAGTGTTCAGAGTAAGCAAAAGTAGACAGGAAAGCCCAGGTACATTCCAAAATTTAATGCAGCATTGCCAACAGACAATCTAGTGTTTGGGGGCTGTGCACAGCCCATTTTCACTGCATGCAGACATAGTTTGCAGAAAACTATTTGGTAATTTATCTACTATTGCCCTTTTTGGCTGTATTCACAAGGAGGAATGAAACAGAAAAAAAAAATCTGCATACAAACAAGTTAGACACTGATGCTGTGACAGGATGTGTAAGATGACTGCTAACAGGAGGTAATTTCAGAGCTCACAGATAGAATAATCTGTTAATTTACATATGGCTACTACCCAGTAGTAGTGGCAAGCATGGATGGAGAGAAAAAACAAAATCTGCAAAGTTTACATTACGTTTGACCGTGTCAGCCGACCAAAGGGACCCAGCAGAGCAAGGCACAGTCAGGTCAGGCAGCAGAAGGGGCTGCCCAGCACCCAGCCACTGCCTGCACTGCTCTCCCCAGCCAGGGGTGACCATGCAGGGAGCAACATTTCTTTCCATCCACTCGCTGATCCACACCTCATAGGAGAAGACTTTTTTTCCCCCCAAATTTCAGTTAATCCTGCTTGGAAAAAAATCCTGGAGTCTACCAATTTATTCTGATTAGTTATGTGTACAGACAAACCAGTCACAGGAGAGGGAAACTAGACGAGTTCCAAAGCACTAGATTTTGAAGATCTCAGCTCCTACTGAAATCACGGGGATTTAGGCACCTATTTCTTCTTGGAGGTGATGAACCAAAGTATGTCCTGCATCTCCCACAGTTAAAAGAATTCCAAAACAGGAACAGGGCTGTATAGCTTAATTTCAAAAAGCAGCAGTGTACCCTGTCAAAAAACTCATGTTGTATTTCATTTGGTGGCCGCTCCAGAAATACTCTTAGCAGCTGTTGCAGCATCTTAGTCGAGATTCCTCTCACCTAACTTTAGTCTTCCCAAGTGAGGCCTCCAATCTGAATTTGATCCCTTGGCCTCCCCCGCAGCCAGGCGGCTCCTCCAGATGGTGATTCAGAACTCAAAAAATTTGGTAAGGGGAATTTCTGTGGCTTTGTAGTTGAATCTATTTCAAACAACTGGTTTATAAAATCCTGCTCTGAGAAAACACCCTTTACCCCATTAAATATCACTGCATTTTGCTACATGGAGCATGACACACACAGCAACCTTGATATAAAATAAAACAATTGTGTTTACTATTTGAGATTTTAACTGCTAAGGAGTTGAGAAGCAGCAGAGAGCTGGCTGAGGGTAGCCCCTAAGAGCAGGGTTCTGAACACCTAGGGATTCCCAGGGACCCAAGAACAGAAAATAACTAAGGCTGTGGCCTCATTTCTGTCTCCAAGAATTAGGAGGAGCATGGCAGGATGCTTTTATTTCAACAGCATTATTATTTTTTAATTGAGGGTAACAAAACCTGTAGTATCACACTAGCTAGAGATGGAGTCTTTGGCATTACAGTAAAAAGGCCTTTCCTGGGCACAGGGGGGAAAAGGAGGAAGGGAATTGCTCTCTGGAGCCCATGGCACCCTTCCAGCACAGCAGAAGCCCATCTGGGGCAGCCCATAAGGGCCAAGAAAGCTCCTAGGGAGACTAAAGAAATGCAGCCGCTTCCTCAAGGACCACTGGTGAAGTCCTCCCTGCCACAGCTTTGTCACATTAGCAAGCTCTGTTTGAAAGCAGCTTATCCCTCTAGGTAAAATACAGACCTCCCAAAACATAGAGCTCCTTCAACTCTGGGTAAAAAAGCTGTGTCTAGAACATGCAAAATTGAATTCTTTATTGTGCAGAGACATAAAAANTCTTCAAGAAAACCATATTTGTAATAAGGTTAATTAAATTTGCTGCAAGCTTGTGACAAGCATGCTGTAAGTTTGCCAGTAAATCTGGTCTTGCTTTATCAAACTGAAGGGCAAGAAGAAAAAAAAAAAAAAAAAAAAAAAAAAAGAGATTAAGACAAGCACCAAGACTTTTACTAGTGTGGTAGACTGAGCTATTAACCTGAGCTGCTACTGTTGTAACTGTGTATGAGGATGGGATATTTCTGCTCATTCAGGCCACCTGAAGGAAGTAATTTAATTTACCACTGTGGCAGTCAAAGCTGTAATTAATCCTCTGACTTGCAACTGTGGTGAATGCTCCTCAGCTGCCTCTAGTGATAAGGTGCTTCCACACGGGGCTAAGGAATAAGGTCGGTCCTGCTGGGAAGTGAGGTGGCTCTTGATTGACTTTGGGTGCCTGCTGTAGATGATGAGAGGTCCAAGTGCAGCTTTCTGGATTGAGCTTCATAGATCTCTACAAGAAATTACTGGTGAGTGTTTATTTTAACCTGCTAAACCTTTGTGCAGCAGCTTGGTTACAATTAGCAGAACAGAGCATGGTAAAAGGTGGCTGCTGAAGTGTTTGTGTCCTTTCAAATTGTATCTGAGCATTCCTTTAGCTGCCTGATTGGTAAAGTCCTTTGAAAAGTGTTATTTTCAAATGAGGCAGTTGTATTTTTGCATGTTGAAGCTCTGGTGCTCTATTTAAGTTTGCAGTAGAGTTAAATTTGAGAGTAGTCTTTTTCTAGTCAGACTTTTCTTGACTAGTGAGGTCTGGGCACCTATCCCTTTTGCTTGGAGGGACTGGTACTAGATATACTGAAATAAGTCTGCTGGAAGAGCTGTTCTTGCTTTGGCCTGAGGTGACTTCTCATTTCCCCTCTGAAAAGGGAATTGATCCTTTTGAACCGTTTTGAACGGCTTTCAGATCTCTTTGATGTGAAGAGGCGGTGTCCTCCAGGGACATGGTATTTCCCTTTCCTCAACCCTCAGCTCCTACAACCTCTCCAGATGGTGCTGCTTCCAGAAACCAGTTTTTTTTCTGTGGGTGAAGAGGGGTCTCAATCTGTTTCTCAGTGAAAATGCCCCCTCATTTTTGGGGGTCTGCCCGTGTAAATGGTGTGAGCCACTGTGTATTGGCCCAGGGCCACGCAGGAAAGGGGCATTTCCAAAAAGACTTGAAACTGGGGAAGGAGAGGCAGAGAGCTGCTGGGGTGTGACCACTACCACAGCTGTGCTGTGCATATCTCAGCTTTGTGCTGTGGCTTCTACTCTGTTGGCAATTGAATTGAAATCAAAACACAACTGTATTGCTCTGATGCTCTGGCTGCTAAAGAGCAGCATTGTCAATAAATCAGTGTTACTTCACAGAATCGCTTTAATGTGGCAGAATTGCAGCAATCGGGGTTTAAAGTTAGATTTAAGAGTATCTGGTAAAGAACCTGATTGGCATTCAAAGGAAAACTGCTTTTGTTCACTCTTTCTGCAAGAGGGGGTAAGCACCATCCAGAGGAATTAGCAGCGCTTGATGGCCAGGGTAACTCCTCATTCCTCTGATTTTCACCCTGTAGTCTTTTATCTAGACAATTTTGCTTCATGCCATTTTTTTCTAGTTTTAAGAACACTTATTTCTTTGGTTGTCTAGTTCTGTGTGAGTCTGCTCATTTCACTGTATAAAGAGCTACACGGGCAATAAAGCACCTTGCCCTATTCAATGCCAGACTAGCCATGTTGAAGGAAAGGAAGTGGAATTGCTCCACAGCCAAAACTGCAGGGTGATGGTTGGAAGGATGCAGTGGGATTTGAACAGTCCCTCAAGGTAACCATGCCTTGTCTTCTGCAATGATAAATGATGCCCCATTCAGTATTGCTGCTATTGATGTCTGCTCTGTGTTGCTCTTGGGTGCATCCCACTGTGTTTGCCACTGTTCCCATAACACATCTTCACCATCTGCTGCAGCCTTTAACCAGAGCATGCTCTACAAGCTCTGAACAAAAGAATTAGCCTACCCAAAGCCTAGCCCCCTTTACCAGAGAGGGGGTAAGGAGAGAAAGAGATTGGTCTACCTTAAAAATAAAAACTCAAGAGGTGGTTGTTGCTGGTGAAGGAAACGTGTACTCCAGGTGTGTCAGGTTGGAGTTGGCAGGGAGAGATGCTGGCTCTCCTGGCTCATAGAAGTGATAATGGGCAAAAGGTGAGCATTTGGTGATGAAGTCTGATCCTCAAGCAGCTGCATAGCAAATTTTCTGGCTTTAAACTACCCCAGCAATGCAAATGGTGCCTGGGAAGGTTGATCGAGGGCTACCTGAATTTGGTTTTAAATACCAGATTATCTTCCAGGTATTCTGTTTAAAACACTAGTTTTTCGGGCAGGTTGAGTGTCTGTGATGTTAAGGTAATTAAATTTGTCAGGTTTTGGAACCTCTGGAAACTTTCACAATAAGGCTTTTTTTTTCCCCCTCCCTTTGTTAAACCCATTTTTTTTCCTTTACACAGTTCAAAATGGGCACAGAGACTTTCCATGTAGGAGGAACTGGCAGGGTGAAAGAAGCCACACTTTAATGACCACTAGTAAATAGCCCTGTGAACAAATAATAAAAATACAATTTTTTTTTTCAACCTCTTTAAAGATGGTAGAAAAAACAAACCTCAACTTGCCCATGTGAAAATGTTTTCTCTCTGCTGGGCATATGCTAATTAGAATTTTGCAGATTCTATCAAGAGTTATTCTAGTTTTATGCAGAACTGCCTTTAACTTCTCTAAAGTTACATTAGTATTGCCAGTCAAAAATAAGGTCAGTGGCTAGATATGCCCCCTCAAAGGTCATACAATGTCATATTTTTTATTGTTTTAAGGTAGAGATGATAGATATCTGAGACAACTTGATATATACATTCATTAACAGAGATGGATGAATTAATGCTTGGTTTAACTTTTGGGGTTTCTTAGTTGCATCTTTGGAAGCTGACACACCTTTCTGTGTCAGCTTGCGCAAATTTATTTTGGTTTTGTAATGGAAAGGATAGTCTATAGTTTGACATCTTGCTGTGGTATGTTGGCACTAATCTGCTTCAATCTAGATCAGGAAAAATGAATTTATTGTTTCTGATCCTTAGGAGAAATCTGTTGCCACTTATAACTGCCTGTATGACAACTTCAGTGTAAAAGGTCTTTATGCTTCACAGCCTGGTTAAAGACACTGAGAATAGATTTTTTGGGCTTTTTTTTTTCCATTCTTGAACTAAGGAAATAAATCTGTTCTTGGGATCTGGCTGTCCATAACACTAAGGTATTTCTTTCTCTGCCCAAAGTTAACTTGTTTGTACTGGAGCACTGCATGCTTTGAAATATGCACTGTTATCTTCAGTACTATTCCCAAGAAAAAAAGACAGTGTAAGGCAAAAGTGGCAATTACTGGAGTGCTATATTGGACCATCTACAAAATTGCTTGCACCAGGATATTCCTGACATTCCCCTCATGTGAGTAAAGAAGGGGGATGGAGAGAGCACACAGGGAAGTAAAGTTCTGCCTTATCAGACTTCCTGTACAACTTCAAAGCGGTATGACAAATAGTTTCCAAAGATCTTCTAAGTCAGCAGTTTTGGAAGTCTTTCTGAAACACCTTGCCTATAACAGCTGTACAACTTGGGTGCCTGCTTTTGCTGGTTCAAAAGCTCCTGCCTATCAGTACAGGCATTTCCCCATGCAAAGCTGCCAAACTGGTTTTGTCCTGCCTGCGGAGTTCACCTATCCCAGCTTACAAGGCCAGGCATGAGCTGGAAGAATCCCTGAATTTGTATGGTGTGAAACTCCCTCTCAAGTTTCATAAGCAAGGTGAATACATTTGACTGAAATACAGTGGGAATAACAGGCCAGGGCACTTTTCTTACCTGTCTCTAGTAAGTTTTTTCCTCACAAGTTGCAAGGTAGTTTGCATATTTCTGGTGATCTCTTGAACTTTTCTCATAAACGGTGTCCTGGATGACAATCTGGAGTTATCTGTCAACACCATTGAAAGCTCTTTGGGTTTTGTTGTGGCAATTTCCATAGCTCTGAGTTACTTACAAGAAGTACTCTGTGAACTTCCTGATCCCAACTCCATAGCAGAGGCAAGTTTGCCATCCTGCAAAGAATTTCATGTCATCCAAAACCCCTGAAAATATCATTAGTGAGATATATTAGGGATATAAAACAAGACTAAAGCCTCTCTGATCTGGGGAGATCAAGAATTTGAACTTGATCTCCAAGCAGATGTGACACTTGGGATGGTCCTGTGCAGGACAAGGAGTTGAACTCAGTGATCTTTGTGGTCCCTTCCAACTCTGCATGTTCTGTGTAATTGCTTGCCCACTAGCTATGGTGAAAAACACAGGTGTTTTCTTAATTGATGGGGAGTTTTTTGTTACTTTGTTTCGCTTTCCTTTTCTTGTGTAAGAAGACTAACAAAGCACGATTTCCTCACTAGGGGTGCAGAAGGAAGGTTTCTTTTAATAGGACAGGAAAAATATTTCCTGCACAGCTCTAATGACAATATTCTGTAACTTCTGACAGTGTTTCAGGTAAGGAGTGTCTCTGGGAAGATGGGAAACTTCCAGGGAAAAAAAAATCACTGTAAAAACATCTGTTTCCAGTATTTTCTGGCTCCTGTTCAAGCGCCGAGTTAGTCAAAGATGGCCCCATATTTACATCCACCCTCTGCTTTTGCATGATCCAAGGGGAGGCAGAAGGTGCACAGGAAGGGAAGGCTTTGTCGTTCATATTTGTGGTTAGTCAGGCTTGAAAGGCAGCTCAGCCTCGATCCAAGCTGAACTTTGTTTTGGCTGATGGCTCTTATTCTGTCAACACCAATTCCCCCATCCAAGTTCATCAAAGCAACTTGTAGGAGCCTGCACCTAGGTGCTCTTGTCAGTGGGGAAGGGGAAAGCCACTAGCTCCCTCAAACATGAGAATTTTGCTCTCTCTGCTGGATGAGAGCAAGTACCTGCAGGGCAGAGAGCTTTGTGGAAGGGCAATGAGTAACAGGGAGCTGCAGGGCTGACTGGACACTTGGAGCGTGTCCCTGCCACTGTCCCAGCCCCTCTGTAGCTTCTCAACATGCTGCTGTGCTGCTCCTGCACTTCCTGGGGGCAGCACAGGCTGGGGCAGGGTGTGATCTGGCTCCTGCTGAATTGCTGCAGTCAGGAAGGGAGCACTCCTGGAGAAGTCTGTGCATACAGGTTGGTTCCAGCAGGCACTGGCATTCCATAAACCTGCAAACAGATCCTGTGTCTCAGTGCTTAGCTACTTCATAGAAAGCCCTGCTGCTTACAGTATCACTCCAAGGAAATATTGGGTTTGGTTTTTCCCCTCACTTGGAGCTTAGCCTTGCCAGCTACCCCACAAACAGCAATTCCTAGTGCATAGCAAAGATGGGTACAGAACACAATAAAAAGAGAAGTTGTAGCCTTTGCTGAACAAAGCTGAAGCATTAGATAACAGACAAAGGTCATTTAAGCTAGGTTAATTCATATCTGTATTACCAGTGAAATTTGAAATGCTGTTTGCTGCCTCTTTGTACAAATTGTCAGATGCACACACCTTGTAAATGGGAGTACTACTGGTGATGTACCTTTTAGTCTTGATTCTTGGTTGTTGTATATTTATTCTTGCTCACCATGAGCTGCTCTGCAGTCGTAAGAGCACAAACATCTGCACAGGATCACCTCTTGGCCCGCTAGTTCTGTCAAAGGAGCATGAAGCCTCTCTCCTCCACACCTCTTAGAATTTTCTACCTTTTTCTACTGTGAAGTACTGGGTGAGAGTGAAATCCCAAGTTGTGTTAGGTTGTGCTAGAGAAACAGCCAGGACAAGCACGTGTGTGGAGGAAACATTTAGAAAGCAGAGAGGTTTTTAACGGTGGGATCTGAGATGCTTCACGTGCTAAAGTGCAATTCTCTATCTATAACAGAGGGATTCTATGTATATAATACAGGAAAACCCATGAGAGCTATCCCAGACCCTTTGCTTAATGTTTGGGATTTCCTGTCCAGGATTGTTCATTTATTTCAGGCTTAAGTAAATGAAGAAAACATAAGCTCTACTGGGGTCCTGTAACCACAGCCTTGGGCAAATTGTGGTGCTCCAGAGCAGCAATTCCTATTGGTGAAAACTGAACCTTGGACAAAAGCAGAGGGAAGAGCATGTCCTGCCTCAGCAGCCAGGAGCTGGCATGCAGAGCTCTGGGCCCAAATCCAGCTGAGAATGGAACCACAACAAAGGGATCCTTGCAGGTGGGTTATCAAGGTGAGCTAGTGTAATTCCCCAGAGCATCAGCTGGTTTGGTGTGAGGTCAAGTTTTGGAGGCAGCTCTTCCTGCCCATGGGTTTGAGCCTCATAGCCCTGGTCTCCAGAGGGCTGCTGCATGCCACCACAGCCTTTTGGCAAGTGAGCACTCCAGTTTTAGCTTTTTGCTCCTTTCCTCCCGCCCTTTCCTGCCTTCAAGGCTCCTCAGCCTCCTCCCAGTGATGATGGCACATTGATGTGCAGAACAGTGTCCCCCATCCTGGAAAGGGAAATCTCATCTCTCTGGCACACAGTGCTGGATGAGTTAATTCCCAAATGAAGTATGCTTGCAGGGTGTGCTTGGGTGTTCCTCTGAACTGGTGGCAAAGGAAACTGAACAGGAGGTGCTAACAAAGGAGGAAGGGTCTGTCTGCCACAGGAAGCTTTGAGAAGTAGGAATTTAAGGGATGAAAAGTTGTTGACTTGCTGTAGCTCACGTCAATCTCTGGCAGTTCTGTGTTTATAGACCTTGCATCCTCTTCCTGTTTACATCACGTTCTTCTGAGCTTTGCACCTTGCATGAGAAAGGATCTTCAAAAGTTGACACCCTTTCTGAAATAGACGCTTTAAGCTATAAATTCTTTTAAGAGAAAAAAGTCTTTACACAACACTACTCTTGATGGGTTTCTGGTGAGCAATTTCAAAACAATTGTTCCTTCATAACTCATAGCTACTGCTCTGTGGCAGTAAAAATGTGTAGTACAATGAAATTGTTTACATGCTACCTTGGGTTTGAAATGGTAGGGAAAATTGTAAATGTTCAAAATAACAGCATTCCAAAGTTGGGACTTACCCACCCAATCTCCTTCAGAAGATGTAAAGTTATGGCTTTTGAAGGGATGTGGGTCCTTTGAAGTTCTGTACCTAGCTTTCCTTGTAGGAAGAGCCAAGTTCAATTTCTCATCTGGACAGTGTATGGAATTTAACATAGAGGTCTTGTGTCAGCTTTGGGATTGAAGATCCATGTTGTACACAGTTGTGAAAGACTATGAAAGCCCGCAGTCATAGGTGCTGTGACAACTGGCTGAAAGTACACCATGGACTTGTGGGGAAAGGCAGCAGATGCTGAGCACACAGTCTGTGTGCAGCAAGGGGGCTACAACACACCAAGGGAAATTAATTTGTTGCAGATGTTCTGACTGAGCCAACAAAGGAGGGCCAAGAGGGCCATATTGCCTCTGACCTGTATGCTACAAATGCTCATTGTTTCCCCTCCCCTCACTAGCTGCATTTATGGTGTATGTTTGGGACAGATGAGAGCTCTCACATTAAACCTACTACTGTTCTGTATGGTAAAGAGTTGGGTATCCCCTGCATCCTTTCTGTTCTCCCTTCTCTATCTGCCCCTGATGTCTGTAGGAGTAAGACCGTGTGTGCAGTGTTAGAGAGCTGAATACAGCAGCTAAATAAGGGAGAATCTTGCTGGAGTCCTTAAAGCTGTATACTAAGCATGTACTTTGCTAATCGTAGATGGGCTTTTATGTCAGCATTTCAAAAATAACTCTGAAAGATCCCTTTTCACCATAACTACAATAAAAGAGAAAATATAGGAGATGACTCTTGAGCCGACTTTTGAGAGGGAACAAAAGCCTGTAATTGAAGTTCTTCTCCAGGCACTTCAAGGAAGTGCAACAATGCCTGGAAAATCAAACTGAAAGGACTCAAAGTCAGATTAAAAGGTTGAAGGCACTTGCAGGACTTTGCCATCACTAATTCATTGAGTGTCTTCTATGAAATAGTTCTTAAAAATGAAGCAGTTTCCAGTGTAACACAGGATGGTCAAAAGCACAGCCTTGCACTACTCTTGACTCTGCTTGTTCCCAGACCTTTGGGGGCATGGGTCTTCCTGGGACTGCCAAGCCTTTTTCTACTTTGCAGTCATTTTGTTCAACCCTTCACAGCTGACCTCCTGAGCCTCAATCCAAGCTGTTGCTAAATGGAACAAACTTGACTCAAATTATGCATGTAAGCACCTGACCTGAAGAATACTCATCATCACAGGTCATAGCACCTGCAGCATCTTTAGAAACCAGTGAGAAGCCTGAGCACTCGTCTCCTTGGAATAGAGGAGCCTCTACAATAGAGCCTCCTGTAAGACAAACGGAAGGAGATAATATAGGAGAAACACAGCTATTGTATTCCTGTTGGAATAGAATCTCAAATGCTAGTGAGATGCAGCTCTTCAGAAAAGTCAAATCACAGGGTTTTACTGCTGTCTCGAGGGGAGCAGTGGTTTTTTTTTCTATTCTGTTTTATCTGTGAAGTCCCACAAATAAAAGATAAGCGAAGTCTTTACTCCAGTACCCTGGTTATGCTGTCACATTTGGCAGCTGGTGGTGCAGACAGTAAGGAGCTGCCATGGAGGACAAGAGCAGTCCTGTTTTTTCATTTGAAATACTATTATCTGAGTAAGTTCTGATCTGTGGGTTTCTGTTGTCCATGCACAATTTGGGAGGTGATAGCAGCCCGGAGTGTCAATGTACACTGTGGTCTTCCTGGTCTGTAAATGCTGCCTGCTTCACTGGGCTGTCAGGCAGAAATGTTAATCTCATTACCATAGGAAACGACACTCTTTTGGCTTAGGACTACCATATAGTGCAGTTTAACCTAGCTACCTGGAGAAAGCAAATATTTTTCAGGTGTTGGAAGACAGCAAATGGAGGTGAGCCTTGAATATGGAAAGGAGCAGCTCTTTAGAAACCATGAGCATTTTCTGTTCATTTTGCTCTAAATGGCCAGAGGACAGGTAACTAATGAGCCAGTACTCAGATGTGGTCCTTGCTGATAATGCAGCATCAGCTGTTTGGGACCTGGCTGTTTGGTGAAGTCAGGCAGGCTGTTTGGTTTCTGTCCCAAATGTATGCGTTCTCATCAGGAAGAAAAATCGGAACTGATACTAATTGGCATGGCAGAGGCCACCTGCATGTGAGGGGAGGGTGAGCAGGCCCTGAGCACACGGGCTGGGAGAGAATTGCCCCTGAGCAGGGAATGCTGTCTCTGTTGCTGACTGGGCTGAAAGCAGAGGACAAGTCAGGCTGGCACAGATTTTGCTTTATTGGCCATTGAGGCTTGCTGGGAAGTGTGATTCATCATGTGAGAGGTGAAGCTCTGACTCCAGGCTGGGGATGCTAATAGAGACTGGGAAGGGATAAGCTCTAACCAGCTGGGATCGCATCATAGAATCATGAAATACCCTGAACTGGAAGGGACCCACAAATACGACTCTTAGCCCTGCACAGGACAACCACGATATGGTTGTTGGAGTTAAGACCTTTCTGGCTGCAGAAAATGTTATCTGTTTAGAAGAAATTTTGTTCTTCTCCAGCATGCCTTGAGCCCTGTTCTGAGCTGAGGTTTTAGGGCTACTGGCATCTGTGCAGCAGAGCTGTTGCTCTGGTTCAGGTGCCAGCGCAGCTCTCCCACCTCTGAGCTGTGAGTCTGTGCTAAAGGAATACACTGTATCTGATAACCTGGAGGATAATAAGGCCAGTTGTTACTGGCTCCCTACTTCTTTTTCAACTGAAGTGCATTGGAAGTGAGGCCTCCGTTACCTGGAGAGGAAGGTGGTATTGATACCTGCATTTACATCTGTTGGAGTATGGGAAGAGCTTTAAAGCTGAGCAGTTTACCTATTACCAGTGAATGGTGTGGCTTTTCTTCCACATGGCCAGCTATGCCTCTTCTCTTAAAATACACCTGGGAAAATAAGTGAATCATTTCTCATCAGGCTACAAGAATTCTGAAACTCCTCTCCAGACTTCCTTCTACACTCTTCCGTGTGTGTCTTAATTTCCTGTAACAGTCCTAATCCGCTTCCCATAGGTACCCATGGGAGCCTTGTTATCGACCTCAACTGGAAAAAGAATTGCTCCTCTCCCTCATTACATCTGCTATTAACTGGCATAGTTCTTGTCTGTCTCCATCACAGGGGCCATTAATGTAATGGGTCAGAGATAGCGAGCTCTGCCTCTGCCCCTCAGAGGCGTCCCAGCAGTGTGGGGATGGAGCATGTTGTCTGTGTGAGAGGGAGCTGCTCTAGCTGCCCATCCACTGTGGAGTGCTGGGACCTGGGGCTCTCAGAAAGGGCATCCTTTGCTGGCATTAACACCCCCACGTGACATCTGGGAGAGTGATACAGGTGACAGGCTGCACTGATGGCTGCTTTTTAATTGCCTGTTCCTGGAGCAGCCTCTGGGCTGAACTGGCACTCGATAGCTTGTTACCTGTGTGGCCTCCATGGGCTTCCTGCAGAGCTGCTGGGTAAGAGAGGTGCTGAATTGGCCTTGGAGCTTGCCTTTCTCCTCTGCGTTCCAAGAGAAACTAGGCTCCAGAGCTGGGGTGAGCTGGCAATTTAATCAGTGATCTTCCTCCCGCAGTAGCATCACAAAGCACTGTGATCTTCCTCCTCAGCACTGGGAATATCCAAATATAGGGCCAGGCCTCAAGTGGAGGAACTGGAAGCACATTTGGTAGAGAAAATACAAGAATAGTGGAGTCCCATGAGTGCTCTAGGGGCAGGTCACAGTCCGACAAGAAAGATGCTGGGTTAGCTCTGGCACCCAAAAACCCTACCTAAAACCCTGCCTAAGGTTTAGCTACCTAAACTAATTGCATGGAAGGAAGGCCAGAGGCAGGTGTAGAACAGGCTTGTCCTGGTCTTGGACTGGCCACTGGAATGTGTCTCAGATCATGGTGCCTTCCATGGGAGGCATGGAGATCCTTTCCTTCTTGAAAAGCAGCCCCTTTCTTCCCTGACTGCAGAAGAGGAGGATGATGCTCATTCCTCTGTGTCTGTGTTCCCATGCCTGCAGTGCCACGGGCCAGCCCTTGCACAAGGCATTTGAGACAGGAGGGCAGGGCAAAGAGTTGGTCCTTCTGTCCTGCACAGCCTGCTGGCATGGGCCAGCTACAAACACCTGTGTTACAGCAGCAGTCCCAATGTCCAGGTCTTGCCAGGTATGTCCACATGTGGCACTCAGCTTGAGACCAGCACAGTGTCTGTGCTAAGTCTGGGACAGGCCTGCAGTTAAAATCTGACTGATGTCACAGATCTCATTGCCTGATGTCTGTCCTGAATGTTTTGTTGTGCCCATACAGACTAAAAGGGATATGGAGGAAGAGATAAGAAAAATAAGCTTCTGTGGTAGGCAACAGAGTCTTCAATCCTGAGAGATCAAAAGCATTAAACTTCCGTCTGGAAAAAGAAAGACTTGGTGATGTGCTTTTGGGGAGAAAAGAAAATCAGAAAATGAGATTAGAGAAGTACTCATAGTTCTGCACACGGCCAGTATGCAGAGCTTGCTAAGAGCCATAGAGATCTGTAATTACATTTGTATGGATTATACTAATCCATGAATTTGTAGCCTATGGGACCTGGCCATTTAGGGCTAGAGAAATACAGAATGATTAGGTAGTGCTTTATGATGTGCTAGTACATGTCTTGTGGCTCTTTTTCTTAACCCTAGGACGACCTTTCTAGTAGGGTGCTGCTGCCCTTCCACAGTCTGTGTTCTGGTTGGCAGTGATAATTTGTCTTTCAGGGAGTGTAGCTTCAATTGTATACTTAGGAGGCAGGAAAACTTTACCACCCTTTGAACTTGCTTTAAGGCGCAGCATAATCAGAGATTTATTTAAATATAATCCAGGAATTTACTATACGTGTTCTTATTTTCTTACTCTGGTGTTGCAAATGCAAGCAATCTTAACAAAAATCACTGATCACACTTTACATGTTCACCTTTGGGATTAAACTCAGTCCAGCTTCATCTGTTTGACTTCTAACATTCCTGATTCTCTGTCTTAACGCTGTGATTTCAGGGTCTCAGCCCCCACAGGAGATGGCTCAGCTCAGGCTGCTCACTGGCATTTCACTGCTTGAATCCCAGCTCTCCCTCTTGACTTTGATAATTGCATGGATATCTCTGACAGTAACAATTTATTTGGGAATTTTTTTAACTTGCTAAGGTCTCTGCTGGGACAGAGGGAACACTTTCATAAGCTTATGGAAGTGTAATATTCTCTAAAGAAGCTGTTGAGGAGTGTGACTACTTACATATCCACCTGCAAAAAGAGGTTGGGGCTAAGTTGTAACACCTTACACATTATTAAGTGGACTGAAATGTAAATTTGAAAATCATCAACATCAAGGGATCATGGCATGGGTTAAAGTAACTGACCCTTTTACTAAGATATTGAGCACCCTTCATGACTCTTGAAACTGAGGATGCTGAAGGGGTTTGTGAAGTGACCATCTAACACATCTAGTACTGAACACTTCAGGCTTAATGGAGAACAGCAATGGGACAACTTCAGCTGTAACATCAGCTCAATATTTGACTGGGCTCTGGTTTTTGTTACAGAGTTTGCAGTACTAATGTTGTTGGCAGCCCACTAGTGAAGGTCACATTTCTGTGGGTTCTGCAACCATTATTTGCTGGACCTTGGATCTAGTCAAAGTATTTTCTTTAAAGATTTACAAAACCAGGCCAGGCAGATGAGTTGTGCCAGGGAGTAACCCTGAAGAGTCTTTCTGAACAATCATGTTTCTAGGAATTCACACTGGGGGAAAAGCCACATAAAATGTGTCTTCCATTTACTGGGGGCAGGGAAATAGCAATATGGTAATGGAAGGGCAGGAGGGCTCACAAGTGCCATTTGGGAAGAGTTAAAACAGCAGTAAATGAATTTCTGAACTTCAGTGTGCTTGTGAACTGCTAACCTGATGTGACTGCTTCCTGGCACATAAAGCACTTTAAAAAAATGCTTCAGCATGTGATGCTGCCATCTGCTATAAGATGGTGGCATCTTCATAGTGGCCTATAACAATAGGGTTTCTCTCAGCAGACTTCATGTGTTCCTCTGTAAAACATGGATTATTTCAGTACCCCTCCATGTACCTGCCTAGACTATTATTTCAGACCAAAATTCAGGAGCTGACCCAGAACATGGCCAGCCTTTGTCCCAGACACTAGAGGCTGTAAATTGCCATTAATTTTGGTGGCACTGGGATTCAGTACCTCCAGCGAGAGCTGTGGGAGGAGAGAAGAGACAGATGTACCTGGACTGGTTCACCAGTCAGACACCCAGCAGACAGACAGCCCTGCCCTCCTTGACTTAATGCAACCACAGCTGGACCTAGTTCAGACTGCATGGACTGATGGGTGTTAGAGAGGGATAGCTGTCTTTGGCTTGCTCCAAGAAAGTCAGTGTTCCTTATCCTGAAAAAGTTTAAAAATAAAAATAAAACAAATAGAACATTCTCTTTGTCTCAGCCACCTAGTGCATCTGCTCTGGGCTGAAGATACTGTTTGTTCCTCAATATTTTTTACATGCTGCTTACAAGAGAGTCAAGAGAGTTACTAAAACTTTGTTAGAAGTCTCCAAGCTGGAAATAGAGAGGAGGGAAATATGGCCCTGAGGGTGGGGAATGGGGGGGAAGGTGAGGAGACGTATTGTATTGTGTAGAGCATTTGAGATTTAAAACTCAGTCACATTTGCAGAGTAAGCTGATATGTGTGTTCAAAATGGCATGTGAAATGCTGCTTTGCCAGCACTCCTGGGGATGTGCATCCTGTTCCTTGGTTGTGGGGCTCAATAGAGCTGTTATTCCTTCACTGCAGACTATTTGCCACCACCTGCTGTGACGTGGCTATGGTCAAAACAGGCTTCTAGAATCACAGAGCGACTTTAAAACTGGCATCATCTGACACAGATACGGATGTGCCAGAGCTTTCATACAAAACATGTCTGATGTGTTGAACTTGTGTTCATCTGATGTGTTGTGAACCTGATGTGTTGACTTGGCTCAACAGGATGTTAGGGATTCACTGGTGGAGTGAGTTCTGAGGCAGGTGTGGACTTTTCTCTAGTCCTACTGTGTCCCTTTGTGTCAGCTGATGCAGAGCATCCTGTCACTTTGTGCACAGCCACTCTTTGGCATCACGGAGCAGCGCAGTGCAGCGAGGCTGCCCAGCCACACTCAGAAACTTCCCTGGCACAGGAACAAGAACTACAGCATTTAGGTTAAGTAAGAAAATGTAGACCTACTTTTACCAGCTAATTACTGGGTCAGAATCAGTTAATTAGCCCATGTCATGATGAAAACAGGATCTTTTATATGCAGACAGGAATTAGCAGTATCAAAGAGCTGTGAGGTAGGGAAGGAGGAAATTGCCCTGTGGATTGGATATCGTGCCCTACAAAGAGGGAATTGCAGTCTGCCAACCAGTCCTGATTGTCTTGCCCTTATCTAGACAATCTCTTCCCTGACTGCTGCATGAAATGTGGCATATCTGCCAGAGAGCTGAGGTTTACTAACCACTTCATTCACTTCTCTTGGTTTTGGTGGGTCATTGGTGAGACAGTCCCTCCCTCCCCCTTTCAGTGTGAAGTTGATGAGACATAGTGGTGGGAATGGCAAACTCCTTACTCCTGCCCCTGAGTGGGTGGCATGGAGGGTTTCTCTGCTGCCTTGGACTGAGCTGCTTCTTGGCAAGTGTATGCTACTCACTTTATCCTCTCAACTAATAGAGAGGATAAGAAAGTAGTGAAAAAGGTGCCTCCAATGTGGGGTGCAGAATAGAAATGAGCGGTAGGTGGAGGAAAGCCTTTGAGCAGGAGGTCCCTGTGCAGAGCTGCCAAATGGTGGGGAGCTGTTGTTTTTTGAATTCTCTCCACGCTTGGACACAGGTTTTTCTCTTGGTCAATGAAACCTGCAAGAAGGTTTTATCTGGGGGAAAAATGTTCACAATATTGTTTTGGATTAAATATTAAATGAAAAAAAAATTAAGGTAGAATTTTTTTAATTAATCCAATTATGCCATTGCTGCTACCTTGACATGCTGAAGTCCTTAAACAGAAGGTCCAGGCTTTTACGTTACTGCTGCAATGCCTACCTGCTGGTGCAGAGTTTCTGTGTCAAATGTCATCATTCCTGTTATTTTATGAGCTAAAAGAGATGAACTTAGAGAGGACCATCATATACCAGTTTCAAAGGGTAAAGGCACATGATGATCCTAAGCAGTGTTCAGATGCTGTAGGGATGTGGTTGCAGACACTAGAACTCTATCTTCTTGTTACCTTAGGTCAAGCCTCCCTTAAGCACCTCAGCTATTACTCCAAAAGTAAATTGTTATTTGGGTTTAAACCTTGTGTTTGGGTCAGTGCCACTCATAAAGATGCAATTCAGAAGTGAAATGCAATTCAGAAGTGAAATGCATTTACTGCTTTGCTGTTACAAGAAACCTGTGTCACTGTCTGTCTAATCTCGGGTTTCTCTAGCATTTTAATAACAGAACGTTGGAGCCGTGTCAGTGGTGTGCCTCTTGCCTGCATTTTTTTCCTGGTATCACTTTGTGACTCTCCTTGGAGAACTCCACATGATCCTGCACACTTTAATGCTCCCTCAAGAAAAACCTCTTAAAGGATTACTTTGACTTGTGATTAGAAGTGGCAGGGAACACTTGGCAGATCTGAAATTCAACAAAGTAATGCAGTTTGCTTTCTGGGATTTTTTTTTTTTTTAACCCTCATATCACAGAATGGTTGCAGTTGAAAGGGACCTCTGGAGATCCTCTAGTCATCTCCCTCCCCTCACTTCCTCAGATTCAGCTATTGCTTATGTTTCAAAGTTGTCAGGTTGCAAATGATGCCTGGAAGGGCAGGTGGGGTTTGGTTCAAGACCCAGTGTTTAGCCTATAAGATGGAGGGAATGCTTATTTTTAAGTGCAGGAGAAGCTCTCCTTTTGACAACTGTTCATGTAAGTTCTTATACTTTGTCCTTTGCTAGAAAAGGTCTTATATCTGCAAGGGCAAACCTCAAGAAGGAGGCAAGGTCTTTAGAGGGCATCAAAAGGTGGATAAAGCAGCTGAAAATCAGTATCAAGCTCTTGGGGGAGTAGTTGAGGCTGAAGGAAGGGGATGCTTGCTGGATGCATCCATGTTAGGGGCTCCTAATATGGAGTTGAAACTCATTCCCCCCCAGATGCAGAGCAACACTCTTCTTCCATGTGGGGCATAGTAAAAGTTGTCAAGTCCTACTTTTACCCCCAAATTGCATGGGAGAAATTGTTTCACCTCTTGATGACTCTTGATATAACTTCTTGGCCACTGGCTGGGAGTTGCTGGGGCAACTAATTCAAATCTGGGTGAGAATTAAGCAGCACTCAGTGGCCCACTGATATTTATAAGAGCACATGGTTGCAATCCTGTTACCAAGTCACAGGGGAAGGCTTGTCTTCTAGTGGGTGCTGACTTTTGCAGTCTGTGTAGTCACACAGATTCTGCCTTTTCCTATGCCAAATGCTTCATGGAGGATGTCTCATGACTTTTATTTCCTCTACATCAATCCAGGGTTATGCAAAGCCCTGACTAACTGGAGAGGACCATGATGATTTGTTAATTACCCCCACCCTCACTGAAGCACCATAGGTGTTTTCAAAATGGACTTTGGACACCAGGTTGGAGACACACATGAAAGAAAGGGTCTGAACCTCCTGTGCCTGATGCACAGTGCATCCTTGCCTAGAGGGTCCCCACAGACTGGCCAGGAGACCTTACTCTTGACTGGTGAGTGGTGGGTTCACAAAAATCAGAGGCACGTGGGTTTCATCCCAGAATTAGTGAAGCAAGAATCACCAGAAAGTTCACCTTGCACAGCCTTGACAGCATACAACATTTTTATTTTAAGGGCATTGGTAAAATCTACTGAAGACTCAGGTTTACATTCTCAAAATCATTGATGTGCTTAAAAGCCCTGAGGGACCGGGACCTCTGCCCTGCTGTCTACCTTCAGCACTGGGCAGCACTTCTAATTGCTAATTTGGGCATAGTTTGGAGTCACCTATAAGGCATGAGAGGTTCATCCCTCCTCTTTCTCTAAAGCCTTTAATAATCACTAACTGACCTGCACAGTAATCACTCAGGACTGATGTGTTAACTCCAGCTGAGGCTGGTAGAGTGCTGAAAGCCCAGCTTTGGTAGGACCAGATGGAGATCCAGGCTATCCTTGACTTTTGAATTTGCTTTTGTTGCATCTCCAGGCAGATGAGTTTGCTTTGCTCCTGCAAAGATGGGAAGGAAGGTGTGTGAATGTACCACTGCAGCTGATAATCCCCTGTGAGATCCTGGGCTTCCTAGTTCAGGTGTGTGTGGTGCTGACAGGGTCCTGTAGCTCTTCCTGTGATTCTGTGATGAGATTAACTCCTCTCGGGGAGCTGCTGGGGCGAGCCCCTGCCTGCCCAAAATGTACCTTTTGCCTCCTACTTCTACCAGTGGAACTAAACTTTCTTGCCTGTCTGGTGGTGTTCTGCCAGTGCTTTTTGCAGTGGTAGGGAGAAGATTAGTAGACACTTTGGGTGTGGGGGTTAGAGTCAAATGGCTCTGCTCTCTGCCTGGCTGGCCTCAACCTTTCAAAAAGCAGATGTGTGCGAGGCTTGGATGAAAACAGCTCTCTTTGACCTGAGCCCTGGGGATCTCAGTCCCTGACGAGCATGCCTGCCTCCCCTGAGCATCAGGCTTTCAGCAAGCTTTGACTCAAAGGAGTGAGGGTAAAGCATCTGGGCTCTGTTTATTCTCTGGGATGGAGGATGCGTGCGAGGAGGGGGAGTGTGCCCGTGCACATGTGCCGAGTGCAGGGGTGAGCGCTGCCACCACCACCCGTGTCCCAGAGCTGATGTGCCAGCCCGTGGCAGAGGCAGGATGCTGTGCAGGGAGATCAAAGAGGAAAGCTGAAATGAAAAGATGACTACCAGCAGTGGGAGAAAAAGCCTTGAATTCCAGCGTGAAGTTTGTTCCTTTCTTTCAAATCAGTGCACTGCTAAGGACATGCATAAACCATATGTTAAAGGTGTTAGAGGGATGAATGTGAAGCACATGTGTTTGCCTGAGCCTTTACCTCAGGGTGGACTGACTGGAGAAAAGGATAAGCACTCTGGGAGCTCCTGACCATAAGACATCAGACACTGCTTAGTTTGGTGAGTTTAGACTGTCTGTGCACAGGAATTAGGGATATTTTCTTCTACTGATTCAACCCCTAGAGCTAAATAACATCTTCTATAACCCAGTGACCATTAACAATTTGAGGTAAAACTTGAAGCTTACTAATATGTCTTGCAAAAGATAAGCAGGCTCTGTTACCAATTTATGGGGGAAGTGAATAAAGAAATCCCTAAATGATTGTTCTGCTGACCTCAATATATGTTGTGGGAAGAATTTCCTAAAGCCCAAGAACTAAGCCTGCAGAACAGGAGACATTAACCAGGTGATTTATTTCTCTTTCAGAACACAACATTGCTCATTGGGTTTTTGTTTGGCTTCCCCCCCACCCCCTTTTTCCCCGCTATAGTAAATCCAATCAATATTACATTTCTAATTCAGGATAATAAAAAACCCCACACATAGAAGGACATAAAGCTGGTGATGCCTTATTGTTCCCATGTCATAACCAGGTAGTATTGCTGTGCTGGAAGAGCTGCTCTTCAGTTCACAAGACTAGAGAGAAGTTCCAAGGACAGCTGGGTGTTTGGTACAGCTATAGCATATACTCATTCAAGGAATTTGGTGTACTTGATGAGAAGACAGAGAAGAAACATTTCCTATCAGGATTAATAGAGACTGATTTCACTCACTGCAGCTCATTATAAAAAATTAGCAATGACAAATCATGTATGGCTGTGAGAGGCAGGGTGCTCTTTTCACCTTTTCTTTCTCATGTAACAAAACCAAGCAGCACTACATTGATCAGAACTAACAGCCAAGACAAGCAGTGCCTGATGGCTTGGTGTTGGTTGGGTTTCTTTGGGCTTTCCTCTGTTGCGGAGAATGATGAGCAGGGCTGCAAGTGGCTGTGCTGCCTCTCAGGCTGGAGTGCTGTCCAAGTGCTGTGGCACTGCCTCTGGTCCTTGGCCACCAGGTCAAGGTGGCCTGTCCTCCCTGGTACTGCATCATGGCACGTGTCCCTAGCTCCTGAGCCCATTTAACCTGCCTGCACGTGGGAGGGAAGAAATTTGGCTCATAACCCTAGGCTTCTCCCTAGTCGGGCTGTGAAGCATTTTGTAATAGCTTCAGTCTTTGCTTCCTGGGGAAGATTTACAGGAAGGCCTTCCCCAGCATTTGGTTTCACTTGCCCTTTGGAGCTAAGGTCAAGATCAGAGAATGGGTAAATAGGCTTTCCCAGCTTGCTGACATCCAGCTGTTCTGTCCTCCAACTCCACTCTGAGCTAAACACCATTTTATGAAAGCATTTCTTCTTTCTGTGCCTCTATTTTTCTTTTTTTAAAGCTAGTAAGGAAAAGGCATATATTTAAGGTAAAGCCCTGTGACTGTTCTTCAGTTCTACAGGTATCATACGGGCTGTATAAAACTGAATTGTGGTTTCTCTGTCAAGTGCATTACATCTGGGATGCAGAAGGGCTTTATTCACAGAAAAAAAAAAATTCAGTGGATAATTACTGTCCCTGCTAAAAATATCTTCTTTTTTTCTTTTTTGTTTTGTGATTTCTGCTAGATGAAACAACCAGTAGGCATTGCAAATCTTTCTCTTTCTAGTGTAAATACTAAAGGACATGAATGGATCACATTTTGGGCTTCAGTTGGCAAGCTATCTGTACTGAATTTTGCTGGTCTTACAATTTACATTAGTTTGCCCTAATCTCCAAAGAGGTTATTGTATCTTTTTTTCTGAAACCTCACTTGCTCTTACTTTGTGGGGTAAAACAACACAGCAGAGTTGTCAGTGCACGTAAAGTCTTGTCTGTACTGTGTGCAGATGCAATGCCATGTTCTTGCTCTTCAGTGTTGCCCATCTAAGTGAGGAGAATAGTTGGGTCAACCAGTCAGCTGCTGCTCCAGGAGCTCATGTTATTAAAATTAAAGGTGTAAACTGTGATGCAGCTCTGAAGTTCTACCTGTAGAGCTGTGCCTGGCTCCCTGCTGCTGCTCCTAAGCCTTGCCCAGGAGCTGCTACTACAGGGAAACATGAGTGAGCACAAAACTCTGGGTTTTGGGATTGAGCTGATAGATAAAATCTTAAGCCTACTTTGACAAGAAAACAGAGAGGTCTTTCCTTTGGTGTTTCAAAGTCTCAGTGTCAGAGAAGTAATAAATTTGTGGTAATTTTCTTCTTGTAAATTGGGTCGTCCCTGTGAAAAGGTCTCTTAATTTTCCATTTCTCCAGTGAGATCTATCATGGGTCTCCTACCTATACCTGACTAGTTTAATACTCTCTCTCTCTTGCCACTTAGTATTCCTGTATGGCTGGTTTTATTATAAACAATTTATTCAACTTTGCAGGTGATTACAAGAACAAATGGTCTAGTGTTGCATTGACATTATGTGTCTTTGACAATGCCCCAACAACCCCTTCCCAAAGACACTGCTCTTCCAGATAAGGAAACAGGGAAAGTGTGACTGAATACCATGCATGTGCAGGACTCAAACATTTCCTTACTCACTCAACCCCAGATGTTCTTTTCCCAGGCCTCATATCCAAGTCTTCACTAGAAATTTGAGAGAAATACTTTACTGTGGCTGCTGGCTTGGCTGCTTTTCAGGTTCAGGCAGAATCTCCTTTATTCACAGGCCCTTTTTTCTTATTATTTATTAATACTTCTCCAGAAACTTGTATTATCACCTTTAGCAGTGCAGAAAAATATCCAATATTTTAGAGCTTCTTTGTAGCATGTTAATCTCTGAGACTTAAAAAAAAAAAAAAAAAAAAAAAACACCACTCTTGGTCCCAGCCTCATTTTTAATAGGATAGTAAACTAAGAGGATATATGAGGATTATTCTAATCTCACCCTGGAGCTCTCTCCAGCACTACTGCCTATCTGGGACCCATTATTGAACTGCCTTCTCCAATGCTCTAGAAAACAGGCACTTATCTTGATTTAACAAGTAGTGGTAGCAAAAAGCCTGAGCTGTCATGCTTTAGAAATAATGGATTAGCTAATTGATTGTGCAAAGAAATATTAGGCTGGAGCTGAACACACTTTGGAGTGCTCTCTTCTCCTTGCTTCAGTCTTTAGTCCCTTGAAAGCATGTTTGCACACTGAGGGGGGGTATATTCAACAAAATCAACTACTCCTCCCACAAAGCACATGAAAAGGACTGCTGGAGGTGAGCTACTTTTCCTCATCTTGCAGCTTTCCTGGAGCAGTCCATTCTGTGTGCTCTGGAAGAGCAAGGGAGCTGGTGATGGGTCAAATTTGATGAGGAGCAGCTGAGGAAGCTGGGGGTGTTTAGCCTGGAGAAAAGGAGGCTCAGGGGGGACCTTATCACTCTCTACAACTGCCTGAAAGGAGGCTGTAGCCAGGTGGGGGTTGGTCTCTTCTCCCAGGTAACAAGTGATGGGATCAAGAGGAAATGCCCTCAAGATGCACTCTAAGTGCCAGGGGAGATTAATGTTGGATATCAGGAAAAAATTCTTCACTGAAAGGGCTGTCAAGGGAGGTGGTGGTGTCACCAGTGCTGGAGGTATTTAAAAGATGTGTAGATGTGGCACTTAGCCATATGGTTTACTGGTGCACTTGCTTGGCAGTGTTGGGTGAATGACTGGGCTCAGACTTAAGGTCTTAATCTAAATTATTTTATTATTCTGTTGCTATGGCAGAAGATAAACACACAAAGCCTTATTTGCTTATGTAGTCTTTAAACCTTTTGTGTCTGGGCTTGAAACCTCTTGGATCTAGGGACAGCACACGACCTGGGCAGGAAAGGAACTTCTTTCTGGAGACGTTCAGTGTTTGCAGGTGGTGGGAGATCAGTCTGCCCAGAAGTGTGAATTCTAGCAAGGAGGTATGAAATTGGTCCTTGGGACACCATACACACTCTCCTACCTCTCATCATGGCAATGAATAAGAGCATAACTTTGACCTCATATATTGCTGTAGCCAATGCACAGTCACTCTGCTCTTCCTTCAGCCCTTATCCGTGGGTGAGGAACTGAGGGAGGGCAGGCAGGATTCAGTTGCACAGCAAGATTGAGTCAAGCTGGGACCCAAGTGTGGGTTTTACCTGTCTGTACAGCTCACTGTGTGATACTTATTTCTGCCTCTCATACTGAAAAGAACTACATGTTGCTGTCAGACTTCAGTCTTGAATGTCTTTAGAGTGTTTGCAAAAGGCATAACAGGCTACCCCAAGCAGACGAATTACTGCTGTCAGCAGCACAATAATAGTCACACACATGGTTTCTTTCTCCTTTTCTCTCCTCCACTCCCTGTGATGAAATTTCTAAAATGCTGTACACTGCACAGAATGCAAACAGACATTGTGTTAGTTAAAAACATACTTCTCTTTATTTGAAAGTTTTCTATTCACAGAATAGTCAATACATTGCATAGTAGACCTTTTTTTCAAAGTATGCTTATTATCAAATGTGTCAGAGAAAAGGGATGGTTACTGGCTGTAACTTCCCACAACAAACAGTGAAGTTAATGGAACAATAAATTAAAGGAGTAGTAGTAGTCCACGTTACATATAAAATAGATGTTAACAGATACAAACATAACATGAATGATGACTGATTCAGTTTCCCTTCTCGTTAGAAATTCAGTGTCTTATTAGAGTGGTTGCCTAAATTGAGTTTTTATTAAAATGCAGTAGTGCTCTGAAGCTTTGAAACACAAAAGCCACACAACTTTTTTAATTGAATGGGAATGTCTTGAAGAAACCTTGCTAGTGGGAATGAGGATGCTGTTCTCCTGCCCCTGTGATGGTCAGGTCCTATTCCTGTTGTTGAGCCCTTGCTGCTGCAAGGAGGCAGACTTGATGCTTCAGCTGTAGCTGATCCTGGCTCTAAGGTACTTCTAGGGCCTAACAACTGTTTACATTGCAGGCACTAAGTATTCAAAGGACAAAACTCTGCAGAGTGGGGTGTCATGCAACCTTAGTGTAGTGTACTAGCCATCACCTCTGGGACTGTCCTCATGGTCCTATATAAATGCTCCTTGCTGGAAATGCAGTACCTGGGCCCCCTGTGGTATTGAACCCCAGGGAGCTTCTATGGATGTTAAAGAAACAGTTTTAAGAGGTGTATCAGTGTGCTCTCTTTCCTGTTTACCTGAACTCATGTGGGTTCCCATGAGTGCTTTCTGGCAGGCAGGTTTTGCTGTGTCCTGTGTGTGAATGTCTGGGCTCAATGTCAGGGTGCCACCTGCACTTGTCTCCTGCCTTGAGCTGGAGGCAAACACCTTGTTCATCTGTTCAGGGGAGCTTCAGAAAGTGCCAGAGCTATGATGGGGAGTTAGGTATTGAACAGGGACGTCGAGAGATAAACTTGTCAAGCAGAACAGCAAGAGATCTCCATTAGGGAACCAAGTAGCAGAGTCCATGCAAGCTGGAGCTCCAAGAGTCTTTACCACAACATGGATGCTGGCCCATGTATTATTCAGTGAGAAAAGTCAACCATGTTCTGAATTACAGGGCTGTAATTCAGCCCTGAGGATCTGATGACCACAGAAACCACCTGAGCTCTGCTGCCCTGGTTTGACAACCATATACTCCTGGAGGCAATTATAATCCTCTCGTATGTCTCAGCTGCCTGGCACTTTTTTTCCTCCCTCCTTCCGCACTTAACACTGAGGTAGAAGTTTCAACTAGCATTAAAACACACAAAAAAGGAATAGGATCGTAGTGGGAAAGTAGTCCAACAACCTTCAAAATTTACAAAAACGTAATGTGGCTATAAAATGAGTAACTGAAGTAGAAGAATAATTCTGAAAATGTCAGAAAAACAGTATCAAAAAAGTACAGTACTCACTTGCAAGACATTTTCTAATGTATTTTTAAAAATTAAGAGTTTTTTAAAAAAAATTCTACCTCTGCAACAGAATTTTTATGGTATCAGAGATATACTGGTATCAAAGTAGGAGTACCCATGAATTTTTGAAGACAATAACTCTTTTGAACAATTATCCAATTGGCTTCAGTTGAGTATTGCTTTTTTTTCCTATAAAAATACATGTTTAACTATGCATGTGTATATATTGACATATGTGTCTTGCAAATCTGCATTCCTTCTGAAGCTTACAAGGAAGATCAAAGTAATGGTAGTAATCCTTAAGATGAGATTTAAATGACTTATTGTTCATACAATATTTAAATATAAGCAACACAAATCACCAACATAGGATTTTTTTTTTGCTTTACAACCCCTGTAGTACTGAAGAAAGTTTATATTAATACCTAAATAAATTGAGTTAAACTACTCCTATTGGGGCTGCTGTTAGTTACCTCCACTGTACTTAATACCACAGAGCAAATGAGGCCCAAATTTCAATTGAAAGAACATGGTTAGCTTGAATTTCACCCTATTGATTTAATTATTGGCAGGAATGTGAAAATACATTCAGTGTAAGAAAGCTGTTAAAGCCAAAGAGGGGAAAAAATTCTTATTATTCTTAGAGCTATTTTCCAAGAAATACTAGATGTTCCAGCTTTAATGCTGCATTTTTAAATCAGGGGAAAAAATCCATGAGTAGAGGAAGACAGTGTTTATGAGCCTTCAAGGAGAACACTTCACTGACATTAAAGGCAACTTTGCAGACTCACTTGAAATGTATCATTTTGTAATCTACACATTTACAGGAGCTGCTCTGCTCTGAAAGCTGTTTCCCAATCTGTGCCAAAACATATGAGGCTGCGTAGCATACTTCTGATGATAGACCTCCAGGCTCTGTTTCTCCATAATTGATTTAGTTATTAGTTATGCAGGGGAGAGAAGAGATCCCTGAGGCTTAGTAAAACAGTATTCAGTTACTAAAAGCAGCCCTTTGTGAATTAATGTCATCCTACCAGCTCTTTCTGCTCATTATTCCTTCAAGTCTTGTTTGCCTGGACACCAGCTGTCACAGAGGAAGTCTCCAGCCTTTTCTTCTCCTGCCTCCTTGGCTGACTGAAGTTGCACCAGCACGGTCTGGAGTGTCTCCTTCACCACCTGGATCTCTCTCTGCAGAGACTGTGCAAGCTTTATTAAGGAATATTCTATAGGTGATTGGCAGTCCCTTTTCTCTTTCCAAGTTATTAAGTACATTCTTGTTCTGCTGTTCACAACAGATGGCCATGGCTATATAATTGTAGCTTCAACTTCTTCCAAATTGTTTGGATTAAATATTAATACATTTTTCACACTTGCTAGCAAAAGAAAAATGCAGGCAAATTCAAGTTCTCAAGTAGCATTATTTAGCAGTTTAAAAAAGGGAGGGGATGGGGGATACTGCTTGGATATTCATGGGAAGGAAGGAAAGAGACAAAAAATATTGTGTACCATGGAGGCAGCAGCACTAGGTGTGAGTTCTCTGATGGATGGAGGATGGACTTTTATGCCAGAGACAGAAGCAGTCTGAAACAAATGCCAAGTGACCACAGCTTGTGTGGCATTAGTGAGCTCAACAACGTGTGCTAAGGAAGGTGGGGTGGGAATCTATGTAAGGAGCTAAGTTACTTTATAGCAGAGAAAATGCTTCTGCTACACTTAGCTCCAGAAAGCTTTCATGTTAGCTGAATTATTATAATTATAGTGCAGAATACACAAATATAAAGCTACACGAGACTCCACAGAGAAAGCTTTGAACAAGTTGAAAAGCAAAGAGGGCAGTAATAAGGTTGTACTGTTGTGCATTAAAAGGAAAAAGGCCACCTGAAAAGTATCCAATAATTAGTGTAAAATGCTTCATTTGGTTAAGAAAGAGTTTTCCACATTTTACTTTCCTCTGTCTAGTTCAGGATTCCTGCACTGAATTCAGGAAGAAACTGATGGCTAATGGCTCTGCCTCTGAAAGAGATCTTCCACTTCCCTCTTTCCCCAGCTCCACAATGACAAGAGGGAGGGTGTCTTGTGGTGCCAGCAAGGGGTGCAGCAGGGAACAGACTGGCAGATGAAGGTGGGACATTCACAGAGACATTAGCAACTACTGACATGTGCACAAGCCTTTAAGTGGCTAGGTTTCCTTGACAGTACAGCTTTTTGTGCTGTGACAGGGAGTAAGTTTGTACTACCAATATACTGGCCTTTCTGCTGATAATCTTAAATCAGCAACACTATCCATTGTTGGAAGAAGTGCAAGGACTGGGTGTAGCTCAATGAGACAACCAATTTTATCCTCTCTTCTATAGCTTACTCTGTGTGGAGAAGAAAGCAATCAGAGGCAAGTCAGAGCCTGCTGAAATGGTAAACCAAAGACCAAGTCTATGAACAAAGCCTAGGGCCCATCACCTCCCCACTGAGGCCTCCTGGACAGGTATGGCTGAAGGGCAAAAACCCCAAAAGACAAAAATTGCTTCATTTCTAGCAGTATGTCATCGAATTATGCCAGAACCTCACTTCCCGGGAAGTGAAACAGGATGACACTGAAACAACTCAGTTTCAAAAGTACCACACACAGAAAGGGTAACACAAAAGGACAGTCTTTGTCCTTTGCAGAGCTCATACATTAGGAAATGTTGTTTTACTTGATCCCAATGTCAATGCAATGTCAAGAAAAAAAGATGGCCTCAGGTTATATGACTGTAAAAACTAAGCTGCTACTTTGGAAAAACTGTGACTGGACCATGGTAAAGCTATACCAACAGCTCTTTCAGGCAGCCATTATTATGTCATTGAAAAGTCTTGGCTGCTTTCGATTTTGTTATCAATTCCTCAAAATTTCACCTTTGTGTATTTCCATGCGTTTGCTAAGATGTTTTGCTCTTAATACGTTCATGCATATTTCTAATTTCTGGACAGCTCTGTTAATCTAAAGGCTTCTGTCTCTGATTATGAGTAGTAGCACTACACACAATTCCTATCCCAGAATCACAAAGCACTGTACAAGGACAAATTAATTATGCTTTGCATCTTCTCTGAAGTAAGAAATATTATTATTATCTTCTAAGTCCTGGATTCTCCACCCCTCTGCAATTTAATCATGAGGCTGTGCAGAAAACCTAGCTGGTAAACATAAATTCTTCAATCCATGAACACCAAAAACCTTCTGAAGTTTAATTCTTATGTGTAGTCTCTGACTACATGCTGTTACTTGTAATATCCTGGCAACTACAAAATTCTTTTCAGGTAGACAGAAAAAGCAAAATTGAAATGTTTGAGTGACAGTGGATGAGAAATCTTAAAGCATAGAAGAAAATGAGGAAGACAGGAAAAAAACCTGTTAACCAACAGAAAGATGGAGCAACAAAAAAATATGACTGCATACTCTAAGTACAGAAGTTCCAATAACCTCATGAATAACACCACAATCATATGTAGACAAGTAACTGTCAAATGAGCCTTTATGGCTAAGACAAATATATGGTATATGGCTAAGCATGGCATCTCTATCCACACACAGGTTCTATCTGGATAAACAGCTTCACTCATTTTAAAAATGCAAATAAACAGTTTTGAATGGGTCCACATGCAATTATGTCCTTCATGCTTAAATTCTTTATCCAGTGCTGCAAATATTGAGCCAGTATTCAAGGCAGGAGTGAAAACAAATTCCAACTAGGAATATTTTCTGGTTCTGCTGTTTCCCTCTGAAAACTGAAAAAAAAAACTCCACAAAGTCAAATCAGCAGTAAATTAAAGTACTTGGGAACAAGTACAACTGATATTCACACAAATGCAACCCATATTCAACAATGCTGCAGGTCTAATATTTCTTGCTTTAAGCTTTTCACCTATTTGACTTTGTCTCTCTGAAAAACTTGAGCATCATCTCAGAGCCCATGATTTGCAAGCAGATCATGAGCAGATCAAATTACTGTAGAGACTTACGTTTTGCAAAAAATGGGATCTTTTTGCTCAAATACAGCTTCTGATCTCTCAGCCCAGATGTTTAGGGAGAAAAAGTAGACAAAAAGTAGATATTATCAATCAGTTGCCTTCCTATAGGAAAGGTTAGAAATTAAGAGTACATATTATATGATAAAAGACATTGGAAGGACAATGAAAGACTTCTACTGCTCTGAGATAAGGGCCAATGGGATTTTGGAAAGTAACTGCATTTTTTTGGACATCTGAAGAAGAAATTAGTTCTTGAAGAACAGAAATAATCAGAAAGAGGTTTCTGGTTGGGCTTTTTCTTGTTTTTAACCTAGCTAACAATTCTGCTTGTTTCCAAAAGCCAAACTCTGCAGTGGCTGCAGACAGAAGCTCAGTGTCTCACCACCTAACTGCAAGTGTCACTCCTAACCCCAGGCACCAGCACTTGGGGGAGTTAAGCCAGCTGGAAAGCAGCTCTGCAGGAAAGGACCTTGAAGTCATGGTGGGCAATAAACTGTACACCAGCAACAAGTCTTGAGGCAAAGGTGCCCAACATCCTCCCAGGCTGGATTAACAAAAACATGGCCAGCAGGCAGAGGGAGATGATCCTTCCATCCTAATCAGCACTGCTAAGGTCCCATCTGGATGTTGTGGGTTCCACAATAGGAGAGAAGGACTTACTGGAAGGACTCCCAGCATGGAACCAGTTTAATGGATTTGAGTATCCATCACATGAGGAGATGCTGAGAGAGCTGGGACTCTTCAACCTGAAGAAAAGAAGGCTTGTGGGATACTACCACTGTGTATAGCTGAAAGGCAGGAATGAAGAAGAGGGAGCCAGACTCTTCTGACTTTTTTGTCCACTGACAAAACAAGAAGCAACAGGTAGAAATTCAAAAATAGGAAATTGAATCTGAATACATGAAAACATTTTTTTTTTATTTGAAGGTGGTCAAACACTGGACTGTGTTGCACAATCAGGTTGTGAAGTGTCCATCCTTGGGGATATTCAAAATCTGACTGGACAACCTCCTGTAGGTGACCCTGCTTGAGCAGGGAGTTGGATGAGAGAATCTCAAAAGGTCACTTCCAACTAAACAATTCTTTGACTGTGTGTGCAATGTGCCAAAGGACCAGTGAAGAGCCAAGACAATTCAGTAAGTCTTTTGAATGACCTGGGTTTTGGCCTTTTTGAAGAGCACTCTTGGGAGCAAAGGAAAAATACTAAGCAAGTCCCTATTCTTTCTGTATGAGGCCTATGTGATGTCACAGCAAGAGAGCAAAATGGCCTTTGGAAATCCATCACTTCTCCTTACAAAATACAGGGGTATTTGCAGTAGTGCAACCAATTAGAATTTTCTCACCCCCTTGATTACTCACCCTCCTTGACATCCATGAATGTTATTTCTATAAACTAAGATAATACCCCTCCCATGCAAAACCCAAAATACTCCCCCAAAAACTACTAAACAAAAAACTGCAACAGAATGACTGCTACATATTGAAAAATTGAACTCTTCAGTGGTCTGAATATCAGCTACTTTCAAATTGCTTGCTCCAGCAGAAAATGGAAGGCAAAGAAGTTGCAGCACTTGGGTGGAAATACACTGACTTACCTCTATCACAGCATAAACTATACAAGGGGAACCATGCTCTCTGTATGATACACAGTGGGAAGTGTTCACCCTCCTGTCATCTAAAATAAAATCAAAGAGGGTGCCATTGCCACCTCTGACTCTTGGAGGATCCCAAAATCTCTTACAGATTCACCCAGAGTGAGATTCCTCACTGAGCTACAGACAGGGCTGAATTTTACATGATTCTGTTGAAAACCTGCTCTGGTGTAAAACAAGACTTGTATGGCAGCCTGCTGCAGCATAAAGGTGAAGGGTAGCAAAGTGACCTGCAACATTTAATGAATGTTTAGGCACAAAATTCTGCTTCCAAAATAACTGACTAAAATGCCCATTTTAGGGCAAGAAAAGAAGATTGTTTTTGTAATAATACTACAGCCAGGTTTTCTTCCAACAAAGCATTTCCAACAAGAGGAACTATTACATGCATTGAAATTGTCTATCATAATGTAACTGCTAATTAAGAACAAAAAATGACTGTGAAATTGCAATATAGGCTCCATTTAATTTTAGTGGGAATTCCAGGCCTTTACTGTCAGGAACGTAACACCTCTCATCAGCTCTGCAGACACCATAATGAGTCACTTCTCATTCTTTGGTTTTTCCAATTAATGATGTGGACTGTTTTCATACACTCATTAATGATCAATCATAACTGAATATTTTGTAGGTTTATTTGTTTATACTACATAGAATTTAGCAAATATGTCATAGTGCTACAGACAACTCTAACATCCAGTCCCGTGCCCCTTGATGCTTTTGTTTGATACTTTCTATATAGAAGGGAAGTTTACTGGTTCTTATGAAAGATTTCAACAATAAATTAGACTTGCAAGTGGGTCTGTGCCTATACTCAGGGCCAAGAAATATCACTAGATGTGATATTCTCCGTTGTTCAGGTTGTGCTGGCACTTATGATGAGCAGCATGTCTGATTTAAGAGTGCTATGCCATCAAAACATCGAATGAAAAACAATGACATCTGGGTTTTTCTTCTAATACAAACTTAATTATTAATCAAAGCTATGACACACACTAAACATTGGCAATTGGCTTGAGAGCATCAGGAATTTATTTTTCTCAGTGGAGTCTTTGGAAGTCTTAATAATCAGACCACAGGACTAATTTACATCTGTGAAGCCCCCAGTTAGATTTTTGACCTAATGCATTTTGTAACATTTATGTGTAAGGCAGTTTTTTTGGGAGGAATATGGGAAGGGTAAAAATAACCAGTGAATGGACTTGGAAAAATGTATCCTGCTTTCATTACTATTTCAGGTCTTTAAGCTCGGCTCTCAGAGTTCTACAGATTTTTAATGAAGACTGCATGATTGCCCAGTATCTGTGATAGTAAATTGTTTTATCTAAAATCAAATAGATTACCATGCAAACAACAGATCCACCTATTAAACAAATTCTTCTACTGAGGCTAATTGTTGTCTCTTAGCTTAGTGCTAGTTCCTGCAATACGGGCAAGTTACCAATGAGTGAAAGCTAATTTTATAGGCAATGAGCAGTCTTTATAAAAAAAAAAAAAAAAAAAAACAACAACAATCCACAGGTCTGTAGCACTGTGGTAGCTATTTTTCTCATTCCATTTTGAAGTACAGCACAGTGATTACATGTACCAGATGGTAACATTTTATGCACATTGACCTGGACTACCTCTGAAATAGCAACTTAATGTTAATGAGGGGTAGCTGAATTGCCTAGCTGCTTCTTTCTATGTCCCTATGTTTTAAACATGGTTTCTTATTTTATGACTGATGGTCTTGCTAGGACCAGGATATCACAAACTCTGCATTTCTGTATTTAGATAACATGAGCTGAATTTCACTGATAGAGGAAGTCAGATCTCTATCAGAAAACTGTGGCTTAAAATGGGACTAATCTATTACTCAACTGAAATTTCCAATGACTAATTTTATTTTTTTAACTAACTCTTGCAGTGTCAACAGCTGTGAAGAAATAGGCATGCTCCACAGAACATAAGAAACACTACTATTTTGGAGATATGTAGTGTAATATCTTCTGGAACCGAAAATGCAGTTTTCTAGCTTATTTCACCTTGCCTAGTAAAGTATATCTGTGATCAGACGTGACTGTTCGGTTTGAATATTAATTTCAGTCCCCTGAAAAGAACCTATAACTCCAGCCCTCAGTGTTCTTCAATAAGGGCCACTGAGAAAGCTCATTTGAGAGTAAATATACGCAAGGGAGAAAGGAATTGGATGCTCTGCACACACACACACAAGACACATCCATACAGCTCTGAAAAGAATGCATTGGGGAAACACAACTGCAACCAAGCATGAATACTGCAAATATAATGAAAAGAATGTTGAATAATCTTTCTGTATATCGTGTGTATATGAAAATGCTTAGAAAAGAAGCATTTAAAGTAGTGACAAATTATTGACTGATTTTTCTCCTCTGATGCAAATCCCCTTCCGCCAGGACCATTCTTCCTTCTCTCTGCCCCTCACACATTATCTTTCTGTTTCCTTTAAAGAAACCAAGTTTCTAGAATAGGAATTCTGCAATGAATTCTTGCAATAGACACCCAATTACTTAGAACATAGTGGTGTTTCCACACACTATTTATTCTCCTTTGTCTAAACTATCCTCTGTAGGACTAGCCACCTTCTCTTAGCAGGAACTGAATCCTTTCTAGCACCATCATCACCCCTACTCACATTCAGATGTCTCCAAGGGCTCCTCTGCTAATCTCTGTACCTTGAACATATCTATCTTTCTTCATGATCCTCTCAATTGTCACCTCTCCTCTACTAAAAGCTAACCAGCTCAGTACTCTCATCTTCCTCAGCTTCACTGGTTCTTACTTTCTTTGCCCTTTTACAAAAGCTTTTCCTATGAAAGTTACAAATGAAACAAAACTTTGTGCTCTTAAATTTTGAAAAAATGCCCAAGGAATTCCTCATAAAGGTTAAGCAGTCTTCATGAAAACTGACAGATAAAGCACAGAAAGAGATAAGATATATAAGACATATTGTGCATAAGACAATATCTCATCTGGTTACTTGCATTGGAGTGTTAGAGGCAGATTATAATGTGTAGGATGCCACATGATGGATCTGTTGCCCATTTTTTTTAAAAAGAAAAAACCTCAAACTACAGGTGACAATATACACAGTCTGAGTCAATAATGTAGCATCTGATTCAGCTAAATCATGTTGGGAAATGCAGGTGCATGGACACTCATATCCATGCAGCTTTTGGTGCACTACGTGTTTAATTATACGAGCATTACAAACAAAAGGATTTTAACAGTAAAATAAAGGCTTTTCAGTTCCCAATCTTAATTTACAAAGAACTAACTTCTGTTTAAATCAATTTAAGTTGGATTGGACCACAGTGAAAATGCACTACAGGAAAATTTACTAGACAAAAACGCCCATTTCAGCAGGACAATAATTTCTCCCATTCTTAATGCATCTAATCTACACTAAGAACTAGCATTCCATGTGAATCTGACAGGCAAGTATCTCATGTGCATACTTACAGAAATTGATACGTATCTATAGCTACAGCAAAAAGGATATGAATAACTCCTTCATCAACTCTGCAGGCGGAACTTTGCAATTGATCTTCCAGATGCACCAATTTCTCACTTATTGCTTCACATTTTTCTCCCAACTCTGCAGAAAATATGAAGAACTCCTACAGAAAGTTGAAAAATAAAAGAAAGCATGTTTGCTGCTGACTGCACTTTTCTACATCAAATTTGCATCAAATTAAAGGGAAAATAAAATATTAGTAAGGGGATACGATACTTTGCAGTGCAAGGACATTGCCTAAAAGCAAATTCCCATTAGAAAGACAAAAAGCTGTTTCTGTATAAGAAATTGGTGATTAATGTGAAATGGAATGAGCTTGTGGTCTCAGTCTTCTTCCCAGCAGAAAAAAAGTCACCACCTCACTTTCAGCAGATGATTAAAGGGGTGTGAAGACAACTACTCTGAACTGCTCTCCTTCTCCCCTGTTGTCTCATCACAGCAGGGGAGGGAAGTCTCATACTAACCACCCATTAAGGTACCCAAATTTCAAATTGTTCATGTAAATATGATTTACACTTTTAAGTCATGTAAATATTTCAAGCAGCAACATTTTGGTAACTCTTATACATATAAAATGTACTTATGTTTTTGAAGAAAAATCTGGCTAGAGTACTTGAGGACTTTGCTCAAGCAATAAAAGAAAATGTATCAAAGTCTTTGAGATTACAAGATGAAACTGTACTTTTTTACTGAGTTACCATTAAACAAGACTAAATTTTCAAAAATAATACTTCTCTACTTAGAACTTACGCAGGCAAATACTTTTTCTATTTTAAACTGACTATTTTAAACTAGTTTCAAAGTCCTTCTCGTAAGTTTTTTCAGATACATTGCACGAGGGTAATTGCTATTTTTTGTATTTTGCATTCAGTAGTACTTTGAGAAATGACACAAATAAGCAGCAAATATGAGAATAGGGGGAAAAAATCAATCCATTTGCACAGCTCTGAGACAAACCTTTCCTCTCCCTCCCATGGCACCATAGTGCTGTCTACAGTAATGACAGGGGTTATTTATAAAAAAAATATTATGGTGCCAAGATGAACTTCTGCTAGAACCATGTTAAAAAAAAAAAGAGTAATTAATCAGCTGGAATCCAGAAAACCGGATTGTTGCTAGATCTAGTCTGTGCTCTCGTTAATAAAGCCAGCTCCTAATGAGGCCATATACTATCTGCAGACAATTTTTCTCCTCAAAGAAGACAGTACTTGAGGTCCTTTGCACTTAGCTGTTGCTCTAAGACATCAGTGGTTGTTTAAGAGAACTCAAACCTTCAGCCAAAGGCCTTCCAAAGAAATCATGCTAATACTTTTTGGAATGCTGCCCGATGTGAAACAGTTTGAGTTTTGGTCAACACATTTACCAGATCTCAGTTGTGTGCTGTCCTTTCACTTTGCATCTCACAGTACAGTGCATACACGGTGTCGAATGCCAGAAGAGCTCTGCTTGCTGGCACATCCTCTGTTATGGCACAGAGCTTTACCTTCCTGCTTTCCTTGGGTCGTTCCCAGACATGGCTATCCAGCAGATCCCACTGGGACCAGCTGCAGCTCAGACCCTGGAGGGGTAGGTTGGTTAAGAGGTTATGCTGCAAACCCCTGCAGCTCAGACACAGAGGAGCACCATGGCCGAGTCCCTGGCTCTGTGCACAGTTCCAGAGCTGCCACTTCCAGGCATTACCAAACCTTAGAACCTACAGCTGCACTCCACAGAATGTACAGATGTGAAAAAAAACCCATTGTTTTAAAACTGAGAGCATGGAAGGAGAAACTAAACATTCTCCTTGCAGCAACTAGGAATGGCTTTTTATGAAGACCAGTGACAGAAGATGAGGAAAAAGTCTTCCATCCAGCTACTAAATTATTATTCTGCATACCAGCAGGACTCCATGTGCTGTTATGGAGTGGGACAACCCAGGCCACTTGTATCAGTAGAAAGCTCTTAGGGAATCATTCTGGGACACACATGCAAGAACAGATGACTGTTGTCCAAGAGAACTTCGGGCTCAGGCTAAACAAATCAGTAAATTGGAAAAAAACAAACAAGTACTCTGAAAGAACATCTAAAATTATGACCACATAGAGAAAGCTCCACACACAAAAAAATGCAGGTTATTCTTCCTGAATGATCACATTTTGGGTGCAAAATGCATTGTCTATAAATGTAACAAAATCCTGTTTACTTTGGAAATTAAGGTAAAGGAACAATAAATATTAGGCAAATGTAACCAATTGTAACAACAGTATGGGAAGGCAGGGAAATCTGAGAGCGTAAAAGTCAAATCAAACTTGTTTAGGTCTCTAAACACTTGAAACCAATTTAATTGTAATTAAATGGCTATGGCTGCACTTCAGAGTAACCAAAATAGCTCTGGAAGATTGAGGTTATATTTAATTAGTCTTTAAATCCTAATAATGCAGCTTAATTTCTCTTTATTACAGCCATAATAGTGTATTAACTATTTCTGTACCTACATAACCCAGCTGCCTTTTTAGTTCAAATGAGAAGTTCCTCCAATACCTTAGACAAGCATAAACTCCTAGGAATTTACTTGCAGGTGTCATGTGAAAAATGCAGGAGAACCATCATATAAATTATGATTTTCCAGGATTTATATAAATAAATAAATATGAAAACTTAAATGGAAGAAACATACAGTGCTCTCAAAAATACACAACAATTCTAAATATTCAACCAATTCCACAGTTTCTGCCTCCAGGCTCTCATTTAAAAAAGGTTTGATAGCCCAGAGAAGTAGGTAGAAAAGATTTCTCCTAGTGCCTTTCATGCCTGGTAACATCATTGGTAGCATTTTTATTTGACATTTGTCTATGTAAGCAGGAAAACCCCTGTCAGTGATACACAAACTATTCAGAACAGCTCCTGGTTGGAAAGGATCAACACTGATCAACAATATCTCTGAGAGGAAAGTGGACTCTGCCTCAAGCTCAACTTATTCATAAAACACAACTCATCCAAGCTTGTAGGTTATGTCAGTGCTACAAGATGCTTTAAGTCTGAAGACTTTGGTTATTTTTGCTCTAACAGCATTTTTAGGAAGCAGCTGGGAGAGATTGCAGGACTCAGGAGAGAGCTGAAATGCAATATTGCCTTATGGATTTTTCTGTGAACAGGGAACGTAGCTGGCTGGGATTTTTTTTCCCCTCTAAATCCTTAAGCAGGTGAAAACAGCACAAATATGGGTGTGATTTACTTTTTAAGATACAATTCTTCCGGCTTCTCAGACAAAGTAGAAATTCTCATTTTTTCCCAAAGATGTGAAAGTCTGATGCAAGAAATGGTAAAAACAGACAACGTTCCAGCTGATGCACTGCTGTAACATCAGCATATTGCATCAAGAGCTGAGGGAATGGTTTTCACTTTTGTCTTCTGCATTTTGTTTTACCCTTTTACAAGTAGTTATAGCCACTTATGAGCAACAGCTCCTTGACAGCATTACTTGAGGAAAATGCTTGATCAGCTTTTCCAGTGCAAGCACCTCCTATGCTCTTCCGTCTAATTTAGCAATTTTGTATAGAAGAATTGGCATTGTAGTGGCTAGATTAATTTAATTCTATTTGGGATTAGAGTCTTTGGTGGTTGTGCTGAGAAGGAGAATTCCCAGATATATCCTTAAAATTCATTCTTCCTACAAGGGAACTTTTCTAAAAGGGCATTGCCTTACGAAGCTTTAGAACACCTTCTGCAGCGTCAAAGCCAGATTTCTTTCACCTGCACTGAACAGTCTCTGCCTTATAATAGTTAAAATAACAAAAGGTAACATAAATAACAACTACAAAAATTGCCCTTGCAGGCTGATACTTCACATTATGGCACAAGGTTTAGAACAGTGATCTACAGTTGGCAGAAGTGCTGCATGTTTACCCTCAACCCTTCCAGAAGTTAATGGCAATTGTCAGCACTTGAAACTCCAGAATGTTAGGCCACAACATATCTTAAATAATTACTGGGAACAAAATGCAACCATGCATATTTGTCCTGCTTGAGCAGATGCTTATGTCACATGCAGGCTAAGTGCACATGCCCTGAGATAAATGAGCTGCATGGCCAGGAGGTGACCACAGTGCAGGAGAGGGACAAACAAAAGAATTTGTTCCTGCTCTGCATCCCAGATTTCCTGCCCCATGTGCATTGTCCTGGGCAGCTGTTGTAGATGAGGAAGGCCACTGAGAACAATGCATGTTACTCATGACCAACACCATCATGGCAAGGCTGCTCAGGAAGCAGCCAGGGACCACCAGAGCTGCCTCTGTGACTTGCAGTGTGACCAAGCCTGCTGTGACTGTCCTCAGCTGGTGTCTGCATGCAAGCCTCTTAGCAGCTGACATGGGATCTGGTGGTTCTGGTTGCAGGGTACAGACTGCTCCAGGGCTAAAGTACCCTTGCAGTGAGCAGGTTTTCTTCCTGCTACAAACCAAGATGGTTAATTCCATTTCACCCTTACATAGCACACAACAGTAACTAATAGTTCTCCTATATATCATTATGTTTTATGTGGTTGAAGACTTTGACTTTCAACCAGACTAGGATTTCTAAACCTTTTATTTCTAGTCCTTTCCTTTATCATGTTCTTGTCTTCTGTAGAGGGAGGTGTCCAGACTAGAGCCATAGTCCTCTGGAGGCTTTGGCATTCTCAGCTAAGCACAGTAATTATTTCTGTCTTACACCTGACATTCCCAGTAATGAGGCTGCAAGTGACATTTGCCCTTTTTTCCAACACAATGAAGGTAATGAATCCCACTATATTTGTAGTCCACTATAAACCTAGATTCTTTTTCTGCAGTATTGTCAATTTAGCTGCTATTTACCATCTGTATACATAAATCCGACTCTTTTTCTCCCTCCTATGTAATTTGCACCTGTCTTTCAACATACCCCTTCTTATTGATTTCAGACTATTCTTTCAATCTATCAAGACCATTTGGAACTCTAATCCTAATTGAAATTATGTTGACTGGCACATAAACTCCTGGCCTACCTCCTTTTTAAAGGCAAACACTAAGTCTGCCTTTACTGATCCCTTGGGACTTCAAGCTTCCTCTAGGAGTTTTCAAAGGAGCTTGTTAATGGTTTGGAGATTGTTTTTCTTGGCTGCTATGTGCTCAGGGGAAATTTCATCAGTCTAGCCTGACTTGAGTACATCTCATTTGCCTTTGGATCTTCTACTGCATTTTTCTCTTGCTACCTTGTAGTGAATACTAGGAGCACTACATAATTGGACACAGTTTATAATCTTTAGAAAGACCAAAAGCACAGAGAATAAAGAAGAAAAAAAAATTCTGATATAATTTATTTTCTCATTCACCTTTCCTATTAGAAAGGTGCTTCACCTCTCACACTTTCTTTCACCTTTCCCTTGCATCCAACTTATCCCTGAACTCCCTTGCCATTTTACAGGTCTTCTGTTTAATGTAGCTTAGTGTGCTCAGGGGTCTTGCTGCTTCACACTTACTTACATTCAGTACCCTTCTAGGCTCATTCTTACAAACACTTTTGTTCTTTCCTTGTCAAAATTTTTGAGCCACTTAAAAACTGCTGACACATACATGTAGTCTGTGACTGTGTTTGCACTTTTCTGCACCAAAAGAAGATGGTGCTGTACTATAAACCTGATGTCTTCTGGACAGTACCAAAGAATATCTGCTGATTCCTCCTCCTACAGAGTTTGTCCCATAGAAACTCCCCTGTTGCTTCCCTGATTTTGTTTAGATGAGCTTTTCTTTCATGGAGGTAGCTATCTAACTTTTCTCAGAAGAGGGATCAAGGTTGTTTCCCAATTACTTTTGCTCTTAGCACCTTCCACTTACAGACTGCTCCCTTGTTCCATCAGCATGGATATATATATATTTAGGAGACTTCACCACTATGACACACTCCCCACTTTCCAATATGCAACAATTTAGGCATAAAGCCTTCCAGCCAGCTGTGACCTACCTCTTTCCCACCATCACACGCTTTTCCCACACTCCCTTTGCTTGCACTAATCCCCTAACCCTTCTCCACATGGGAGTGTTAAATGACTCATCAGAATTACAATCCAATGTTGGCAACTCTTCCCTTCATGTATCTTCCATTACAGCTACAGAGGAGTGTCCCTGGAAAAGCATCTCTCCAGGAATAGAGTTTTTCACTGCCTTCCAGCACCCTGCTGTGGCCTGACTGCAGTCTTCCTATTCTCATCCCTACTAGACTGAAGATCTTCCCTAATTGCAGACTTTCTAAAATGAAGGCACACTACTGCACTGGCTCATTTAATTACACTGGGACAATTCCAGCTCCCGCTGCAGGAGGATGAGGCTATTTATTGACTCACCAATAAAAATTCACAGTGGGTCAGGACTTGGAAAAAGAAACAAAAGTACCAAACTGTTTTCCCGTGTCCACACCCTGCTGTGCAAGGGGTCAGTATAGCTGGGTTTCATTTATAGGTGGTTCCTAGTATTGTTCATTCCCATCTCTGCTCCCATGTCACTAAGATGCAACAATCTGGAATGACTAACTGGGTGCTCTCCTTTAGGGAACAGGGAGACTGACCAGCGTGAATTAGGGGACCAGAGCACTAAAGGTACATTAAGGTAAAACCTTGACATGGTATACGCTGCTGACACTTTCACAGAGCTTTATGGAGAGGTCTCTACAAGTCACCGTCAGTCCAGCTGTGGCAGTGTGGTAGAGCCTGGCTTTCTAGCATATTTCCTTTCCTTTCATTTCTATGGTCGCTTTATATTCTATTTATGCACTTTTGTCCCCCTCCATCAAAACTTCAAAAGTCTCTCTATTTCTGGGACTCTAAGATATTAAGCTCTTGGTGCACACTTCCAGAGTGGCAGCCCTGTAAACCTGTGAACTCTGGTGCCCTCAGTATTTTGCCCTGATGGCAGTAGGGCTTTTTATTGCCTCTACCCCATGGGCTTACCTATTTCATGTCGTGCGTGGACACAAGCAGCCACACAGTTTATCTGTAATTCACAGCAAAGTTCACTGATCAGAAAGGCCATCTGCATTTTCTGCAAAGTTCACCTTCATTCTCAAGGCTTCCTGTTTTTATTTATGCTGAACTCACACACAGCAAAGCAGTCTATCCTAGGTGTGCCCTCATGTCACAGTCTCCTTGAACACAAAGTCAACAATCTGAGTTTGGTGTTGCAGTTAGATTATCTTTCCTGGAGCATTCCAGCTGCTCCTCAGTCTTTGGATTCACTGGTGGGAATCTAAAGAAATGCCTCATCTGAATTGTTATCCTAAATTTTAATATTTATTTATTTAATATTTGCCTGGTTTGGAGCACTTGTCAGTTATACTTGACGGGAGGCATGTATGCTGTTATGGAAGGTGAACTGGGGGTTACTTGTCCATGTAATTTATTTGCTGGCTGGACACAAATGGACAAAAATGCTTGGATACTAAATTTCCTTACTATGTAAGTTGCAACCCAAGGCATACTGATATAAAAATGGACCAGACTGAAACAATACAGCTCTTAGAACCAGGGTAACTCTCCTTACACATATATTATCTAAGCTCTTAGTTTGTAGGTAGACAGATTTTTGTATGTAAGTGGGTTTTTTTCATAGGTCATGCACCTCGCATTACTCAATTATCCTAGCTTTCTTAAATACATGGACTAGGTTCTGAGATATTTTTATTTACGAAAATGTTGTAAAATTACAAACACCCAGTATTTTCATTTAGATGAAATTCCTATTACCGTGTATTCTGCTGCAGTATGCTTGTATGCTTTTATACTTCAAAAATAAATTGAAAGATATTTTTAGTGGCACACAAGAATACAGGCTAAGCGTCATGATTTTGTTCCATTCCTAAGCATCATGACAGTGCTACAGTGGGACTGGCTAAATATTACCGGTTCTTCTTTTCCCCAGTGTGTTCATCCTGTTGTTGGTATGTGTGAAAAATATTAGCACAGGTTTTAACTATAAGCTCCCTGAAATACTCAGCAATTACACCATTATCTCCAATGGAAAAGAAAAGAGAAAAAAAGTAACGGGCCCACTCTAGTTGTGACTGTGTTGCTTTTCCAAGCACTCACACAAGTGCAATTTCTAAGCAAAGGTAACACTATAAAAACAAGTGTCATTTATTCTAATTGAGACAAAGAAAAGTCTGTGCAATATCACCACTTTATACTGCCTAGGAAACACTTACCTCAGACAAATGACCCTCTGTTCCAAATGAAATGTCTTCCATAACCTGTTAGAGATAAATTATTTAGTATATAGTAGATACATCCTATATAAACAGCATGATTTTAATGGAACTTATAAAAGCCATATAGCACAATAAAAAGTTATGTAAGCTGAACAATTGCATCAATTTTCTTCACATGCATGAAAGACTTAAATTGCATTTATAATGGGGCAGTGGCAGCCACCCAATATTTAAAACCACATTTGAATACAGTTTATTAAAGCCTGCTTTGGCTTCTCACTTAAAACCCACAAGGAATATTGCCTCTAAAATGGAAGGACTAACTATAGATTGAAACAAACTTTTCTATCAGGCTCTTGCAGATCTGTACACCATTCAAGAGTCTACAGGCTTTTTTTTTTTTTTTTTGCTACAAACCCTGTAAATGATCTTGCCTATGAGAAATGAAACACCTAATCAACGTTTCCTATTGGTAACAAATGCTAACTATAGTCAGTTCTTCCTTCAAAATTTCCTTCATCTGTGAAGTCTATAAGAAATTAGCCAATGTTCCATTGACTGGCTGAGGAGCAAAGAAATTTGATGTTAGCATCACTGGGAAATCATTAATACTAATCACACACAACAGTGTTGTTCATAATAAAGCGAGATAGGGATACTGCTTTGGTATGCACATACACACATACATAGATATACACATAATAAAAGTGCAAAATCATTAATCTGCTATTAAATCACAATTGTTACTGGATACTATTTTCAGCAATCAATCTGAAAAAAAGGTTTAAATTTCTCTTGCCTGTAATCTTAATTTTCTGATGGTATTTTTACTGCTTAATTACACGTAAGCATTATAATTACACGTAAGCATTAAGCTTACTGAGGTGCTACAGTCCCTACCTAAAGAGTTGGCATTTTTAGCAGCAGAACTCCACCCCAGTCTCAGATGCAGCTGAGGGGCAGCGTGCTGCACAGCTCCACACGTGGCTGTGCAGTGAGGATCTGACCACTGTGTACAAGCCAGCTGCCTCTTGCCACTGACATCCTTTTTTAGCTTGGATCAATACAAGAAACACACAAACACTGACTTTCACTAATGCTTAATGCTGACATTTAAAACTAAGATTAAATTTTAAATTTCCAAATTATTTTCTAAGCTCCACAAACACAGTGTTTAATTAAAGCTCAAATGAATGCACAGTTTATTTAGCTTTCAAAAGGCTTTACACATCAAATGTCCTTTACACATTACACATTTTCCTCCTGGACCCCAGGCTATCCCAATGCATAGTAATCAGTTACACTCTGCTCACAAAGGGTTTCTTGGTGCTTGCTATCACTAAATTCTGAAAAATGTTGTATCGTGTTCTGTGATAACTTCTTTTTAATGGCAGACACCACACTAAATATTATTTTCTGTGATGGTCCACTTGGTATCACTTAGACCTCAGTAACTTTTAAAAATTTAATCACATGAAGGCTTTACAGTTATAGAACAATTTCCAAACACCAGAGTGATCTTCAACCAACCTGAAAACATCATCCCAGATGGCCAAGCTGAAATATGCAGAGAAGAGGAAAAGACAGCTGGCCTTATCCTTATCCATGTTCTCTACTTCCATTGTGATGAAAAAGTGAGAAATTAACTACAAACAATTCTGATGGGACAACTACCAAAAATGCTGACTTTACAGAAGGTAAAACTACTGAATTTTGGATTTTACCTTGTAACTTTAATCACCTCAATTTTCTTGAAATCTAGTAGGTGTTTCTTTCCTTCATAGTGATTAAGAGGGAGCACTGCACAGCATGCCAGAGAGCAGAAGAAGAAAAAAGGATAGGTCAGGAACTCAAGCCTGCAGGTGCACACATACCCATGTTCATCAGGTTACTTGCTGCTAAGGAGGCCCCAGCACATACAAATCTCTCAGTTTATTAGTTAGCACTGGTGGTTTTGCTGTTTTTAAAAGCTTTTTATAAAAGCATTTGCTTACACATACATTATCGAGAAGCAAAAAAATAAAGTAAGATATTATAAGGAGTGGAAGAAGCAGGCATTAATGTCTGAAGAGAAATGAAATGGTGCTGTATATTTTAGAAATCACCCAGATATGCATCTAGCCATGTAGTAATGATCATTGCAATTTCCACCTCACTCAGTTTGAAAGCATGGAACATTTGTGGGATGAAAACTAAAACCCACCTTTAATTCTTCAGAGACTTAGAAGAAAATCAAGCCCAAATAGTCACAAAAAGTCAAACTACAACAGAAATGATAGGACACCCTAATTTCATCAACACAGCTACCAGCTGGAAAGTACACACTTATATGAGAATTCAACAATCTATATCAAATACATTAGATAAGCTAACTTCCACATGACTGAGGGTAGCAACATTGTCTGCAACTTTGCTCCAGTGTTTTTTTAATGCTATAGCCTATTATGAGTTATCTTCAATTGAGAGAAGCACACCTTATGTAAGTAACTCAGAGTGGTTCACAGGATGATTTTTGCTGTCCTCACTTTATTTAGTTTTCACCAAAACATCATTAATGATGTTTCAACAAGCTAAGCTGCCAATGCATCTGATTTTCATCCCTAGTTAACAGTCAGTGTTATAAAGGAAGCCTGATTTACTGAATTATTTTGGGATGCCAGTCTACAACATAAAAACCAGGGGGAAAAAAAATCAGCAGCGTCTTAAAAAACACAGTTATGAAAACTATAAAATAACTGTTGACAGTTAATAAACCTGTGTTCACGTGATAGTAAAATAACACCCTTTCAAAGAATTTATACCTTACATATTTTTATACCAGAACGTGTCATATTTTATGATTTAGTGAGGATATTTAATTAAAAATGATAAATGGCCTCTTTGCAAAGCAGTATCTGAGGATCTACGAGAAGGGCTCTTTCATCTAATTTGCTTTTCTTATTATTGTTATGTTTCTTATTTAGTTTTTTTTGCTTTTGAAGGAAACCTACAGAGTAAGATACAGTTATATGCAAGAAAACTATTTATAGTACACATCAACAAAACCAATATTCACCTAGCACTAGCACTTAGCTCGATATGACACAATAAATAACTGGAGAGCTTCATTTATAGAATTCCACTGTAAAGTAAATCAATCACCTGGGGATGAAATATACTTTCCAAAGCATATATGCACATATGTTATTATCAGCCCTTTGTATATTGTCTCGAAGTAATTAATTCAGTAACCTCTAAGTACAAAGAACATGACTCTTTCCTTCTGCTTCAGTGGCCAATGGTGCTCTCTAGAAATTCCCTGATGGGGAACAGAGGTTGTGACACAGTTGAACAGAACAGTCACTCCAGAAACAAGGCAACCACAGCAAGCTACCCCTCTCACAGGGGCACCACAGCCTCGTTAAACAATATGAAAACATGTATTTTGACAAATACATGCTTTTCTATTAGGTATCCTCACTTGCTGATAAATGGCTATGAAAAGGTTCCCTTCTAATGGCAAAGAATAAGTTTTTCCATGGAAGTCATATAAATGGCTAAATTGAGAGACTAAGCACCACATCACTATTTCTTTTTCTGTCACAAATATTGAATTATTTTTAAATAAAAAAATACACTACCATATAACAGAGCATTTAAATTCTCCAGAAGTGGCTTGTTTTTCAAGTCCATTTACAAATCAAAACAAATTTTTTCTTGCACTTCAACATGTTCAAAACCAGAAGTTAGCATGATTTGTGTCAGGTTTTTTGGTTTGCTTTTATATTCCACTTTGTGATGAACTAAGAGACGTCAGGGAATAATCTGTTATGGCTCTTCTCTAAAAGTTTAGATACTGCCTGTCACTGCAAATACAGTTTCCTCTTCCATTCAAGATATGGGGAACCATCACTTGTGTCCCACACATCTCTCCAGAACCAGAAGTCACCTCACTTCAGCTGCCCAGCTGTCATTCTTGGATAGCGAGGTTGATTTTCATGGAAACAATCTGGGCTTTCAGGGGTGACATTGGTGAAAATCTATAGCACAAACATCAGGAGTGCTACAGAAATCGTCACAAAATCCCAAACACTCCAGAGCCTCTTAGCACTTTTGAAAGAGGACCACAGACCTCCACAACCAGCAGAACTCCTCATATTATTTCTACAGACTCATAAAAAATATGGTAAGACAGTGATGGTGGTGGAATCAAAGCCAAGCTGACTATTTCTAACAAAAACGTTCTCTATGTCTGTAAACCATTTGCCCTGGGAAAAGACTGCAAGAACTACTGAAGCCCAATATAAAACCAGAATTTTACTAACAAGAGGAGATTTTACAGTCAGGTATGGATCTGCTTTCCACAAAGACTCAGCCAGTATAAATGCAAAATTAGGCATCAGATTTAAGAGCAATGCACAGTTCAATGACTCTTAACATCAGATCCAATTAGGCATAATTTAAATTTTTTTCAACTGACTTCCATGGTAATAACAACTGTTGTTGGAGGGTGTTTTTGTCACAGTGGTGTTGTTGGGTGATGAAGTTTTAACAGCTTGTTTACCTAGGCAGTACATTTAAAAGATGATTAGATAGTGGTTGATTTTTCAAGCAGGGATAGCATTCCAGATCAAAACATGAAAACGTAAAATAAATTTGTCAAACCTTCTAAGCTTCATGATTTTTTCCTCCTTTTAATAATTGTTGGATGCTGTAAGCCTATTAGCATCTATTAGCTCAGAAGCCTTTGACCATTTAATTAAGGGAGGAAAACTAACTCTCTTCATGTCAGCTAACAATGATCCAGGCTAACAAGTCAGCAGAACCAACTCAGGATGAAACTCATGGTGAGATGAAGAACAACTGATAATTTTGGTTAAACACTTAATAGTTTTTCCTTTAAATTCTGATGTACATTCTGTATTTATTGCCTGAATAATTCCTGCACTTAAAAAAGATTTATGGTAAAAGGAAAAAGGGTTGAGGGACTTCTGAGAAGCTAATAAGTTATTTTACTCGTGTCCCAGATTGGAAGCCAGATGTTGAGTTCATACTTAGCCTGCCCTGCTGACCCATCACAAAGATTCAACTCCTCCTCTCAAAAGGAAAACCAGCAGTATCCCTTGAAAAGCAGCTGCAGACTATTTCAGATACCTCTTTCAGCTCCCTCTGTTTGGGGCAGGAAACAGCACCCCAGTCGGTGCCCTTTAGAAAGTGACCTTCTTTTCTTTTTTCAGCATCAGGTGGTGCATCAGCAGCCATCTCCATCTCATCCATTTGGTTCTCTTCTTCCTCAAAAACACAGCAACTGGTTTCTTTCAGCTGAAACCCTCGGATCAACAGCTGACAGGCCTCCAAGTCAGCTTCCCACACTCTTTGGAGCAGCTGGCTCCCGCAGCTGAAATAAAAGCCAAAAGAAAATAAAACTGCAGTTCAGGGAGAATAGTTGCTATTTCAAGTAACACTTGGAGTAACTGCTTATTATAGACAGAAAAATAAAAACAACCAAAAAGCCTAACAGTACCTCAAATACTCCCTCAGAGATAACATTGCTATATCAAACTGAAAAGCAGTAAAATTATTGCCCTATTACAAAGTGGATGATAGAAAAACCTCCTTGGGGTAAGATGTTGCTTCCAACTGTACAGCAAACACTGGCTACGTGAGACTTCCTTCTGTTCAGACACAGGGGTGTTCAGGTTCAGGGGTCTTGCCATCATAACCAGAGCTTCCTTCACAATATCAGATACACAGGCCTGTCGTCCTGCAGCTGGGTGGGTTTCCTGAATTTGACGTAGAAGATCATGTGTGAACAATCACACTACTTACTGCATTAAATTAGGTCTAAATTTTGGAAAACAGGTACACTAAATTTCTTACTAGAATAAAATGTGCTTACTTCAGCACTGATGAATCAGACTAAACCACAACAGTCTCCCTTTTTTCAGTCTTATACTTTTGAGTGTTGTCATTATCTCTTACTAATGTGCTCTGCTTTCCTTCTATTTTGTTATGCCATCAAAACAAAAACAGAATTCAAAATACAAAACTTCCATAAACTTTTCATCCATTAATCATCTCTCAAATATGTACATTACAAATAATGCTCCTGAGATCCATCCAAAAGTTCTTTTCACCTGAAATAAATGGGAATTCTAAGTGTGGATAGATTTTGAGAACTGAATACTAACATAACATTGTTTGTAAGTGATGTGGTCACATCTCCATTTAATACATGTTGTCTCTAAGGAACCAAATGAGTAGATTGCTTTCTAAAATACAGTAGATCAGTGGGAGAGCCTGGGATGCGACTGAGAAGCAACTATTCCCATGGCAATACACACTTCCAGACAGATTTGAATGTTAATAACTGCAATATTTTTTCACTGTTCTTTTTCAAATTATATCATTTACTATGTAAATACTATATTGTGAGAAATTATAAGTGACTTAAAAGAAGAAAAATAACCATTTGATTTTAACTTTTCTGACTACATTAAGTACCAGCTTATCTTTTATCCCAAACAGACGAAAAAGGAGCTGCACTTCTCACAATGAGTTCATTAATCTAACACAAGTATGTTTTTACCTCAAAAATTCTACAAGACGCCAAGCCGTAAAAATCACACAGCAATATACTGAGGCTGAGAGCAAAATCAGGCTTCAGAAGCTGAGCTATTTGATTTGTGCTTAAGAGTCAGTATATATGTTTATTGAAGGCATAATGCAGCATGGGGTCCACAAATTGGTCTCCCCCAAGGAGTTCAAAGTATCACTAATTAGAAGGGGGAAAATGCTTCACTGGATTACATGTCTGTGTTCCATGCAGGTAGCATTTCACTTACCAAGCCAAAAAAATAAAATAACCCCTGCTGTTTCTCTACTTGTCAATCACATTATCATAGTCACACAGTAAAATCATTTTCCTGCAGACATCCATAAGCCCATTTACTTGCTTTTTGAAAATGTTTGTTTGCATCTATATATGGCTTATTATTAAAGGCTAAAAAAACCACTCTAGAGAGCTAAATCAGAATTTCTAAAGGATAACTTGTTTTGGCTATTTAATTTAATGAAGAGCTTTATTGACAAAATTAGGGCAGAGATGGTGACGCAGGCAGGATTTCACAGCAGGGAAGATGAACAGTGTGCATAACAGTACAGCACAATGGTGCCTGGGCTGCTGTTATTTGGCCATGACTCAGCACATTGGTCAATGTGGTTTTGTCTCTAAGTTTTAAATGCATTTTAGTAATCAGCAACTACTGAATCGACTGCTAACAGATGGCTTTTATTTGAAGGCCGTCATTGTTTTATCGTGGTATTCGTAAAACTCTGATACATCTTGAACTAAGATGCTAAGATGTTATGCTGAACTTTTCAACCAAAATCAGTGAATGCACATACTTTTGGGTACTCTGAACAGATCTAAGCCCAACATATCAAGGCTCTACCTTTTAGTCTGTATTTTGGAATTCAGTGCCTTGAAGCATTTTTCAAGCACACTTTTGGAATGAAAATTACTTTAAAGCTCCAAATAGCTAACACAGAGACACATTCCAAATTTTTATTAAAAATTATGTTGTCCCCAGCATGCAAAAAACTTTAGCTTTTACATCAGGTGCTAAAAATTAAACTAAATTGAATTTCAGAGTTTGGTTTACTCATTTTCAATCCACACTAAAAGTGTATTTGCAGTCTCCATGAAGCCTCCATGGGTGGCTGTACTGAGCACAGTGAGATTTTTCAGGTATGAAACGTTTCAAAATGATGGATCGAGTCTGGATGAGATTTTACATTATTCCTACACTTATAAATATTTCATGATGTATCAACACCTCTAGGTGCTATATGCCTGCCTGTATATTATTATCAAAGTGGCATATGTGGCAAGTTCAATGAAGGTGTCTGGAACAATCTGCTGGAATCCACAAGAAATCACAATCCATCAACCATTTACACAGACCCAGCGACACAAAGCATACCTTAATCACCTGCTGATTCTGAACTGCCAAGAGTCAGAGTGCCAGGCTTTGTACACACACCAAACACATTAGAATGATGGCCTTTTTCTCCTTCAAACAATCAGCAAGAGCCAGGATATAGATGAGGATGTTCAAAGAAGCACAGTGGACTGGACATGGCATGTTAGTTACAGTGCAACAGTTTAATTAGTTACACAAGTAACTAATTAATCTAAGTGGTGCCAAGAACACTGAGGCATCACAGTGAATGAGCATTTTAAGGATTCGTGGGAGTGCAATGAAACATGTCATTAGATACCCAAGATCTCCATCCCTTCCCAAAGGAATCATGTAAGAAAGGTAAGAGATGCCAGAATAAGAATACAAGGGGCAAGTGACTGACACCAATGTGGTTTAACATCTACGGAGGAAAGTCAGTCTTTTCATATTAAAAAAAAAAAAATACTGAGTAGGGAGTTAAAGACCGTGAGCAGCCCTGACACTGAAAGCTAGTAGTTAGTCTTGATGAGACAGAACAGAAGGAGTCAATGGAGAAAAACAAAGTGAAGTGGAAAAAAAAGACAGAAGTGCTCATTTTGAATGAATGACAGTAGGGCAAGGCTACTTTTGTCAAGCCACGGCCAGGGAAATTGATGGTGAAGTAAGTGAGATGCAAGACTCTACATGAGTAATTTTTTAGTCGCATGGATAGCTGGGACAGGTTTTACCTCAAGGATACTGTGCAGAAAGAATCTACAAGAGCAGGCCTAAACTGACTTGAAGAATGGCTGAGACACCCACAGCAACACAAAAGGTCGCAGCAGACAGAATTCTGCGTTAGGTCAAGTTGATGATGATGAAAGAGCTGTCAGAGAAACAGGGCTGTTTATGGACAGGAGGAAATGGATGTGGAACAGAGAGACTTATCCTTGAGTTCTCTTCATAAAGTGGCAACTGACACTGTAATTGCTGTTGCCTTTACTAAGGCTCAAGCAGTTTTATAGGAAACACGACCAGGGTAAAATGGTAAAAGGAAACTAGAGGATATCTTCCCTCTACTTGTGATGTTGGGTAAAATTCATGTCAAGAGACATAACCAGTAAGGCTTCTCTCTCTTTTGAGCTCCAAAGAACATTGCTCCTCTGCCTTTTGACAAGACTCTGGGAGGTATCTATGGGGGCTCTCTATGGCTCTCAGCACCACATTATTCTAAAGCTATTTATAGTGCTAACTGGAACTACAAGAACATGACTTCTCTTTATTGAGGGCTCTGCTACATACAAAAGGCACATTCAGTTCCTGCACATTGTAGTCTAAATGAAAACATGCCTGTGTAAAAATAGTCAAAAGATTTTATATTAAATTCTATTAAAAAAAAAAAAACAAACCACAAAACCAAACCAAAACAAAGTTCTGCAAAACCTCCTCAAAAGCATATTGGAATAAACACAAGAAGATGTCACTGCTTCTAAATCTCATAATCTATAGTTTTCAGGAATGCCCTTGGTGTTACAAGTAACACCCTGAGGTCAACACTATGTGTTGATAAGATGATGTTGCTTATTTCAAGAGAAATCCCTGTAAGAACCCTCACACTGAAAGCCAAGAGAGTGAGACTGAAGCTAAAAGTTTACACAGTAAGACAACTATTCAGAAACAGCATAATCAGAAGGTAACTTAGGAGGGGAGATCATCCATCACTAAGAAGAGATATTCTAGATTACTTCCTTTTAGTAAGTGAGCCACATTAAGGTACAGATTCAGAAAACCATATACTTATCTTCTCCCAGTACCTGGCACATGTTTTAACTCTGCATTCACTGACCCTAAAAACAGTTTTCTCTGACAAAAAAAGCCAAACAGAATGCAACAAAAATAGTCTGGCAGAAACAACAGGGATTTTCATCATGACAATTAAAATGATTGGGAACTTTTGAGGCTTGCATAAAATGCACTGTGAATCGAAAGGCTTTGTTCAATATCCCCATTCTTTATTGAACTATTGTACAAACTGGGGTAAGTTTTTCTATATTTTGGTCACTTGCTTCTATTTATATTTTGCACCACAGGAGGGAAATGAGTTCTTCTCATTCAACATTTAGCTATGACTTTTTTTCCTTTTCTGAAGGCAATAGCCATGCAGTGAACAAAGGAGGCAAACAAAAGAAAGTATATTGTAATGATACTTAGAGGATAAAAGGCAACAGTATTGCTTCACTCTTAGCAGAGCCTCACCTTTTTATTTGATTCATCATATTAATTCACAGTCATGCATTAAGAACTCTTCTTATATTTAACAAGTATTTACTACTCCAGAAACATGCTTTACTTCTCTTTTTCATTAAAAAAAAAAATAGTTTCCAGCCTGATCAGTTCTTGTTCTTTAACCTTGGCTGTTACATTTTAAGATGCCAACCTGTGGAACAAACCAAGGACTACAGCGTGCTGATCAGTGACTCACATGAGGCTCCAGGGGGAAGGAGGCATATAATCCGGTTTTCCCCACCTGACTGGTGTGCAACAGCAGACTGATAAGGGAGAAACTACAAAGAAAATGTGGACTCTGCCCAAACAGCAAAACTTTTGTTTCCCCTTGGCCTGCACACTAGGAAGTCACCTTCCCTAAACATCTGAAATCAAAACCTGTTTTTTCCCCCGCTTCTTGCAAGTCTCCCTAATCCTATAAATGCCTTCAATATAACCTCAATTTCACAATTCAATTCCTTGCATTGTGTCTCTCTTCTCCATTCTCCTCAGGAGCCAAAAATCTCATGAAATGACTTCATATGGTTCCAATCATGCGGCTGTCTCCCAGTGTGGGAGACATCCTTTCTATTCCCTTATTTTAAAGCTCACTGATAACACTTGTTTGCTGTTCAGCCCTGTTGTCACATTTCTCCATGTGAAAACAAGACTCAGTCCCAAAAGGAGATTCCACATATTCCCTCGTCAGATAACAACCTTCACTACCTTGGAGACTAGCTAAAACTCCCAGGCAAAGTCTGAAGCTGGTAGTACTTTTCCCTGGCACAAGCAACAGCAACTTGCTTCTCCGACCTTGTCCCCTCCTTTATAAAAATTACAATAATATCTAAAAAATAGCAATTAGCTCTCCCTCTTTAAATGTGATGTTTCACTCACTAGAGAATATTCTGGACCAGAACCACAGAAGCCCAAGAAAGCAATCCTCACAATCCCCACCTAACTTTTGGACTTTTACATCTTCAACACCTGAAAAATTTGCTCTGGGCTGACTTTTCTAATATCTACACTTTATAGCCACAGTAAAGTTCTCTGCACATCAGTCCTGTTCAAAAGACATCCAGCGCACCCAGACAGGACATGACAGGGCAGCACAGAGATGTGGACATCACTTCCATGCAGCTGGAAGAATGGGTGTTGGCAGTGGCTCTGCTTTCTACAGCATCCCAGGAGCCAGGCAAATATGCAGGAAGGGGCAGATTTGAGGGAAAAGGTGAGTAGAGCCTCTAAACCAGCCCTTAATATGGTGGCTATGGCACCCACGTCTCCCCAGGACAGAGTAAATCTGGAGGTGCAGTAGACAGAGTACCTGGAGCCAGATATGCTGTGTCTTTGTTGAATGATCTAACCTCTACAATACTGCTATGGAACACCCACCACAGTCTTAAATTGTTGGGATTAGGATCTCTCACTTCTTGGCTTGGTCAGCAGAAAGAAGAGCAACAGTTCAATTCCCTCCTTGTTCAAAAATTTCAGATGAGTCCTAGTGGAGAACCCCAAATACACTCAGACACCTTCTCATCTGAGATACTTAATGCTGTAGACGCCCTACGCCAAGTATAAAAAACACTTAGCGAATGGAACTGAAATGTAACACTATGTTGGAAGGAAAAATGCCATGCTGGAAGGCCACCACTCAAACACTGCACAGCCTTCTTCAGACAGCTGCTGCCTGTTGCATGCTCCTTGCTTCTTTCACATCTCTGCTTGCCCACATCTGAACTCCCACTCCAGGAACAGTGTATTTCTGTGGGTCTGGGAGCAAGGGCAACCCTTATAGGTCTTTATACTCCTTTCAGTTCAAAACTTAACCCTGTTCTTCACTGCCTCTATTTTCTCCATCTCTCTGTTCTGTTACCTAGAAGGTAATGCTGCCATTCTATTACTTGGGGTAGCTCCAGGTAGTGTCTTTAGACAAAGACATTTTGTATATATTCATAATGAGACTATACCACCAATTCTATAAATTCCATAATTAAGGAAAAAGGGTAAATATTCTATTATGATGGATTCTAAGATTTATAAGGAATTTTCTCAGACCTTGCAAAAGCTATGAACGTGAACTGCCTTCATATTTCTTTAAAAATTCCATTCAGAGTTTTTCATAGAAAGATGCTAATAACAACAAATAAAAAATAATATTAATGTAAAAAATACATGGCCCCTCACAGTAATCTCAATGAACAAAACAAACAAACAAACAAAAAAATTTAAAAAAATTAAAAAAATCTGCTAACGTTTTCTGCCAAATGTGTTTAAAAAAATTAGGCTTATTAACTACACTCATTACCCACTATTTTTTTCACTCAGTAAAACTACTGCATCCAGGATACTGAAAGATTAACACTGAAATCTAAAACCAGTCAGCTAAGAATTGACATCTTTTCTAAAAAACCCCACCATGGTACGGCAACTTAAGGACAGAACTACCACCTTGTATTTTATGTGAACTGTACATACTATATGTCTGGTTTTTCTTTCCCAAAAGGCCTATTAAAAACAATATATCTAGTGCTTAAAACCAACAATAGACATTTGATTAGTGTTATTAAAAAACAAGATACCACACAATATCAAACAATACTTCTGTCATTTTGTCTTCAATTCTCCAGCCATTTATTTTACCTGGTGCAGAACTTTAATCATGGGCTGTCATCTTTTTACCAATATTCAATGTCACTGTGTTATACTTAAATTATCTCCACTGGAAACACAAAATGATAGACTGCTGCAGCTGGTGGTTATCACTTTGATTCTTAACACAGGGGGGATGCAGGAATGGGAGCAACACACTGAAAGCAGGAAATTCAGTCATTTACAAGGGAAGAAGGAAGGCATCTTGTTGACAGCATTTATAATTCAATTTTGTCCCTATATTTACTTTGCAGTTTGTTTTTACTATATTACCCAATCTATAATGTAAAAATTTACTACCTGCTTTCAGGGCTGTTTATTTGTCTTTAAAAAAAAGAAATGGTCCTCTGCCCTTACCTCCACTGAAACATCTATTACAAATAATCTATTTTAAGACTATAAAACTTAACTTATTCTAAGACTATAAAACTTAACTAAAAACTTTGATAGATGAGGAGAAAGCTACGAGGGAATTCTTCTTATTCAACAGTTCACATAAAACCAGCTTCTCAACCCTAGTTTATCATTCACCTTATTCATAATCTGGTAAAACACCTTCAAGTTTGGTACTAACTCTGATAATTCAGTCTGTATCCTGCTTGCCTTTGGCTCCTGCAATAACAGCAAAGGCCCACAATGTCACTAATTTTGGCTGGATAGGAATTGCTGGAATGAGATCTTTTTTCTCCACTATTTAATATTTGATTCCAAATTAGATTTAAAACAGAGGTGTGAATTAGGCCCCAATTTTGAAAAACATGCATCTCAATATCTACGTATCCATCTAAGCTCTGTTCAGCTCAGCTGCTACACAGGCTTCAGCACTTTCTTGACCTTGAACCCCACAAAGCATCCGACTTCTGGTGACCTCCTCTAAAACAGAAGTCATTCAGTGGCTTTCAAAGTCACAACCAGTTCTAATCCAAGAGAACACATTTGTTTCTAAAAGTATGCCACAGGAAGAAAGCACAGTGTTTGCATTGAGGCCACATTCTCAGCTGCCACAAATCCACACTGCTGCAATAGTAGCAATGGCTATTTATACCAAGAGAAGAACGTGTTCTTATTTCAAAGCAATTAGAATAATGAGCCTGATCTCTTATTGCTTATTACATTCTCTGACCACAGTGCTAAGCACATAGAAGGAATTCACAATTCTCCTATCATTTTTATTCACCTCTGTCCTCTGATATAAACAGTTTAAAATATACTTCTCTCCCTGAAAGCATGAGAGATTTATACTTTCAGTGTCAAGGGAATCTGGGGATGTGAATCATCCTGTGAACCATCACTGACCAAACAGGAATTAAGCATACAAAATAATCAAAAAAGAGGGCAAAGAAATCACCTTTTAGTAGATGTACAATTGGGAGAGATTAAATATTGTCATCATGTAGGAATGTACCTTGAAATTCAGCTTTTGTAACCAGGAAGACACACCTGGAAAAATGAGAGCGTTGGCCAAATAGCAATGTCAATAGCCACGTGCTTACAGAGTTCCTCTGAAACATCCAAGGGCACCACATGACCTGCTGTAGTTGCAGAGCAATATAGGTTCAGGAGCAAAATCCTGTTCTGGATCAAAAAAAGAGAGAAAGGGCAAGATCTACAGCTCCTCCCTGGCTGGACCCTGCTAGCTACACAAACCCTGCACTGCTGCTGACAGAACACTTAAAATTGCTGGGCTATGCATTGTCTCCCCAGACTAGCACAGTACACTCCCAGTAGCAAGCACATTAATTAATGAAAACTTCCAAATGCTACTAGGAAAGACTGTCCCAGCTGCATGCAAAATCGAGTTATCCTACATCTTCATACTCGTGCTATGTAGATGGCAATACTTTATTTTCTATTTGTTCAATTATCATCGTTTCTATCTAACTGGCCAGCCAGGGCTTTGTGCAAAGCATCATCTAAAGGCAGAAGAGAAGGATTTAGCAGCACTGCAGGACAGCAGGCAGATGATGTCAGGCATCCATCCTCATCTTCCTTGACTGCTCTACACCCATTACTACTGTTGATGACAATCCCACTCAAGTCAGATGACAAAGCCTCTGTAATTGCACAAACTGGTTTCAAATCTTGTCTTTAGGGATGCACTGGAAAACTGTAGCAGTAGGAAAATACACATGCACCTCCCAACACTTTTCTTGCCAAGTTCAGAAGGGAGCAGCTGTTTTTCACTACACATATTCACTTACATGCATCCACCAAGAGCACCTGGTAAGGGAGCAAAAGCTTAATGCCATGGACCCAGAGGTGACAAACAGCTTTGCTATCCCTTCCTCCCCTCACAGTCGTATCTTCACAGCTAAGATGGGTTGAGGTTTGCATGAAATCAGCTCACAGAGAAGTCAACAGCAGGGCAGAGCTGGGCAAGGCACAGCTGATGCTGAAGGGCAAAGAGAAGCACTTTGAAGAGTTTACAGTTATTTTTCTCAGTAAGACTGGGAAAAGTCCCATAAAATTACTGGAAACAGTCTTCTGTGTAAAGGGATATTTTTTATCAATTTCTCAAACTCAGTCCTTAGTTTTCAGACTGCCTCTCACCTAACACTACTATATTCTACTGCATGTTTTCCTTGTTATTTGAAGGGAATGATGAAACCACTGTCCTTTAGATTGACAGTGTCCAAATTTAACTCCTCAGCAGCCACAGCACACTGCAAATATCCTCATATTGTTGATCTTGGACCTTCTTTTCAAACTCCCTCTGAAAATTCTAGGATGAGGTCAGTAGCTGAACAATCTTTGTGAAGCACAGTGGAGCTGTTATAAAAAATATTATGTCATAGCCAAAGCATTTTTGCATAGGAAATGGAAAACCATTTTAAAAAAACCCAGCAAAGCACATTGTATCAATCTTCCCTTCATTAATGCAAACATCCATCAGGACAAATATCTTCAACAGAAATTGTATAGGCTTCCAGGTGAAAAAGCCAAGAACCTACTCTTGGGGACGAGGAAGGATCTATGACTGCTGTCAGTCATGGCATACATTCACCACTCATAAAATGGGATCCTCTCCACATTGACACGTATCACTAATTAACAAACAAAAAATTATTAATATGAATTTTAAACTCTTAATAAAATTCATATAATTCAAGCAAGAAGAGCACAAGAGATGATGGGAAAAGATAAGAAAAAATTTACTTTTGCTCCAAAACAGGAAAATCTCAGCACACCAAAGCAGCAAAGTGATATAGAATTACTTACTCTTAACAAGGCAAGAGTTTGCAGCAGAGAGGACTACTGTGTGTGCTGGTTTTAGCTGAGCTAATTTTCTTCACAGTGGTTGGTATGGGGCTGTGTTTTGGATTTGTGCTGAACACAAGGTTGATAATACAGAGAAGTTTTTGTTATTGCTGAGCAGAGCTTACACAGAGCCAAGGCCTTTTCTGCTTTTGGTACTGCCACACCAGCAAGGAAGTTAGGGGTGCAGGGAAGGTGGGAGAAGACACAGCTGGGACAAGTGACCCAGGCTGTCAAAGGGGGTATTTCAAACCATATAACATCATGCTGTATATATAAGTGAGGGAAGAAGGAGGAAGAGGAGCATGTTTGGATTGATGGCATTTCTCTTCTCAAGTAACTCCTCTGTGTGATGGGGCCCTGCCCTCCTGGGAATGGCTGAACACCTGCCTGCCCATGAGACCTGGTGAATTAATTCTTTGTTTTGTTTTGCTTGTGGGTGTGGCTTTTACTTTCCCCATTAAATTGTCTTTATCTTTACCCATGAGTTTTCTCACTTCTGCCTTTCCTGTTCTCTCCCTGATCCTGCTGCTGGGGGACTGAGCAAGAGGCTGTGTGGGGCTTGGCTGCTGGCTGGGGTTGAACTACAAGAATGTGACACTAATGAATTTCAGCAAAGTGTTGAACTACAACTTTGCAGGCATCACTGACCAGCACCAGAACAATGCAGCATAAGAAAAGGGCATACAGAATAAAACAAAATCCTAACAAAATACACAACTGCTAACCAGCTAGAGAGGCTGTGAACTTTCATCACATTTCCTTTTCAAGCAAGGGCAATACTTTCTGGTTTTAGAAGGGGAGATGCCTTGCCCTCTGACAGTTTTTGCTATGCTAAGAATAAAATGAATGGAAGACAAAGAGCCTAGAGGAAAGAAGGGCAAGATTTTCCATGAATAAGCAGCAAAATCCCCTGTCACCTTGTCTTTGACAATGCTGCACACTAACTACTGATGTTAATTCAGTAACTTGGAAAAAGCCCTGGATGAAACCTGAATTAATATGGACAGGGAGATAGTAAAGGCTGTTCAACCATGTGCTTTGCTTTTTCTAAAGCTCTGAGGCACTGGAAACTGGCCTCAAATCTGACCTTTTCTTTTTTTTTTTTTCCTAAAAAGATCTAGTTTCCATGCTGAGAATAGCTAAAAAGAACAGAGCTTTCTGCTACTTCTTATCAAACAGTATGGTCATGTGCCACAGTTCCCCTACCTCCTAATTAAAAATCAGTATTTGTGACCCAGCATCTCAGGCAAAATACAAAAAAAGGACAATAACAATTTCTGATTTCTTAATTCTTGTGCCCTTCTTCACTTCTTATCATCTCATATAGAAGCCAGTCATTAAAAATGTTATATGTAACACATATACATTGGGGCAATACTAATTGTCTACTAGGACTTAAAGTGAAAAGGTAAGTTTTGTGTTATGTCCTCTTCCCCCAGATTACTGTGGGACCCAAAAGCCTACCCATCTCATCCCTCCCTTTCTGCAAAAATCTCCCTCTACACCTTAAACAGCAGATGGTTCCTTAGGATATAAAACAACATTCTCCTCCCCTTGTAGCAAAAAATTAATTTTATCATTGCAAATTCAGAAGATTCCTGCTACTGCCACAAAAGGCATGGTGGGTTCCATCAATGCAATTATCTCCTATCTTGGGGATGCCACAGACAGATGTGGTAGTGGGGGTGGGTTTTGGTTTGGTTTTTGCTTTGTTTGTTTGGGTTTTTTAATATCTTTTCTCACTTGGTGCAGGAAGCAGATTGCATTCTTTGCCCTCCATTTTTACTGCCTGTGCAACATGCATTTCATCTGCAGACAGGTATTAGTTCTGCCAGGGCTGAAAGACAAGTTCAAGGCTGGGAACTGAGAGTTCCATCCTGGCACAGACGTGAGTTTATCAAAGGATCTCCACTAGCACATGGCACAAGATAACACTGACAATAAAATGCACATTATGCTGCAGAAACATGATTAGAAACTCTAATCTGCTGCACTTCTATAGCGACGATTTCCTTTTCCACACCCTGTGGGCATTAGCTACACTTTCCACAACCAGAAATGAAAGGCATAGTGAAGATTCTCCCCTTTTCTCCAGACCCAGTTAATCTAGGCTAATCCACTTCTGTGAAGCAATACCATCAAATTTCTTCTGACATTATTTAAATTTACTAAGAGCTTGCAAGATACTATACTTTGTCAGCAAACTGCAAACATTTTCAAATATATTGCAATTGATAGTGAAGAGAATAAGGATATTTGGTGAGAACCTGCACTGTGGTCATGCAGAATAAGACAGCTTGAAAAGTAATCTAATGTGTTTTAAAGGTGAGAACAGGGTTTCTGTGAAGAAAGTGCTTTATTATATTCCTACTATCTAACTTCCTCCTGCTCCATGAAACACAAAAGAGATAGGCAAAAATAAGTGTCCTAAGGGATAACGTTGGAAATAAAACAAAGGTAAGAATAAAATGCACAAGGTGGAAATGAGACAAGTCCAAGGAAGGAAGACAGAGGAGACACAATAAAGAAAAGAGCAGGAGGAGAATCAGAAATTCCCCTTTCTAAGATTGCTAACATCAAGACAGAGCAATTAAAGAACAGCAAAAAAAGAAAGCACAAAACATTTAAAGCAGAGGGGAAAATAGAACAAGAAAGACTACTTAAATTCTTCTTCTTTGTTAATTGGATTCACCTACTTTCCTAAACTATTAAAAGAAGAGGACGTATCTCCCAAATAAGTCTGGGCCAATACAGCAACCAAAAAATCACCTGTAAATTATTAACTAACACACTTAGCAATTTGCTTTTCATTATTCACAGCTCCTTTTATTTGTGAGTATTTTGGGCAAGTAAACTTCCCTCGCCACAATAGTACCAAGAAATCAGTGGGATCTTGCCAGATTTCCCCTCCCCTATAGAAACACCTTTAAAATGTTACTTTTATTCACAAGTTCCTATGTTCTTGTTACCAGGTACGTGGCTGAAAATCATAATCCTTTGATTTGTAGTATCATAACATTTCCACAGCAAAGTAAGTAGTATGACAAGAGCTGCTGTTTTCAGGCTGGAAAAGAATATCAGGAAAACATGAGCCTTTAAGAAACAATAGTCCTGTTTTCATGATAGCCTCTCCTATGTAGGCAGAAAAATAAGGTAACTGAAACAAAGCAGCTGTATTGTTCGCAACAAGGAGAAGGGATTGTTCAAAGTAAAGTGTTTGATTGTTCCCATGAGGGTTTGGTGACACTGCAATGTGTTCTTCACATTACTGAAACATGAGAAATTATTTGTTCGTGGCTGAAGGCTTTTTGGGTACCCAGCAGTATGATAAAACTACACAGTATGGTCAAGAGAATGTATTTTACTCTAAAGAACAGCAAACCATGATTAGGCAGAATGCCTTCAAATGTCACTAGAGAGTGCAAAGATTTCTTCCAAATTTATCAATCTGCCAAGTTATGTACCATATTCACTCCATGCAGCATCAATTTCTAAATATGCTCCAAATTTTCAGTACTTAAGTTAATCACACTGAGCCTAGTCCTGCAGTCCTTTGTTGCAACAGAAGGCAACACAAGTGATTCCACTGCCATCCAAGGGCATTATTTCATGAAGAAAAGGATCTCTCATAAACAACAGCCTGAAGTCATAAGCAAACAACACAGCTGGGAAAACTACCCCTATATAATCAACATTCAATTAAAACACAGAATATTCATACAGACAGGAACAACAGAGAAAGAGAGCTACAAATCTGCAAGGATACACAGTCCTTTTGGTGCGCTTTCAGACCACCTTTAGAGACCATCAGCAGTATGAAACACTGTCCTTTCAGTGTGCTATGCTATTCAGAGCATTCATACCCAGCTCTGCTCCCAAAACCATTTCTGCAACTTAGTGTTTTGTAAAGGAGACCTGAGGTATGTGATATAACAGTGAATAACAAGGAAAGACAGTAACTTCTAAGACTGTTCATTTTCATGTAAACTGGAAGGTGATGTGGTGGCATTTAATCCTGACTTGTCCCCTTATGGTATGGGACCCTCAGAACATCGTATGCCTTGCCTGAAGGGGCAGGATCTCTGTGAGGATGACACACTCAAATGCATTAAAAGCACTGCCTGCATGAGAAACCCTTGTTTCTGATACAGAATACATGCATGCCTTAGCAGCCTGAGCAGACAGGCTGCAGCCACATTTATTCTGAACTAGGCAAGTGACATTTGATTGAAACTCTTAAAAAAAAAAAAAAAACAAAAAACACACATGAGATCATGTAAAACAGACCTTGGGCTCGATTTCTGCTGCATCAATAAATGCAAGTTGCCTTTATCACACCAACTATCTTAACACCTCAGTGAATGAGGAGCCATGCAGATTAGCACAACTTAGATCAGAGTAAGACTCCACAACATTTTCCTTACTGTGTATCCATGAGTAAAAATAAAGGCACCATTAACACGAAAACAAACATTGTGGGCAGAAAATTAACCCAAGACAAACAGCAAAAGAGTGTAAATTCAAGAAGGAAGGTTTTGCACACATTTTCAAAGTTACCTGGTGCTGTATCGTTGAGCAATGGCAAAGTACAGTCACTGCAGTATTTCATCTTGTTATATTTATGCATTTCCCTTTCTTGCAGGATAGCACAGAAAATAGCTCAATAAAACACCTTTGTGTAATTGTCACCAGTTATTCTTGAACAATATTATTCCCCCAAAATAATTTCCAAAAGATTCCTATCTGGGAATTAGGAAAAGTCACTTAAAAGCCCTGTTTTTTGTGATGAATGGAAGTCACAGCATAATCTTTTGAGGTCTGGAGAGCAGTACCATCACATTAAATTCCCTCAGCTCAAGAAATGTCATCTTTACATCAGCTGGTACAAAAAAAATTGTTTCCAGCCTGAGGCAGCTATGATAAGGGATTTAGCAGTCATCACCATGTGGGCCAAGAGATATAAAGGAATGCATCACCACATATAAAGTGTCTGCTTCTCAGAATTTTGGAGCTAATGTTCTCACAGCTGTGTATGACTTAGACCAGCTGGGAAGAAGAAAGGGACTAAATGAGTCACTAGAAGGATCTAGTATTTTGTCTAACCTGCATTTTAACACTCCAGCAGCAGAACTGTTGGTAAGCAAAATAAGATCAGATCATCAAGCAGCAAGGGAAGGGGCTGTGAAGTCTCTTGGAAGCACAGTAGAAAACACACAGTCCTGGGGGCAGGCAGGCAAGGATGACATTTCAGTCCTATCTGTGCACTGCTAAAATACTACCAGCAGCTGGAACAGCCCTCAGCACAACTGAGGAGGGTCATGGGTTACACAAAATTACCACAGACCATCTGGCACTCCCAAGCATGCCTGTGCTGCTCCACAGACAAGAGGGAAAACCTTTTGGAAAGCCTTACTCAGCAGCCTTAGCACAGCAGTTTCCCTACAGCAGACATCAGAGTTTCTATAACATGACATACAAGCACTAACAGCTCAAGATTAAATCCTTTATGGCTTTACAGCACTCTCTGCTAGGATCAGTTTGTGACCCTCACCCATTTACATGACTAAAGCTCACTTATGGCAGAACTTGGTGGTTTTTGAAAGAGTTGGATGGTTGAAGTCCACTTTATTAATGATAATGATATAAAGTGCTAGCAGAGCCTTCACTTGGTGTAGAAATAAGTGAAATGAAAAAAACAAACACTTTCTGTGGAAGAACAAGGGTCCCATGAGAAGATGCTCACCTGAATTTCAATGAGCTAGAGCAATTACTGTAAACTTCTCCTGCACAATCCCTCCTAAATGGCTCAACTGATGAGCTGAAGGTACCCACACAAAACTTCTTGTACTTCAGATATTCACACACAGGTCTCTGCTGAAGTCACATTTATTATCCTAACTCTCTCCACTTTTGCACAGCTACTGTTCACTAACAGAAGGTAAGCAATGGTATTTACACTGTCAAGAGAGCAGCCAATGATTTAATGCATAAACTTGAAGAATGGCTTGATGCACGCTGGTGACTGGGAAAGAGCCAGGCAGCAGCATTATTAAACATGCTATTTGTTCATTCTTTTATTGGAGGATACTGTCCAAAACGACTGTCAGTCCACTGTCAGAATATAACCTGTATTTTAAATCAGGAAAAAAACAATGTCAAGTAATCTGTATACTTAGTGGGTGCTTGACCTTCCTTGGGGTGAAACTATCAACTACTGAACATATTTCCATTTTTTGTCAATGCATATTTCCCCATTTTTTCTTTAGATACAAGGCTGTCAAAAGAGTAGCATTTCTAATGAAACTCATTCTATTAAGCTACCTGACAATGGATGCATCTTTTAGGCCGCAGTGAAAAGTACTGCATTTGTTTTAAAAACCAACCAACCAACAAACAAAAAAACCCAAAACCCCCACCTCCTCAAAAGGTATTTCAGCAAATAAGCTAGGTTCCCCTCCCCTCTCTGAACCATTAAAAAAAAAAAAAAAAGGACAGGAGGAATATATTACAAACTTTTTAAGAAAATAAAAGAGAAAAGGGAAGGGGGGGAGGGAAATTAACTGACAAAATTGATTTTTTGAAACCTGAATCTTCATTAAAGCTGTTTTGTTATCAGGTTTCTTCATTAACTTCCTTTTCCTTCTGCTACAAAGTGGTCAAAAATGACATTTCTAAGCATTCTGCTTTACTTTGAAGCTGTATCTTAAATTGAAGGGTTCTGAATCTAGGCTGTTCCTATTTCAAACATTACCTGGCAAAATTATAAGTTTCACCTGAAGAAAAGCTTTAGAGGTTTATTTGAATTTATGCTACCCAGATGTGATCCTCTTTTGTTTCAAGAGCATCCCCAAAAGTGCATCCATGAGCCAGATGCAAATTCTATCTCTGTCTAAAATGTAATCTTAAAACTTACTCTTTAAACTTTCCTTAGAGACTGTTTCTTTAGCTTATGATATATACAAATTAGTAATCTGAGCATCTATATCACGACCAAAAAAGAGAAACTCTCTCAAGTTACTGCTCTAAGCAGGGGCAGGGTTCAGGGAAGCCTCTCGGGCTCTTGCTTGCTTTTCTTTTTCATTGCTCAAGCTGTAAAGCAGGTGTAGCTAACTACTTAAAGACCAAAGAACATATAAAAAAGAAATAGCTATAACCACCTTATCAGCATAAAAATAAAATATTTTTCAAGACATAGTATCTTGGAAACTTCTTTCTGATAAAAACATTAAAGATTTTCTCTTTCCATCAGTATTCAAACAAATTCTTAGCTCTTAATTACTTGAACTATTTTTAGACTAATACCATTTGCACATCTTGGGAAAAAAGTCCAGGACTGAATCTTCACCATCTGGGACCTGCAAATTCTATCTGATAAACCTCTGGAAAGAGAAACAAACATACAGCTTCTCTAAGTATTTAAGACTTAAAGAGAAATTTACATCCTTCTGGGAGCCTGATATGTCAATTAAATCCATACACTCCAGAAGCATCAAAACATGTCGCTATACTTTATTTTTAATAAAGAGTATGGTTTTCAAAAAGACAGCACACCAAGTCCTCAAGACTTGTCTTAAACTTATGGACTGAAGTATATGGAGTAAAAAATTTTATTAAGAGAGGATTAAGCAGCACACAGAAACAAAGCTTGATCTTCAGTTCTGTTTCCATCATTTTTCCTTCAGGTCGGAATATCTTTTAAATTTATGAGTTGAGTAAAATAAATATTTCTATATTCAAAAGTATGAATGAGCAAAACTAAATATATAGAACCCTCTCTTTATCAATACAACAAAAAAAAAGAGCAAGGGCAACAATTTATTAATTATACCTGCTCAGTAATGGAAATGAAAGTGGTGCTTATTTGGTAGATTACATTTTATTAAGGCACAAACTCCAATTACAGCCCATGAAAGCCTTTTTCAATACAAATATACTGATTCAGGGCAAAGTTCACTCACTAGAAGATTCCATTACAACAGCACTGTAATATTTGGTAACCATATTTCAAGGAGAATCCTAAAGTCAGAGGGGTCACCTAGAGCCCTCTTCATGCAGCAAGAGAAGGAAATAGAAATGTTAGCATTTGTTTCAAAAAAAACAAAGGCATAAAAATCTGTAAATTCTGCATTAGGATTCAGTTCTTAAAATATCTCTATTGTTGTCTTGGCTTGTATTTGCTCTCTGCAATACCCCAAATAGGCATTTCTTCAAAACTGTTACACAGACTGTCATTACTCGCTAAAGATGTCCAGAACTCTGGTAAGGGATTCTTTGGCCCTCCTGAGTGTTGGCTTTTGCATAGGAATAGAAGGGTGATTTTTCACCCAGCTGTCATATCCCCAATACTTCAGGGCTTCTGGCTGGACCACTGTTGCTCCAGAGCAGCCCCTTGCACTGGAGAACACTGATTCTTTCTTCTACCTGCACCCATTGCCAGGCTGCTGAATGCAGCCATGAACAGAGCTCTCAACACATACGGTATTTCCTGCTTTGAGCTAATTTGGTTGTTAGTCAAATGCAAGTTCCTTAACACTTTTATGCATATCAGTGCTGCATGTACAAGCATTTTTAAGATTTCAAAGGTTTTCATGATACCATCCTTACCTATGTAGTTTATCCTCCAGAATTTCCATGTACTTCTCAGCATTTTCTTTTACACTGGTCACTGCAAAATAAAGGCCAAAGTTAGATAATTATATAATTGCAGAGTTCTATGGGGGTTTTCTTTTTTTAAACCAACTCATCTCTTACCCACATATTTTACACGTATCAGTCAGGAATAAGAATTTCCTTAATCTTTTTCACATTCAAATTACAGTGTGGGTGTCTTCTCCTTTTTTTCTTGAAAGTCTATTGTATGTATATTATAATAATAGATCAATAATGAATGCATTAACCTCTTGGTTGGGCCAGAAGAATGGTGAGACTAACAAAGGCACAGTTTGCATAAGTTTCCTCTTGACAAAATAAAAAACACACAAAGGCAACAACGACACCCAAAAAAATATCATCCCCACAAGCAAAGAAATATTACCCATGCAGCTAGGTCCTCCTCTTTACCTTTAGGAGAAGTAAGCCAGCCTAACAAGTGCATCAGCCCATGCACAACAGCCCTTTAAATTGTTGTCAATCTTGTATCAAACTTTTTCTGATAAAACCAAAACACTATAGAATTAAATACCACTCAAGAGTATTATGAAATTTAGGTTGGGGTTTTTTGTGGTTTGGTGTCTAGGAGATAGCTCTGTGTGTGTTTGTTTGTTTCTAAAGTTCAGACATTCTCTGAGTCCCTACAACTTCACCCAGAAGACTCCAAAAGACTTCTTACCGTAACACACAACAACAAAGCTGTTCTTTTCAATGACCATTGGTACTCCATCAATGGTAGAAAGTAAACCCCTTCCAGGAAAATGGAGGCTTTTAGTTAATAACAACCATTACCACAATATGACAACTTTTCTTCCCTCCTCCCTAACAGATGCTTGCAACGTCCAAGTCTACTAGGACTGTAAATCACTGAGTCTCTTTTAAAGTCTTAATTCATTGTACATCAAATATATATTTTATATGAAGAGGCATCCTACAGAGCATCACAGTTTTTATGGGCAAAACATGCTACATGGGTCAGGTACCCTGTGGGCTTACCCACTCATCTCCCCCACCTTCCTTACAATCCGACGGCTCCAAGCACAGCTTACACACATCAAGTGCTTTCCCAGTCTGTGTTTGTTGGGTTTTTTCCCTTCACAAAGCCGAACGTCACCCACTAAAGCCTAACCTGAAAACTCAGCATTAGCCAAATCAGCTGTGCTGAAGTTTACACACAGAGGAGCTCACTGAGGTAATACCATTAGCAGCAAGCATCGGGGTCAGTGTAACATCGACTGTCTGCAGAGGGTGGTGCTCACCAGGTCACACCGCAGTCACACAGCCCTGAAGCTGTCTGCAACGCAACAGCAAGTATAGAACACATTTTGCGAGGTTGATTTACTTTTTGGTTGTTTGCTTTGTTTTGTTTTGCTTGTTATATGAATTTATTAGATTAACAAACAAACAAACCAAACAAAAAAAAACCTGAAACAAACAAAAAATCCAAACCCACCAGCCCCAGTAGTCTGGAAGCAGGATTCTGCAGCGTATACCTATTGTACAGAGACATTGTATCTATATTGTACATAGACAGCTGCGTTAGTTTATACATTCACAGGCCAAATTACTCATTAGAAGAGTGCTGATGGATGTTATGCAAAAGGGTTTATAAGGATTTCTGCAACGCCACTGGAGACTATATAACTTACCTTGGCTTGTAGCAGTTCTGTAACAACTACAGGGCTTAGCAAAAGCTCACAGTTTCCTTACCATGCTTTTATTCCTACTCTTCCTGTGGAACTGTGGAGAGCCTGCAAGATGGCAAGTCTTTCTTTAATGAAACACTACAGCTTTACAAAAACAGTCACCACTTCTTGCAAACTCCCTATCCATCAATCCCCAAATGTGCTGACCTGAGGCCCAGTGCACGCTTTGATAGCAAATAGCTTCAAGGTGTTCGGGTGCTGTACTTCCCCTTCTCTTGCCACTGTCACAGTGTCCTTCAACATAAGCTGTTACAACTCAGGGGCTTATTCTTTTGGATAATAAAGTCAGTAGATATTATTAATTTTTGGAGAGGGATGAGAAGAGGTGGAGAATCTGTTTCACACTCACTTTGTTTCTAGCCGATATAGTGACTTCTTAAGTTACATGAAAGATAAACCTTGCTTTCAATTTCTCCTGCTGTGCTTGTCACTTTTTAATTGGGTTTGATCTGATAGAGTAATTCACACTTTCACAGTTCAGTCCTGCCCCTACATGCAATTTTACAATGCCCTTGAAGCACACAGCTTAATATATCAGCATTATTCAATGACAAAAAGTAATGGACAAGAATACACCACTAGTCAAAAGTAGGTCAGCAAAAAGCTAACACTCATTTGGAAATCACCTCACATCACTAAACCCTACTCTCTCCTGTCAAACGTTTTAACTACATTAAAAGAAATGCAAACTTTGCTGCTGAAAGAGAAAGCTCCCCAGACTAGCTTTGTCTCCTTGCCTTCTTCTCTCTGTAATTGGAAAAGCTATGACCTGGAGATTTTGCTGGAAGGAAAACACATCTTAAAAATCTGATTAAGGTAACTTCCCGTGCAACAAACTGTAGACAGCACTGCAGCAAATACAGAAATACTTTCAGCCTTTTAGATCATCCATTGAAATAGAAGAGAAGCAACAGATTAGCAGATTTTTTGTTCTAATTTAATGAATCAATTCACCATCACTTTAAAGCAAAAAAATGCAAACAGGAAACCGTGTGTGCCTTCAATCTGGCCAAGAAAGTACTAGATGACAGAGAAAGAAAAGAAATAATATTTTATGAGATTCTTCTCTGCATGCCAAATGGTTTATTTTTACTTTTAAGTGAATGGGGTTGCCTTTTTCCATCAGTCCTCTGGGGATTTACATTCTTAGCTTATATTGGCCTTGAGGGGAGTTGTTAAAATAAAGAAGTATAAATTCTCTATTAAAATAAAGAAGTATAAATACTCACAGAAGATCAGAAAACCAGGTTATTTGCTAAGACTAAAAATAAACTTCTCTTGTAAAGCCTTAATTGAAGAAAAGTGAGTCAGCATTTCTTTCCCTTATTTTATCTTAAATTTTTCTTCCTCCTTACAGCAGCAAAGTCCATTCTTGGAATCAGTTCTGGTCAAACAGAACTGAGGAGCAGCAGTGAGCTCCTGTGATGGCCTTTTAATTGCTACAGAATGTAAATCTGCCATCGTAGAAGCTGCACAAATGCCATTCAATAATTAACCTACGTAGCATTCCTTTAAAATATCATCACATGTCATTTCTCATCTGAAAGCAGCCCCAGTGGGGTAATGCTATTTCTATTACTTACAGAGATTATTCAAGCCCGCACATGAAAGTGTATCATTACTTTCACTCTTCAGTCTCTTATTCTTTGTTCCCCAAAAATTGAACTTAAAAAGACCTATGGACTATGAGATATGCTTTGGATTCTATGATCAATATTTTCTAAAACTTTATAAAACCTGAGTATCTGACTGCAGACACCTCAAACCCAGTGTTCATATGGATGCTCCAGATGTAAATGCTTGGCAACTCAGAAGAACAAATCTTTAAAATTAAATAAGAGGCTTAAAAATGATAGTCAATATCACAGTCATTTTCACAGATCAGTAGTTCTCTACCAGACAAGTCATCCACTGAATCCAAGACATACAAAGCCCAAAGTAAATTTTTTGCCTACCATCCTAGAAGGTATTATTTATTTTTTCAATTTTTTTTTTTTTAATGGATAGACAGTGTGGATGAATAATGACACATAGTTTTACACAAAATTAAAGGTTGGAAGAGATGCAATAACTCCTACATCAACATCCAGCATAAAAAAGAACTCCCAGACATTATTTGCCTGCATGACAAGCCTGATACCTACAAAATTAGCCTCTCTGATCCACAAGCATAATGTTGCTTCTCAAATATTTTATTAGGTAGAGTAAAACTCCCACTGGCTTCAATGACATTTTTGCCTGACTTAAGGATCGGGGAATAAAAATAAAAATAACTGCATAGACATGCATTGATCTACTCTGAAGACAGAATTAGGTGTGAACAAGGCTGACATGTTGCTTCTCCTGTCACTACTCTTTTTTTAAATGTAAAAATTTTTATTAATAGTAAGAGAATATGAAAGCAAAAAATGATTCTATGAAAATGATTCTGATCTTTTCTGTCATGAAAGATGTACTGCATTAATGTGTGAAGTTTGGGACTGAAAAACTAAAGAATGGCTTTGATATATTTAAAGGTTCACTTGAAAAGACAGTGACACCTGAGATGACATCTCAGCTGCCCAACTACATGTCAAGATGATTTATCAAGCCCCAGTAACAAGATTTTAGATTACAGAAGGGTAAGGAATTTTGCAGACAGACAGGAGAAAACCCCCAAGAACAAGCTCTGTGAAGAACAGTGGCCACTCTCCTATGCATTGTTCCCAAGGAACTCAAGCAGAAAGAACAGAAAAGGTCAGGATTAAAGGCACAAAAATAAGTGCCTATTAATAAAGTGTAAATACTTTAACAAGGCAAATGAAATTCTATGCTTGTTCCCTGTCATCCAGTAATGAAGTAAATACTGAGATATGTAGTTATTATCTGTCTCTTCCAGTAATTGTTGTTTGTTCTAAGAAATGTGCTAATCCTCTGAATAATATTGCAGAACAGCACAAAATAACTGAGGAAACTACTGCCACCAGAGATGAGGTGGCCAAAATTTGGGAGTCCAAATGGACTGGCTATTCTGCAATTAGAAACACTACATAAAGGTGAAGTGGAAACAAACATCTGTACTAAACATCTAAGAAATGAAAGCCAGAAATTTAAAGACACAACCCAATCTTACTTGATGGAGCTGAAAATATTCTCTGCTTAATTGAAGATTATTCCATAACTCAGTCACAAGGTTTTTCCCTCCTTCTGTAAGCAGCTGGCCTAGAGAATAGGATCCTGCCACAGAAATGGAAAGCTGTGTTTTGCAGTGGCAGAGCACTGGCAGGCAGCTCAGGAGCAGCAGTTCTGCTGGGACTGAGATCTGTGAATGCAGCAGGGGTGTACTATGCAGGGCTGCTAGACAGTCCCAGTCCCTCTGGATGGAAAAGAGTCTGCAACAGCAGCTGGGTGATTCAGTAATGTTGATTTTATCATAATCCCATCCCACAGGAGAAAAGGGGGCTTTCAAGAATCCATTGTCAAATGACACTTCACTGCTTTCAGAGCCCTCAGAGGGATGGAGTATGTAGTATCTTACCCATGTGAAGATTTCCATCAGCATCACTTTCCTCTCCAGCTCTGATACCATAGGGCAGCACTTCTGATACACAGAAGCAAACAACTAAAGGTTCCATCTGGAGCATCGCTGTCTTAAAATACTTCGCTCACTCTCACATTTAAAATATTCTATTTCCACTTTATACCCTCTAACTCTGGAAAACTATGGGAAGTAATAAAAATCTATGAAGAGTAATAGAGAAACACAGAAGTGGCAGAACACGGAACAGCATAGCATTTTGGCCATAATACTGCACTGAAACAGGAAGAGACTGAAACAGTGTGAACAACTCGCCTTCCTCAGGAAGTTCCCTTTGGAGCTGTGGATACAGAGTGTCTACTGTTCAATTTCTCCCTAATACCTTGGTACATCCTGAACAGGAGGAAGTGTAGTCTAACCTCCAGACATGCTGGGAATGGGTGGGCACTGCAAGCCCAGGAGAAACAGCTTCCTCTCTTTAGGAGATCACATAAAGGCCGAGCTTGGCCAAGTTTTTCCAGGTCATTTGGAAAGATGGCAGTATTTTACACATAGCAGAAGTAGGCAAAGAAAATGCTCCTTCTTCTTGTGTCAAAGTTCTCAACATATTTACAGATGGCTTTACTTGTAGATCTTGGTGCAACAATTATTTTGAGCATGCAATAAGACAAGTGGCACCTTACCTTTGATGTAAAAAATTACAACTGAACATACATAGCATACAGAAGATACTGATTTTAACAGAGAAGCCACATGCCGCTCTCAAGTTAGATGTCAGGGCAGATATAAGTTATGAAAAATCTCAAAATGAACAGAAGCTTGACAAAGAAATAAAAAACAGAAAATAGATCTTACAAAGAGAAATGACAGGAGGTACCAGCAGCTCTGCCTATAACAACTGACAATTCTGTCTTTGAGCAAGGCATAAAAGGTTTGAAGAGGTGACAAGGAGGAGGAGAAAACCACCCTGCATAAAAGGCACATTTGAGAAAGAGAAATTCCCAGAATCTGCCTCCTGAACCTTCTTTGTTGTATGCAGTACTTTTCATCCAAAGAGACAGGTGACCCTTCAAGTTCTGTGATGATTAAATTGCCTAAATTCAAGAGAATTACCATACTTTCACATGGTTTCTGAGCTTCTTTCAGATTTCTGCAAAATCTGTCAAACCTGACACAGGGATTCCTTCCATGTTACATGTAGGAGACAGCCGGCAGAAGGAGGCAAATTACTTTCAGTAAATAATTTACCTTAAAAAAAAAAAAACAGCTGAAATTTTATGCATTGTTTCATTACACAGTATCAAAGCAAGCATACTGATCCTAAACTGAAGGGGCAGTAGGCCCAGCAATTACCAGACCATGTAATAACATGAAAAAAGATTGGCCTTGATACTTTAAGAGACTATATAAAGTGTAGGGAGAGTGACAAAGCAAATAGCACCAGACCACCCACCTGTGCAGCCCCAGGTCTGGAAGCAGCCTCCTGGTCTTCCACCTTCTGCCCTGCATATACCACCTCTGCAGTAACCACAGACTAGGTGCAGAACCCCTGTCACAGGTTTGGTTACTTTTCCACAAATGATTCAAAAGCTACAAGTGATTGGAGTGCACTAAATGGAATTTTAAATTGGCTGCAGAAAACCAGGGAGAAAACCATTCCTAATTCCTGTGTTTGGTACCAGATGACAACATTCTCACTTCAGGAAAATCTGAGCTCAAACCAAACTCTCTCTCTGCTTTACACTGCTGACATAAATAAGCCAACTTGCCCCAGAAAGGTTTTCTTCATTGCAGACAGGCTTAACTTTATTTAAAATTAGACAGGACACGGATTCATGCATGATTTCTAGCTCCAGAGTGACTGTATAGTACCAGTTTTGGAAGAATGCTGGAGAACTTCACCGATAACATCCATGGGAGATGAGGGCTCCTGAACTCTCCTATGGGAAAGTGAAGGTTGAGTTTTCCTCTCCCATTCCATCACAAGGAAACCATCCTGTTTTCCTTGCTCCTCTGCAGCCACCAGAATAATTATTTACACTTTGTTACAACAACTTATTAACCTACTTTAGTATTGAAAGTACCGTCCCTTTTCCAAAGCCCATGCGAAAAGTTTCCTTTCACTTTCTATTCTTATTTCCGTTGCATTCTGTACTAAGCAATTAAGGAGAAATGTAGGGGGAGGCAGAGGTACCAGACAGCAATCTGCTTACATTTTCTCCTACCTGGTTCTCCCCTCTGCCTGTTTGCCACCTATTACTTCAATCTCCTGCTGACCATCTGTTCAGCCTCCCCACCCCAGCGAAGAAAAAAAATCTCCTTTTTTCCTTTCTCCTCACAAAGCAAAGCCTGAACATCAAGCAGAGCCATGTGTCCAGCTTGCCCTCTGTAGATTGTCAGCAGTCACAAGACATCATCTGGAAATCATTACACACCCGAACAAGGCAAGCAGACTCAACATGTGCACAGGCACCAGAAGAGTTCAAACTTGTTTCTTGAATTGTCACAAGTTTTTCCTGGAAGTAAGATTTATTTTAACACTGTTAGATAAGATAAAAGGATCCAGAATGAGCCCTTTATATAGCTATCCAAGACAAACAACAGAGAACAATTAAGGCTTTATGCATGGGCTAAGCTCCATGACAATTACTGACAACACCTAATGCCTATGTTATGAAAGGCAGGAACAGGTCAAATATTTTTGTCTGACAGACAAACTATAAAACAAGTGAAAACACAATTCAATTTTTGGCTTAAGAGGATACTTTACAGCTAATATGGATGATCCATAGACCATGGGACACATGTCACAACCATTCAACAACATCAAGGCTTCTAAAAGACACAATAGCTGGTTTCAGGTGGGTGTTCTGCTGAACTTCCATGTATGCAGTCTTACACCTAATGCTTTAGTACCTAAATTGCAGCTAAAAGTTTATATCAAATTACTAACCCACTTCGGCCTTTTAATTTAAGGTCACAAAGGAAAGATGACCAAAGATTTTTCTCAATCACTCTAACCCCTCCAGAAATCGCTTTTCTAAAAGGACTCTGCAAAAATTTTTGCTAGTCTTAATACTGTTGATTATTCTTTTTCTATCTCAACATGCTTGTTAGTTAGTCCATATAAATTAGCAAGAACCCAGGCACCTACAGAGAGACAGCCCTAAGTCACAGGATAAAATACATTTTTACTTCAACAAATACAATTAATTATTGCAGAAATTGTGTTCAAAACTTCTATATAGAACAAAACCACATCACTACAACACAGAAAAAAAAAGTTAGAAAAATGGAATTTGCCCCCAAACGCTGCTGTAGGATCTGGTTACTAAAAGAGATTAAAGGGAGAGCAGCATACAAGCATAAGAGCTTTGAAAAGAAACAAAAAAAAGGAAAAAATGTGTTTAAAAAGCCAATGCTATCACTGACAAAGGAAAATCACAAACAACCCCTTCATAGTCGGACAAATTGCTACTAAGACATCAGGCCGTCATATAATTTTAAAGAAAGCAAAGTGGAGCTTAAAGGTATATACCGAAGGTTAGAAGTAATACAAATGGCAATAGTGATGAAAAAGAATATTCAGCATTGCAAGCTATTTTTTAACAACCTTGAAATGACATCAAATAAAGCAGGGACTTCCTGTACCAAGGCTTACAAACGATACCTGCAAATAGCACTAGCTCACATTTTTGTACTGCTGTTCCCTCCAAGGATCTAGAACACGTCTTGAAACTTCAGAGAAGCAGCAATGTCTGTTTTAAAAAATAGCTGACAATGAGACCATGATACAGAGAAGCAGTGTCCCACATACACCAAAGTTTTCAGAAACCCTTTGTAAACTACGTGACCACTGTTGGCTGTACCAGTCATCCTTTCTGCAATGCAATTACAGGGCTTCCAAACCCTGTAAAAAATATGAAACTGCTCAGCAGAGAGGTTGAGCAGAGCCAGATCTGCAGGAATTTCAGGGACAAGGGAGCTTTAATGTATCACTTTCTTTAATCCCTAATCATCTTTGCCCTAGCTGCTTCCTCCTGGCATTATGCAACCTGCACATAATGGCATATGAGTTTCATTAAACCCACAAGTAATATTTGGCTATGCCTGACATATCAATGTAAACATGATGCTTTTGACCATGAACATGCAGTGATGCCTTGAAAGCCTCTCTGCTCCTTACACACAAAGCTGGGGCACAGATTTACACAATCTAAGTGGAAGAATTACTGCAGCTGAGCAAAACAGATGTACTTACAAGAATGTATGTGCACTAAGTGCTTCTACTAATCCTGAGCACCCAAAAGGGCAGAGTCACAGACACAAGGGCGCACTGCTGAGTGGACAGATGTTTTTTGAACTGCTTTCAAGACAGGATCATTAATTTAATTGGTTGACCTCAAAATGTTGTTTACACTGTAAATTCTTTGTTTTCTTCCTACTTTCTTTCTACTTCTTCTACTGCAGTAGAGTTCTTGAACACAACTGCTTTAATATCTCTAAGCTAAGGTGGTCACAATGAAGGCATAAGATTTCACATAGGCTGATAAGTTTCACTTTATAAATTAGTTGTACACACCACTTTACACTGCATAACAAATAAGGGATTCCAAAGACATTCCAATGGAAGACAAACTCCACATTTCAGATCACCACGTAATCTTCACCAATGCTACTCTCATATCTTTTTTTCCTTTATACCCTCTCTGGTCACCAGAGACAGGCATAAATCTACATCTTCCCCTTATCTGGATAAACTATAAAATATTTGAGCTCCCTGTAGCCTTTCATTTTTGTTTTTTAAGAGAAAATTAATATTTAGCTTAGAAAGATGATGAAAAAAGCAGCCTTATTAGTATGCAAAATATCTTTCTAGATTGAAGCAGACAGTTTCAGCATCAATAGAAAATCTTTTGTTTGAATTAAACTCTAAGACCTCTGTTTATGTAATGTTCATAAAGGAAAGAAATTAAAGGCCTCGCCCTTCATATTGAGTTTCTGCATTGCTATATTGTAAGTAGGATGAGTGAACTCATTCTTCAAAGCAGCAGAATGCTTTAATGCAGTGGCCTTTAAAAAAATTCCCTGAAAATAGCAATTTCTGTTGAAACTGACACTCTTTCTTGACTTTTGACTATGATTTTCTTTTTCATGCATTTTATTTGCCATATGACCCAAGCTGTCTCTCTCCCTTACTCCTAAGTCTATGCTGTTTGTGTCATTTTCTCCTCTGTTCTTCTTTTCAGTTTCCACTCTGCCTTTCAAATTCCTTTTTTTCAGATTTTGTCAACTTTGCTCTTTCACTTAAGCTGTAAATCATTCAATACCACAGGGATTTTTACTTCTGGTTTTGCCGTACCAAAATTGCAGTGCTTAAGCCACTTCTAGAAAAGAAAACTTTCAAGTACAAGCTAGTAAGAATTCCTGAGACAGCAGTTTGTGGACACTTCACTGGTCATTCTGCTGATGTTGAAACAACTTCCCAATGGCTGATGTAGACTCTTCTACAATAGCTTAACTGAACATTTTCTAATACCAAATGTCCTTTAGGTATGATTTTGCATGCTTACTTGATGTAACCTTCATGGCCTAAACTGTTTTTCAAGTGTCACCTTGAAAAGGAAAGTTTTAATTTCTTAAGTTTTGAAGACATGGGGCAGAAATCCAACTCTGGCAAAGATCAAGGTCCAAATCTTCAGAATATAATTTCAAAGAAAGCAAAGAACAGCATTATGAGGCTGTTCCAAAATGTCCGACATTAGGATTAGAATTATGCCTCCTCTCTTCACCTTTCACTAAGGTGCAAGAGCAGCAGTAACTTCTTCTGGACACTCTCAGGACAAACTATCAACTCTACAGACAACATCCATCCATTCCTCACCACTCCTTCATGGAAAAGGCAGACAGGCAGATGGAATTGTCCACCAGCTGGACTACAACAAACCTGGGCTGTGACACCTAAGAAATGAAATTTTCTATGAGTCTCACAGCCTCAAAGTAGAGACGATGACTCAGGTTTCCTGCTCAGGTATCCAGTCTAATTATTGGACAGTTAACAGCTTAAGAGAAACAGTCTGCCCAGAAACCACTGGAGAAAAGAGAAGTGGAAGGAGTCAAATAGGAAAAAATGTCATGATGAAGAGCAGGTTGAAAGGTGCTGCTGAAGAACCGAGCCCAAGGGAAACTCTGTTGGTCTGCAGCAGACGAGCAGATTACAGCCGACTTTCTAGGGCACTCTGTTCAAGTGTGAGTAGAGCCAAGTGGTACAGTTCACCACACTGGAGAATAATTTTTCAATTGAGCTGCTGCCTCTTTGCCTAGCTGACTGACTAATAGGTCAGTTGAACAATTGGAGTGGTTTTTCTGTTGTCGTCCCTCGCAATTCAACTTTAAACATTGGGACAAATTGCCCACTGTCTAATAGAAGTGGACTTGTACCAGCTTGCATGCTTAGGCAAAGTTGAAGAACATTCAACATTTTCCCATCTTTAAGGTGCCCCATAGATTTTGCTGCTAACACCAGGTCAAGTTGTAGAAATGAGAAATGCTCACACAGCAAATGCTTCCACAGTGTTGGATTGCAAGAGGCTTTTTCAAAGCGCTGTTTGTGCATTTTAGCCGTGAAAATTCCAGGGATATCAGTGGGAGTCACACAGCTAAATCTCCAAGCAACACTTTTGGAAGATGACTTATATTCAAAGGAGGATTAGAAGAAAATACTTCTTAAGCCATTTTCCATGTAACATTATCAGTCTAAAATTTGGAGAAATATGGAATCATTTGGGAGAAATACATGATTCACTGGGTATCAATTTTTCCATCCAATTAGGTTGGGCAGCTATGCTGAGTATTTAACACATGCCCTTGCTTCCCCCTCCCTTTCCACAGAGTGTATATATTAAACACAAGTTAAGACTTCTGGGTTTTCAACTTTGTTGATTTTACATTCCTTCTGGGATTTAAAGTACTACTTTGTTTAATTATTTTTCCTCCACTCATCCACAGTGTTGAATGACAGTAATAATGAACTCAGAATCATTGTACAAATCCCAGTAGGAACCATTCACAGTTTGCTAATAGGACATTATATTTGCATTACCAAGTTCAGTTCAAAGCACGTTGTATAAATTAGCTCTGAGGGTTACTACTATGAATCTAAAACCAGAACATCAGGTCAATTAGCAGAGCTCCAAAGTACAGTATTTTGGGTGAAAACATAAGGGGTATGATTAAAATGCTAGGAAATCCTCTTTTCAGCTAAGTGCCTCTGAGAAGATGTCTGGTTTCACTTCTGGGAGAAACCAGAATGCCTCAGCTCACAGCAGTGTAGCCTGATGCCGGTGACCCTGATGCCTGATAAGCACTATTGACCTGTTCTAAAGAGGGGGCAAAAATTAACTCCCAGGAGGTGTGGGAATCCTCAGAACCCCACAGAGACACTTCCTTTCCCATCCAAATTAAAAGAACAGGTGAGTATGAGGAAGACATGGAGGATGTGTGAATTTAATGTAGAATATATTGCTTACATAAAAATGTAACTAACGCACAAAAGATACTCAGTTTCCTTGACAGAAACAAACTCAGCACACACCAACCCACAGCCAGAGACTAAAAAATCACAGTTTAATAATGCTGCAAAGAGGCCCACAATAAGTTAAGGCAAGGAGTTCCCAGTAACAAATACTGTAGGACTATTTACTTTTAGGGCAGACAAACGTACATGTACGCACACACAGACAAATATGGAAGCAGTTAATGAACTCAATGAACTTCAGAGCCCACACAGCATCTTTGGACAAACTGCTGGAACAGAAGCATGCAGACATGATGGGAAAAGGGGTATCCTAATGAAGCTCTACCTCAGAACTACAACTCTGATGAAGCCAAAAGGTGTCACCTAAAACAAAAAAAAGGAAGGGCCAATGGATTTTATTCTGGTCAAGTCTGTTAATTGGTCTAGATCCTACAGGCAGTTTGGGTCAGTCTCACCAAGCCATCAAGTCAGCACAGTACATGGATTATACCCCTGCCTGGCCAAAGACGATCTCAAGATTCATTCCTTGGAACATTCTGTTGTTAAGCTTCTGAAATTTTAGTGTAGCTGCCTTGAAAGGCTGCTTGTTCTGTAAATGCTAAACCAAATACATCACTATTCTCTGCAGAAAGATACTTGAAATGACAGTTAGGCAACTTCAAAATTATTTTACCTTAAAACAAATTATGGGGTTTCAGATTACACTACAGAAGTCATTCAATGGACAGGCTTTGTAGTCAACTGTATAAAAATGGTCATTCCTCACACAAGAAGATGGCTAGAGCTGGGACACAGAGGGGTATTTCATCATTAATATTTATAATTCTTTAATTCATTAGGCTGCAGCCTAATGGATCTAAAGGGGCTGAACCAAGCAAAACTCCTCACAAGGCCTGAAAGAAATTACTGTGATATATACAGGACCAGGTAGAAGGGTATAAAAAAAGAGATACTGGGAAACAAATTCGGATGTTTTGAGTCGAGTACCTCTGCAAAATACTTTCAGATCCATGTGCATGACCAGCTAAATAGCTGTAACCTCCTGGTGGAAGTGGTGAGAATGAAAGGATATGTCTATGTGAGAAAACAGCACACAAATACATAACAGATTCCACCCAAGCTGCAATGGAAACTGATGTGTGAAACAGAAAATGGGCTTTTAGTGAATTATAAATAGCTGGCAAGGACTGAATACTCAGCTGGGCAAAAAATGCTTTATATGGAAGACAGTAACACATGAAAGATCAGAAAGCATACATAAATTGAAATAAAATGAATATGTTGTCAGAATACAAACAAACAAAACTCATATTTTGGAAAGTAAGCACTATAAGATGCTTATTATTGCATGGCAGCTCAGCAACAAAGAGATGAGCTAGAGTGCCCAGAAAAGTAAAAGATATTTGGTATAGTAAGTGCTTCTGAAACTAGGTAGAGTAACACAAATCAATTGACTGCTTATTGTATACCTACTCAGTAGCACAGGAAAGCTTAGATTAGCCTGAGGAGCCTTAGATTACAAGCACAAATTAATTTGCAGAGGCAGTGAAGCAAAATGTTACTGCAAGATTCAATACGACCTACTACCAAAAAAATTCTCTCTTTTAAAGGACTATTCAGCTGAATTTGAATTCTCCAAATGTTTTTTTCAAATCAGCTTATGAGTTGTTTTCTTTCCTTATTTCAATTACAACTGCTCTTTTCAATTTGCTGTTCTTTTCTATTGGGTTCTTCACAGCTAATATTTCTTCCATCACTTTTTATAACCATTAAAGAGGCAGAGAAACTCTCATCTATTTTGTCCTGAAGAAGAAAAAAAAAAACCAACCCAATATTTTTCTGTCATTCTGCCTTTCTATATCCACACTGAAATATCAATTACAAGTTTCCTTTTAACATACACAGATGCATGAATGTACCTGAATTTGTGTCAGGCTTCTATGTGCATCCACAAAGGGTCAGGACAAACAAGAGTGGGGAAATAAAGCTTATGTCTGCTTCCTCTGTGTTTAACATAATTCTGTCAGTCTATCACCTCCCTAATAAGTGGTGCAACTCTTACTCTTAATTGTGCATTATTCCCATTTTCAGCATTTTTAAAACTAAATTATCTAAAGAGAAAAGATGTCCAAAGGGGAATCATACCCTAAGAAAATGCATTTGAGTAGCAGCAATTAAATACTCACATTCTAAAAAGTTGTGAGGCACAATTGCTTAATAATGATTCATTTCAAATGAACCCAGACAAACACAGATTTTTAATAACTTCATTCTCCTTGGTCTTCCCAGAAGATATTTGAACAGGGCACAGGACTGCAATCAGCAGCAGGAAGTGAGTATTGCTTCACTAAAGCAAAATGGAGCATGTCAGTACAGGAAAATACAGCTGCCTACTTTGATTTCTGGCATTGCATCTTTGGCCAGAATATATTTTTTGTGGGAAGTTCCGTGCCATTTGGATAGCTACAATTCTTTGAAAAGCATTAACATATTTATGTCTTCATAGTTTTCATAGAGTTTTGAACACTTGTTCTCCCACCAAATCAGATGATCTGTAAGAGGTATTGGTCAGCTGAACTGGTCAAATTGACAACTGGGGGCCAGGTATGGTCATTTCACAGAACTCTGACACGAAACTCCTGCCACATGAGGTTGTCACCTCCTCCTGCTGGGCTTCTTCACAATTTACTAAAATCCATGCTCTGTGCTTTAAGGAGTTCTCCTCAGCTTCTTTTTCTGTCATGCCTTCCTTGAAAAACAGGAATCTCTGGTTCATGGAGGTTCTGGACCAGGAGCACACTGGAGGCCAGCAGAGAGGGAACAGTGCCACCTCCTGCCCCACTGCCCTGAGCCCATGGGCCATGCCAGCCCTCTGCTGCAGCCAGCCAGGCAGGCATGTAATGATTTACCAGGTTCAGATGGCACAACAGACCTGCCGAGCTTGCATGGCGCAAGGAGGAGTGGGGAGACACACAAAATGAAGGGGAATGAAAAGAAACCCTTGTGTCACAGCTTCTGTCACCCTGCCATAAAAATCGCCATGTAGTCTAGTAAGAATCACCTTTGATTAACATTTTATCTTCTGCCCTCCTTAGTTAAGGAATTAGCAACATTCCTTACAAAAAAAGCATTAAATTACACTGGATTTCCTCTATTTGATTTGCACTGTCTTAAGACTTTATCAGTTCTGAAAGGTGTTAGTATTATCTGCTTTCTACCAGGCATGGGCAAGGCCACACTGATAAACCACGTCCCACTTGTAACAAAAATAAAAGTAATTATCCTCCTTTGCCACTTATTTGAAGAATATTTGTTCTTTTGCCCTAAACTGCCCAAGAAACAGACTCTGCAGCTTCACTATTTACCTATAGTGCTTCTTGTATTTACAGTGATTTCTAGGAAAACAATGCTACTCTCAAATACATTTTTGTGATGGATTTCAATTTTCCCTGAGGCCAATTTCATTCTTAGAAATGACACAATAATGCAAATGTTCTTTAGACAGAGAAAAAATATAGAGGTGCCCTAATAAGATATAAATCCTTTCCACAAGCTTCTTCTATCCTTTTAAGACTTAAATTATCTTTGTTGCTCTGGATTGGGTAATCATAGCACTCCAGATGTGGATGAAGAAACCATATGGACAACAGAGAAAATAAAATCCTTCACTGTCCAAAAAAGTCTGTTTCAGGAAAGAGGTTCTTACAAAAAGCACAGAGGCAACACTGTACTTGGGGTACCCTGATGGGAATTCTAGCTGATGGGAACCACAATTATTTCAGATCAAGCAGCTTCAGACCAAAGTAACAGCTTGTATGGCTGGACTGTATTTAAGGGCAAATCTCAGCCTCTTTTAAGTGCCCTTTGTTCACTGCAATGGCTGAAATGAAATGAGGACTTTCATTTTTTCCTAAAACACTGAGCAGGTTAAATGTCCTCTGGACTTGTCTGGATAGTTAATTCCCCTTTGGGAATTATCTTTGGGAATTATCTTTTGGCAAAAAAAGAGGAGCTCTCAGGCTGCTTGGGTTTCTGCCCAGGATGGGACATTCTGTACCCAGCAGCCTGCAGATGACAGCTGCAGGCAGCCTCCTGCATGAAGGAGCAGCGTGGGTCCCTCAGGTGTCACTGCTGGGACTGACACAGTTCAGCATTTTTGTCAGCAATGCTGATGGTGGGATGGAGTGCTCCCTCACCAAGTTCACTGAAGACACCAAGCCTTGTGGTGCAGTCAACGCACTGGAGGGGAGGGATGGCATCCAGAGGGATCTGGACAGGCTGGAGAGGTGGGCCCATGCAATCTATGAAGTTCAACCAAGCACAGGACAAGGTCCCATATGTGGATTGGGGCAATCCCAAGCACACCTACAGGCTGGGCAGAGAAGGGACCAAGAGCAGCCCTTCCAGCAAAGATTTTGGGGTGATGGTCAATGAACAACTCAACGTGAGCTGGCAACGTACGCTCGCAGCCCAGAAAACCAAGGAAATCCTGGTCTGCATCCAAAGGAGCATGGATAGCAGGTCAAGGGAGGTGATCCCTCCACTCTACTCTGCACTTGTGAGACCCCCTCACCTGGAGTCCTGCATCCAGCACTAGTGTCCCCAACATAAGAAGGACATGGAACTGTTGGAGTAAGTCCAGTGGAGGCCACAATATTGCTAAGAGGACTGGAGCACCTCCCCTATGAACACAGGCTGAGAGAGTTGTGTCTCTTCAGCCTGGAGGGGAGAAGGTTATACAGAGACCTCATTGCAACCTTCCAGTATCCAAAGGGTGACACAGGGAAGCCAGAGAAGGACTCTTTGTCAGGAATGCAGTGATAGAACAAGGGGGAATGGGTACAAACTGAAAGAGGGTAGGTTTAGATTAGATATTAGGAAGAAATTCTTTACTGTGAGGGTGGTGAGGCACTGGCACAGGTTGTCCAGAGAGGTTGTGGATGCCCCAACTCTGGCAGTGTTCAAGGCTAGGCTGGGTAAGGCCTTGAGCAGCCTGGTCTAGTGGGAGGTGTCCCTGCCCATGGCAGGGGAGGTTGGGACTGCATGACCTTTAAAGTCCCCTCCAACACTTAACATTCTACAGTTCTATAAACCACTCATCCCCCTGCCTTTAAATGAGTACCATTTGCTGCTGGATCTCAAAAACTAAATGATGCTCTTCACAGAGAGAGGAACTGTTTCACCATTTCAGTTACATGAACAGAGACTCAGAAAGACATGGGTACTGTGTCAATATCAGCTGAGAGTACAGGGATCAGAAACAGGAGTTGAATCCAAGTGTCCAACTGCTCAGTTTGTTGCTCCAAACTGCACACTGCTTCAACAGACCCACAGCCTAAGACTATTAAACACAACCAAAGTTAAGGCTATTTCTAAAAGCATTATTGAGGTAAAACCAAGTCCCATCCTCAGCTGGGAAAGAGGATACACTGCATACTGCCACTGCATGTTTCACCCCAGGTGATGGGCTGGATCACTGTGTCACCTGAAGGACCAGAATGCTTCCAAAGTTCACTGGGGATATTCCTGCTATCAGAAATAGCCAGTGTTCAGGGAGGTTGCTTTCCAGCCTCCAGCACTGTGATGCCCCAGCCCTCACACCAAAGGATAGCTGGGACATGCCAACAGCTCGTGGTGGGCAAGGCACCCCAGGGGACAGATTTTACGACTTATTGTGATTGACAATGCCTATCAAGGGGGCCCTCAAACTCTCCTCAAAGGGAGACTGTAACTTGTAAAAGTCAAAGTAAAAACTTAATCATCTGGTACTTACCACAGAAACAAACTCTAACTCCTTTCATCCTCTCAGCAAGGCTCTGCTTTTGACCTGCTTTTTTCCTCATCTTTTTCCTACATCCATTTACCCTTCTTCAAAAAGACTATCAACAAAGGCATTCCATCTATCTGCAGGCACAGCTTCAGTATCTGCAGCAACTGTCTCTGTTGCTATAGGGTCAGTGCCAGCATGCAGCTGAACCCCAAAACCACATGCAGAACATTGGCAGCTCAGGTGGGCTGGTGGGGAAGGCAGCCCTTGGGAAAGTGGACCCGTCGAGGCATATCATAAGCACAGGAACTGCTGCAGGGAGAAGGGTTAGAGGGTACCACAGTACCTCATGCTGAATCCAATAGATTCAAAGGATGGGAAGAGAGTGAGGAAGACAGTAAAACAGAAATGGGAAAACCGTGTCACAAAACAATTTCCTTCTGTTCGGCATGGACATTTAGGTCTCTGCATCTTTGAAAGACTGCCTGATAAAAGTGATGTCAGCAATATCCTGTTTTAGCTGCATTACTTAATATGCTTCCAGCTCAGCAGCACCATCCCCTCACAGACTGAAATGGCCAACACACACAAAGATCAACCTCAGTGTGAGCAGCTGTCTCTAGTGCTGCATCAGCACAACCTGTCACAAGTTACTTGCCACAGGGCATAACAGGGAACACCCAATCCAAGCACAAGTCAAATGGTATTTCAGTTCAATGCTTTTGATTAGCTTTCTTCCTATTGTTATCATTTTTTCACATTTCCCTTTATGATTTTGATTAAAATTCTTCTGCCTACAAGCCAAATACTTTCAGACTTTCTAGTAAAAACACAAAAAGATATTAAGAGATCCCTCAAAAAGCCCCTTGAAAAACTTACCTCTCTTCTGAGCGGCTTCACCTAAATTGAAATATTTATAAGTGAAACAGAAGAATGAAAAGAAAACCAGAATATCTTCAAGAATCAACACAACACAAAACACAAGGAGCAGGAAGGACCCACATTAGCAGAAACATCTTCACAAGTGACACCTTCAAACTACCAAAATCTTTCAAAAATTCACAAACCAAGCTTGATATACAAGCTTCAAACATTTCTGTGTCATCTAAGTGGGATATTCCTCATAAGAGAAAGAAAGTGCCCTCCTGCCAGAGAAAACATGTGAACAGTTGGAGAAATTTCAAAAAAAATCACTTATCCCATTATTCACCCTGCTATTAATTTTTAGTAAGTTCAGTTACTAATTCTTTCATTGACAGCTTTGTATCCTTTTTCCTGGTCATCTCCTGAGATCAGCACCTCTCAGTAGTTCCAGCTCTTGGGGAACAAAACTACAACTCTGAGACCTTCCTTTAATTGCTCTTTCTGAGCAATTAAACTTTTTATCTAATAATAATGGATTTTGAGTTCAACCTCCTACAGCATTCAGTGATGTTACTAAAGCTCTGCTTCAAAACAGCCACAAATCATCAGCATATTGCATAGAAAATAATGATAATTGAAGACAGCACCATTTTAAACTGTGGTCAGTAACAAGGAGCAAAACTCTGAATTTATAAAGAAACAAAAAATTTTCATTCCAGGATTTATAAGGATTCTCTTATCTTTTCCATGAAGATTGTATCAGAATTGACCAAGAACGACAGAACAAACTATTGATGGGGTGAGGCATTGCAGATTGAATCAAAGAGTTCAAATAGACAGCGCTCACAGTACTGCCACTGGAAAAAAAGGAAGTGAAAATCTCTTTGCCTCAATCACAGCTCCTTTGTCCACCTGCACAAAACTCCCAGACAGAGGCTGGAAGCCTACTGCTCCAAGTCCTGATGAGCATTCATGGTTCACAGTAGGTAACTGGCACAAGAAGATGTAACAAGGACAGAGCAAGGGGTCAAAGGACTGAGCTCCTCTAATGACAGCCCGTGTGGAAGGGGAAGTCAAACACAAAATGTGGTTGTTCTGGGGCTCACCTGGGATACACAGAATTGGCTCAAATGACACAGCAAAGCTGTGGCAAGAAGTTTTTTGTGCAAGATCCTTCATGCTACTGTAATATAAGCAGTCACAGATGGATTTATGTTTATAATAACTTTAGAAAGTAGCAAGTCATCATTTCCTTTACTGAATAATTCTTTTCTGATGATACTTAAAGATGAATGAGTCTCAGTAGCATTAAACTTCTTTTGAAAAAACAGTATTATTTTATTAATAGTCCCTTCACTTCTTACAGATTTGTTTTAAATTAAAAAATAAAACACAAAACAGGAAGATAAAATTGTGCTAGTGAGGTTCAAATATAATTTTTTTTTCATTCAAATGTTTTAGAAGTATCCAGAAAATGCACAAAGCAAAGAAAAAATTTCAGGTCAAATGAGGATAACTTTATTCTTCTTGCTGCTAAACACGCCTTTGCACATATTGCCTCAGAATGTATTTTATCTTGTTAACACAAACAGCTTTGATATGAGAATTAAAGACAAAAATTGCTTGCTAATCTCTTGATTGTTTTCAACTGAGATAAACTAAAAACTGTGACGGGCATTTTCAAACACTACCATTTCCTTGTAGAAAATGCATCGATTTCAAATCTCAAAATGTTCCTAAAGTTGCATTGAAGCAAGGAATATTTGATAAAGCTTATTAGAGACCATATTTTGAAGAAACAAACCTGGTTTTGAGTACCGTCATGTGCACAAATAATGTCACGGTAATGACTCAAAAGCAAGGCTACTTCAAAGAAGCCAGATTATTCTTCAAGAAAATAAGAAGTTTATCAATCATATTTTCTCTTCCTAATCAAGTCATTTGCTGTTCTCAATGGCATTAACAGATCAATTTAGTTCAGCAGCAGAGCTAAATAAATCTGAATTAAGTATTTTTGTGAGTTCAAATCACCTTGAACACTTGTTCTACTTCAGACTTGGAACACGGCAAACAGCTTAAAAAAAAGAAACTTCATTGATGCTGAGAAAGCGTATCAAGGATTTCAGGTTATAAGGAAATGACAGCTCCTGTGCTATAGTCCAAGAGCCATAGGAGTGGTACCAGTGTGATGCTAACCACGCACTTTCTGACACCACGTGTAATGTTGACCTCCTGCAACCTCAAGGCTTCTGGCTGGAGATGGGGGTCAGGAAATGAGAATTTCTTTTTAACAGACTGCCCATGATAACAAGACAGTGTGAAGCCCAGCATCCATGTCCATTGAGATGAACCAGTTCATCAGCCTGCAGCTGGAGACCAAGGTGAGCTGGTTGCTTTTGCTGACCTCAGACATATGAACTGCTCTAAGCACCATCAGCAGCTGCTGTGCTCAATCCTTCATCAGTGGGGGACACCATGGCAGACTCACATCCAGGGCACAGGAAAAAGAAAAGGAGAGGCTGACTTGTGTACCTCTGGAAGGCAAAGAATGTGAATGAAATGTGATGATACCTACTACATCTGGTAAGGAACCAACTTGACTTCACACAACCTTTTGTAACATGATTTGCCCCTGCACTCTTGGATCATATCCACCACCCAAAGAGCTGAATCTCTCTGGATTTTTTTCCTCTACTGTCTTTTTCCACAAGTTGACTGTAGTGTCAGAGCACCTCACATCCAACATCAGACAGGGTCAGACCATAAAAATGCAGACAAGTGGTGCAACATCAGGAGACAAAGAACAGCTGAAATTGCTCTAGGGAGCACTTTCTGAAGAAATATAATGTAACCAGTGAAACCATAGAAAACAAAAGCAAAAAGGATCCTGGCATAAAGAGAACCAGTCTGGCTCTGAGTAGAGGCCAAGCAGCACGAACTGACCACCTGATGGAGCAGAAAGAAACCCAAAGAGGGGAACAGCAAGAGCTTTATTTTTGCAGTCACGGTGGTGACTGTGGGCAGCACAGTGCCTCAAACCACAAGCACAGCATTGTGTACCACTCTCCTCCTATCACACCATGTGGACATGAGATGGGGTTCATTTTAATGCTGCCCTTTCATACCAGTAAGAAAATTCAACATTTCTACAAAGTGAAAAATGGTTCCTGGCAGAATAAATGATTGAATAAACCAAGACAGGCAGCATATAGATGAAATAATTTTATTGTAGAACATTGTCTGCCTGGAAGACTGTGCAACTGGAATTTTTAATTATAAATTCAATGCCAATATAGAAAATAGTAAAAATCAGAATTTCCAGTTCACTGTTTTAGAGCCCTCACAATCCTGTAGTTTTAGTCAACATAGAAAGTGCAAGCTCTTTCTTGCTGTGTTACAGAAAATCAATGAATGCAGTTTTGAGCCCTTTACTGTATATATTGTGAAACCTAAGTAGAATGTAAAACTAAACAGAAAAAAAGTCAAATAAGTAACCACACCAATGGTAGCCTGCCACAACTCTGGGCAAAACAAAGATCTTCTTCCTGCAACAGAAATCAAATCATCTTTTTCCTTTATTAGTAGTCCTCTTATTAAAAAAGAATTGTCTTAGTTTATTAGTGAGTAAGGATGCTGGGGAAGCCTTTGCCTATTTTACCTACACTCTATATTTCTCAGTTGTTCACTTCTGAATCCTAATATTGGCTGAAAAAGACCCAATTAGTATAAAATTCAAATTTATTTATTTGTAATTACACAGGCTATAAAATCCATTGCTTTCAGGCACACTTTTTACACATGCACAAGTGAAGTGCCATCACTGGATCTTCCTTACAGATTTTTTTTCCTTAGTTACAGTTGTGGTATTGCTGGAGAAGCTACTAATTTTTCACTAAATTGTGCAACAATTCTCATTTCTTCTGGAAAAAAGCTCTATAGTTTAATGCAGCTATAACAATTATTATGCAAATCCCTCAACTCTGCATGGTTACCCAGCCCTAGAACTCATTACAGATTCATTAAAAGCACAGTTGCTCCATCTTCTCTTTAGATACTTTGAAATTTAATCATTACCATGAACTGAGGGATAATGCTCCAATATGAACATTATATTCATCACAAAGCATTTGTACTGGTGCACATGATTCTCTCATGCTTAATTTGTTATTAATCATAGTTTAGATTATAGTCACTGTTGTGGGCAGTTTTTAAAACTACAAAAAAAAATCCTTATTTGAAAAAACAGCCTGCATCATCTTCAAAGTAATACCCACTCTTCTCACAGATTTTACCAAAAATATTAAGAGAGACAAGCAGAAATTAACTATTCTTCACAGAGACTGGAGTGTCAGACTATTTTTTAGTGGGACGTGGAAAAGTTCAGAAGAGAGTAAGGCAACTGAGATGAAGGACAAGAGGGCAGGGAACTTGAAAGAGAAGCAGCTGTAGTAGTTGCTTCTCTCAGTGGCACAGATGTTGAAGGGAGGGAAGCAACCAGGATGCAGGACTGACAGGATGAAATGCAATACTAGAATATCATGCCTTGATTTAAAGAGGTAAGAAATATGTACTAGTCTGAACAAAAAATAAGTACCTCCGAGATATTTAAGCACAAAAGTAGACTGCAAAGACATCTAAAAGGTATAAAAAGTTATAATTTGGGTGCCTTGATGCTGTTTACACCTGGAGAAGTTCCAGGTTTAATTATTTTTTAGGTTATTACTGACTATTAGATTATTGCACACAGCAATAGTTAAAGGTAAATAAGGAGTGGAAGATACCAGCAAGTGTTCACACTAAAATTATTGACTTGAGAGAGTCATTTAAAAATGGAGGGGACTTTAACTAGGCAGAATTTGCAGTGATGAACAAAAAATATGAATAACAGGTTACTGCTGTGGACATGAATTCTGCTGAATTAATCAATATAATAAAATGCATATAAAGTCTTCACACTGTAGCTGCACACAGACATTTCCCAGATTCCCAGGACAGGAGCAGGGAATTTTCCGTTTAAAAATAAGGGAAAGATGAAAATCATTAACAAAAAAGAAAAATAAAAAAAAAAGCAAAACCAAAAGCACGATGGACTTCACCTACTACACAGTTGAAATCTTCATAACATCTTCATGTGTTATTGCCCCTTTTGTTGCTCCAGATAAACGAAGATGATATCACAAAAGGTACCAAAAGCCATTATCTCAAGAAACTGAGGAAGAATAAAGCAACCAATGCATGTTCACTGCAAAACACTGACAGCAACCCAAGCTTGGGGTTTATATAATGAACTTCTGCAAAACTTCACAGCAAGGCTGGTTTTCAGGTAACACAAATATGCTGAAGGGGAAAAGGAAGGAGGAGGAAAGAAGGATAATTCATTCAGTGCTTTTTGGGAGAAAGAATTGGTCTGTACTTGCTCACTGGAGGATAACTCAGAACACATCTGCACCAAGCTGTGCAATGAGGGGGAGTAAAAGCAAAAAAAAACTCTACCACTTCAAGATTGACAGAATTAAGGCTGAAAATAAAGTATTCAAGAAGACAGCTGATTTATAGATACACACAAATCAACAGTACTCTTTTTTCTTTAGCAGAAAAAATATGGGTGGTCTGCAAAAAATTCCTTGATACATGATCAATACATTCATGCTGCAGCAAGAAGCATCTCAAAAGTAGTTCCCTCAGCAACTCAGTGAAGCATGTTTTTGTATTAACAATTCCATTCTAATCTTCTCCTTCTCTAATTTCGCCTAAGAGATTCAATAAAGCGACTTCATTGGAAATACACCATCCAGAACAACGACTAAGACGGGTACAGTAAAAACAAACTAAAATTGCAGTGCAGAGGCTGATCTGACCATTAAATGTACAGCACAAGAAGATAATTGACACATCCATTTTGAAGTGATAGCAAAGCAGTCACAAGCATATTAGAAGCCACTTGATTGCCTGCCTACTATAAAAATTAAAGACCTACCAGACGTGAAACAAACATTTCATTGAGCTTTCCCTGACATCCTCTTCAGAAGTGACTGATCTCAACAGAGTTCCCTAAGCCATATACTGAGTAGCTGAAACTAGTGGCACAAGCCTTCAAGTTATACTTAGGGGGGAAAACCATGGCAGGAAAAAAAAATCAAGTGTGAACTCCTCTTCCATAAACACTGAAGTCTAATCTTAGATGTTAAAAGGAAGCTCAATCAGTTTAGAAACAGACTCCTGCAGGTCATGACAGCAACTTTACAAGATGTGATTTTGCAAGTCCTGGTTTTTAATTTCTTACAGAATTAACTGACTGCAATTGGTCATTTGCTTTCTAAAGTCACCATTCTTCACTTAAAATGGTATTGATATTTCCATCACACCACTCTTCACTATCACAGAGTGGAATTCACCAAGGGAATAAGCAGTAGGGATCTATAAACTTCAATAGAATCATAGGATCCAGTTTGTCACAAATCTCATTTAAGTCCTCAAAAATAAAAGAATTGAACACTTTGCCTCTTCTGGAACACTACAAAATCATTATGTGACAATTAGACTGGTATAATAACAAAGAAAAAGGATTAAAAAAAACCAATTAGATGCTGATTTCTAATACAGTGCTAACAAACTTTCCAACTTGGAAAGTTTCTGAAGTATCAGTTCCCATTATCCAGAAAAGTGATGCTGTAATTATTCTGGTAATTTGTTGGTTGCCTCAACCACTGAATATGCCTCTGAGTTCACTAATCTTCAAGTTCCACCACCAGCAAAAGCCTCATGAATTTAATATCCCTGCTTTGGCAAGAACACAATGCTCAACATCTGTCTCAGGTAGTAGTTAAAATATTCCATTGTATATTCCAGTGTAGTTAAATTCCAGTGTAGTTAAAATATTCCATTGCTCATTAGGGAGGAAGATGAGATCACCAGGAAATACTATTATGTATCCTCTTGGTTAGAGACAAAGAGGACTGGCAGTAAACCTTCTTCTTCAGTAAACCTAGCTTCTCTTTCTTTCCTTGGCAGTCTGGATATTCTCCAACAAAGAGAAATTTGTCAGTTTCTATCCCTCCAAGTGATAAAAGAAATTAAATACTGCCTATACTTTGTCCTGTCTTCCGGAGAGGGCAACAGTCTATGAACTCAAACGGAAAGGAGCATTTCCCTGAAACTCAAGGCAAAATACCTAAGCTCTGTAGAAATTCCTCTCTCTCCTTAGCCTTTCTGCTGGCCAGCTCTAAGCAGTGGCTGCAGATCCCACCCAAGGCACTAATTCCCACAAAGCCCTGTACAGGATGCCCATACACATGACACTGTGTTGTACCATGCACAGCAAGGTTTAGCACCTGTGAGCCAGATACCTGCCTTGCAGCACCCAGTTCTTTCAGTTCACAACCTCAATAACTTAGTAAAGACCAGTGGGAAAAGTCACATTAGGTTGTCTGTGAGAGACATTAAGAAAGCATTTGCCTGGCACACACAAAGGGCAAAGTCAGACCAAATAATGTAACAGTCTCTCCTGGCCTCGACCCTGTGTAAAAGGAGCTTTATCTCAGAGGGGCTGGGAGACTAATTAATTTGTGCTTTAAAAAGCCCTTCAGAAACTTGGAAGAATAATGCTAGTCTGCTTGCAAAGTATTCATTCTTCTTCAGTTAATTTAATTCAGATTCCTTTTCCCTTAGCATGTATCAGTGCATCCCCTACTAAGACACACTGAATAAAGTCCACAAGGTGCTTTGCAGTTCAAGGCTGATGTTTGCATCTGTTGATTCAACACATTGCTTTCATATTCTCTATGTGTAAGGCTAACTGAAAAATTAAGGAATAAATTAAAAAATTAGACTGTAATGAGGCAAGTGAGTTTGCCCTCTGTTGTCCTCAGCGTGCCAGAATGTTGGGAACAATACATGCCTACTCATTGGTGATCACCTACAAGAAAAAGGAGAACTAGGTACATCTGGGAGGCTTAATTCCCTTTCATATTATCAGGATATCAGGCTTGCTCTAAATTACAGTAAAATAAAATAATGGGAGAATCACACCATGCCTCCTGCACAAAACCAGGGTCTGTCTCCAACTAGGTACTTGAGGGAGAGGAATAAACACTGAAGAAGACAATCCCAGATACTGGGATACTAACCCGGACACTGGGAACAAATTTCCCAAAGCAGTGCTAGCAAGAACCGGAGCTTGCCAGTTCAGAGAACATGCAGATACTCTCCACCAACACTGATTTGCTGAAGTGAACGGTGCAAGAAAAATTTATCCTGAAATAACCACAATAGCCTTACACAGGAATGCAAGAGTCAAAGACACAAAAGTGGGGAGCAAGCAGAGTTGCCATTTTGCTCTCTGGAACAGTATTGTATTTTAAACACAGCCTGAGCTTAAACCAGTCCGAATTCACATTTCTACTTTTTAGCTAATCTTCAAAAGACGTGGTTCTCTTTGCATAGCAATAATCAAAACAGGTTCATCCACAACCAAATCATGCTGTATGTCAGAATATATACTATATGTTCTAAGAGTATAACACAGAAATGCTATTTAAACAGTTAAAACCTACCAGAATTGTACCTTTGTATTACCTTCATGTTTGTTATATTAAAAAATAGTAAGCTATATTTCTATTGTGATGTTAATACATTTACACAAAGCTCAGCTGGGATGACAGTGGGATCTTCTTAAAAGGCACACAAAGAACACTAAAAAATTGTATCAAATTCACTAACTAAGTTATTTTTTCATTACTTGTGTACATATGAAGGAAGCTAAGTTTATCCAAATTTCTATTTTAAATGGATCAAAAGGAAACATTGCCTCAAATAAGGAAGTGGACACAATCAGTTCTGAGTTCCAAATTACTCCAAGATTATAACTGTGACAGATGTGTTTGTTGAAACACAGTTTTATTTGCAGATTGGAAGAGGAGAAACAGGTTTCTCTCAATATTTTGACTCAGTTCTTCAGTTCTCAATAAACCAGTCACTAAACTGAATTAGAAACTGAAACAGAAAACGACCTCACAGCTCCTGCAGCAGAGAGAAGAATGACACTGTGATGTCAAAACCTCAGTTTCAAACTGGACTTGGACTCCAAGAAACTGGGATCCCTTCAGATCAGTGGCTGCAATTTCCTGTTAAAATTTTAACTGCACATAGCTCCATTCTGTACACAAGCAGCTAAAGATGAAAAATGTATTTAACACATCACAGCAAGCTTAGTTTGTTGCTGTTTCATAATAATATCAAGCCCAGTTTCAGACCATTTAGTTCTAAACTCATATCCCAGGGTCTGTATGCAGACACTGGGATCTGCAGATGGATGTGGTGCTGTGCTGCATGGGGCACTGGTCCTGAGCACACCACCAGGACAGGCTGCACTTCCCTGGCTCCTTCTCCCTGCCCCCATCACCCTTCAGTCTTGTATCTTCTGCTACACAGAGGATATGAATCACAGCTGAAATTCCCTCAATGCACCTAGAAATAATGAGGGTTTACTGCAGGAGCACTCTTCCTTTATCATTCACATCCTGATTCCGGCCCCCTACCCTTCTCAGTGTGAGGATTTATTTTTGAATCACAGGCAAATAAAGCACATCTACAGAGTGCTACAGCTTCTAGCTGCTCCCCAGGGACACCTACACTGCCAATATATTCAATTTGGTGTTAATAAACCATAATGAGTCAGCAGAAATCACTCCTATCCCAACCATATTCCCCTGAGGGTGCCAGCAGATGTTCAAAGGAGAGATCAGCAGCAGGGCACTGCCAATTGCCTCCGTGTTATTTTAACCTCACTTGTCTGTTCTGCTTTTAATTGCCTACGATATAAAAAGGGGATAAAAGAAACAAATCTTTTTGATGAATATAGCTCACTCCTGCAGAGATAAAAATCTAGAAATTCCCATTCACACTTGCATGGAAAGACACACATAATATTTCTTTATCACCTGGAATGATACAAAGCCACTGTCATCTGAATCAATCAGTCTCCTGTTTGCTACATGACATAGTGCAATAAAGCCCAAGGGGTTTTGTCCACATTTGCAGATGCACGTGGTTTAGTGGTGGACTTACCAGTGCTATGCTAGTGGCTGAATCCTAAAATCTTTTCTAACCTAACCAGTTCTGTGACTGCCTGCAGTAGAGAGCTGCAAGTCCCCCAGGGCAGAACTCTTGCAGAAGCACGTACAGAATATTACACTCAGCTCCGGACACCTCATTACCAGAAAGATAACACATTAGACAGAGTTATTAGAGAAGCAACAAAAATGATAAGTGAAGATTGAAGAGCGTTATTACATCAAGACATTAAAAGTTAACTGCATAAAGGTTGACTAGAGAACAGCTTTCTGGGGGGACACAGTTACAACCTGTAAATATTTGAAGGAAGGATATGAAGGATATGTATGGCAATAAGGAAAATGAATTACTTAGGATGCAAAAAACAGATACAATTATGAATAAAAAGATGAAATTAAGAAGCGTCTGATTCTCAAGAAGAAAAAGGGTAATAGAAGGCAAGCTTTGAGAAGCCTATTGCTTGGATGACTTAATAGGTCTTTTATATCTCTACCTCCTGTAAATCCATGATAATAATGATGGAGCAAAAGAAAGGACTCAAAGTATGAAATCCAATTAATTCTTTGCCAGTAGGCAAACCATCTTTATCAGATACGTTGGTTTAGCAATAAGCTTATGCTTGGCATGATAGATCCTACCTGTCAGTTATTCAGATGTAGCTTTTTGTAAAGTCTTCAGGGAAGACAAGAGTATTTTTATACTTTCATTAAAACAGAGACTACATCCATCAAAGGAGGAAGTTATATTAAAAAGATCTGTGGCATTTTCAGACTAATCTGTGCATCTGACCGGTGCCATATTTAGCATTATCTAATCAGTTTTGTGCATCTAACAGACTGCAAACCCTTTGGGGCAGAAATCCCATCCTCCTCTTCCTTTTTATCACACAGTGTTGAGTGTGTTGACAGCGCTCAACAAATAATAGCCAATTCCAAGGGAGGGAAAAAGTCAGAGCTAGCACACACTGTGTAGTATTATTTTCAAGGGATGAACCCTTACATTAGTGGCAGGAGTCTTCATGTACATTCCAGCAGTATAACTCCTATTCTCTCAGGAAGAAGAACTTTACAAACATAGCAAATGCCTCAGAACACTTAAAAAAAAATAGATCATTTGAACAAGTACAGAAAATGGCAGGAAGAACTGACAAAGCAGACACAAATTATTGAGACATGAAAGAAAATAAATACTGAGACTAAAATTTAGTCTAATGTTTAGACTAATATGAGGAGCATTTTAAAGAAATACACAATTTGTATGTGTGATACCATCTTTAAAAGGATAGTCAAGCATCACTTCTGAAATAACAATTCATCACTAGGGATAAATTTAAAAGAACCCATATCAGTCTACTTCTCTGTTTCCGTGCAAATGTTTCATCCACAGCTCATACTATTTATTGACACTATTTTGGCTCATACAAAACTCTTGCAGAAGCCCATGTGAGGAGCCAACAAGTCTGCTCACCATTTTAGTATCTGCCAAAGTTAATTTTTGAAAGAGCATACAGGGACATACATGGTTATATAATGACATGCTGCCCTTTAAGGTGTTCTGAATTAAAACATAACAAGCCACAGATTATTTATAAGATCAGTGGGAGCAAGTTATTGCTGGCAGCCTGCATGGCACACCTGGACACTCCTCTGACGAACTCCTCCTTTTAATACCTGATATTTCACACACATACTAAGATACTACAGATTCATGGTTATAAACTATGGCTTGGAATCACATACCCTTAGCAACTTTACCTCACCATCTTGAATGTTTGCTTTCCTGCAGAGATGCTGCCTGTGTTGCTCTTAGATGAACTTTCTTCTAAGAAGTAATGCCAGCACTGAATGAAATACTGATATCCAAGGATGAGACAGGTTTTACAGAGACATTTTGTTTTACAAATGCTCTCTGTCAAGCGTATGAAGCATCTGTTGTGTACTGCTCCCTCTACACAAAATGTATATTCAGGAAAGTAGTTTACATTAAGTAGTACAGTGAGGGAGCTGAACACTCCCACCTCATTTGCCACAGCCTTCAAATGGTGTGTGCATTTACAGAGTTGCTAGTTTCAGAAACAGTTGTAATCTAGCTTCTCTTTCCAAGGATAAATTAGCTAGAAGAATTTAAAATACATGTTCAGAAAACTAATTTCTCTGGCTCAGTTTTCCAGTCTTTAATAATCAAATCAAATTACTCCCAGGTTTAGATAAATAACTTTGGATAAATGCTTTTTCTGCTCGTATAAATTTATTTTTCTTGACAAATTTTCATGTAGTATGAGAGGTACACTTTTTAAAGAAATCAAGACTTTACTGCAAGACTTGACTTTACTTGCAAGACTTTACTGAGATACAAAAATGCTATTTTACTCACTTTTCATTAAACAATTAATGATCCAATATTTTTTAAAAACTGTCCAGAAAGATATAGTTATTATGTCACTAAACAGCCTAAATTCCAGTCAAAGTCAATAGGACTTGAGCACTTAGGATAACTTACTCTACTGGAAAAGCTAAGTGAAGAGAGACTCTCAAGACACACGGCTGTACCCCAAGTTAGGCTGCTTCCAGCTTCACCCCCTCAGCTGTCAAGTAGCACTTGTAGGCAGATACGTTTTTTGCAACTCCCAAAACTTAGGAGCCAAACCCAACACAATGACAGATTTTGTAAGAGTGGTGAGAAACAAGCTCTAAATAAAGAAGGAGACTTTTTATCATCTCAAGTGATTTTGTATTTGTCCACACCACTTCCACCATACTGCTACTACAGTGACAAGTAAGGGCGTAGCTCAACAAATCTCAAACAAATCCAAAATTTGGATTACATTGGAAAGCCTATCCTTTTAAAGTCCCATAATCTTTCTGTTTATTTCTTTAGAAATCAGTTAAATATCCAAAGAGGAGCACCAGTGTCTGAATAAGTTAATTATCAAGGGAAAGAAGGGACAAGAAACATGCAAAGAGGAAAGATGGGTGAAGGAAAAGAGAAGTCACAGCAACTGTGGAAGGTATTATATACCAGAGTCAATATACAACTGGAAAGCTATTCCTAAGAAGGGCAATATTATTCTGCTGCTTTCAATTCCTGACTTTTTAGAATTAAACAGAGAAATTGAACATTGCTCAGGGCTCTCTGGTTTAGAGCTCAAAGGAGCCCTGCACCCACCACACCAGAACTGTCTGAAAACCAACATGCAAGAGCTGCATTCTATGTGAACTCTGGCAGAAGGATGTGGTAACCAGCAGCATGGAAAAAAGATCTGCTGTCAGAATATACATGTTTTTGTAAAAAGTAGAAGACAATTCATAGACAAAGGGAAACCCCACCAAGCCTCACGGAGTGCCTACCTCACCCCCACTAACACTTCTGCTTTGACAGCCCTAGAGATCCTCTGCTCACAATTTAGCCCTTCCAAGTTCTGAGTTATCACACCATCTTTGTTACGAAAGCTTACTTAAAATTTCAATGGGAATGACCTTCATAAAACTTTACACAAAATGTCCCCTTGGACAGACTATGAAAGAGCGCTGTCTTCACATCAGCTTCCATGTCAACTTTGCTTTGCACCATGTGCTGAGGAGTCACCACCCCAGTTGAAAATGGGAACTATAACACAGCAGCCTCCTTACCAAGGGTTTTCGTAAGACTACCAACCTCTTTTTGTACCACCCTTTAACATTTCCATCCCATTCTTACCCCTCATTTCACCCTGACTCTAGAAGCTCCCATAACCTCCATACAAATATATGGCCAAGTGTTTTACGGAGTCATGAGGGAGCAACTAAGGGCTGATTTTTTTTCCTGAACTGATTTTCACAAATTGTTTCAATTGTGCTCACAGCACAACCCTCAAAACTGAAATACAAAAGCAGAAATCCTGTTTTCTATGACCCTGGTAGAAAGCTTGCTGTATGTCAGAGGTCCATAGGCAGACCTCCAGAAGCCAGCACTGAAGCACGAGTTTCCCTAGGGAAAGGCAAAGCGGAAACAGTCAAAACGGTAAACATAGGTTCTGAAAAAAAACCTGACCCCAAACAGTTTTGCATGGTAGTGCTGCATTAATAATTGCACTCTGAACAGACAAAACTACTTACATGTACACAGGCAGGCATGTGGATGCATTCTGTGATGATTCCACAATGATGTAAGCTTCCCAGTAGCCACACATGATAACACAAATTTGGCTTTACACTCCTACCCTTGTCCAGTCTCGGTGGAAGCTGGAGACACTGAGGCAAGCAGGGTAGGCCTTTTGGACATGCTAGATTAACTGTATGCATAAATGAGCACACTTAGAGAGGCTTTTTAAGAAAAAGCACTTAAATTAATTTCTTCCCACCTAAGGAACTTTTCTAGCTGGAAGCCAAAAATGTGTCTGAGCATACATAAAACAGATAAACTGTACTGAGCAAAACAGAGCTGTGCTCAAAACTCAACAGGAAAAATGCTTTATGAGAAGTTCTTTCATTAAGGACTTAACTCATGATATGTCACACAAACCCACACGAAGAGAAACTGCTGACTGCAAGGCTTTGGGATCTAGAGCACACAGGGTCTAGATCCTGCCCTTCATTTTAAAATTCTCTTACACAATAAGTTGGGTGATGATGACCTGACTTTTGTGAATTATTCTCATTCTTTCCCTAGTTGTCACTTTAATTGTGCATAAAAGGGTTTCAGAAACATGTGTTTATTAAAATTGCCCACCTTTAATCTTATACCAGGTGTTCTCCAAAGAAAAACGAGAGAAAAGTCCAGAGAGCAATGTAATCCAACTGCAAGTCCAACAGCAGGTTTTCCTGTCTTCCATACAATAGAACTAGTGAAGTGAACTCATAAAAATATAAAAAAAGGTAAAAAGAACATTTCAGTATGGTTCATGATGAAAAAAAATGGCTCAACACTAGCACTGAAAGGAAAATGGCTATATACCTCAATATAACAAATCATATTCTGAAACAATAATTCACCTGTAACATTTGTATTGATTTTTACAGATAATAATATCTCCCCCTAAAACATATTTCACATTGTCTTCCCTCCATTGATCAGAGGCGTTATATAAATGTTTCGATCAATCTGATAAAACTTTCGTCTACACATGCATATCCTGAAACTTTGCTGAGCTCCAAAACATGCAGGTAGTGCATGCTAGGTAAAAAGACTCTGGATTTTTGTTATGGGCTGTTTCCTTCTATATATGCATTTCCTTCTATATATACATCCTTCTATATATACATTGCTAAGATCACACTACACTGGATTTACCAGCAACCATCAGCTGTTTGTATTTTCTGTAAGAAAGCAACTGCATCTAAAAGGAAGGTTTTATTCAAGACATTTTATGTGTTTGGCAAATCAGTGATATTCTTAGGTTCCCTGTTGATACAGATCCAGATTTTTTTTTCATCCTAGCACACTGCCACTGAGTTCTAGTTCAAACTGGTGAATAATACATTAACTCTTACTAACATAGTAAGTCTGACACTATATCAGCATGGTATGTTGACATAGTATCAGATACAGGTGAGCAATAACATTAATGAAAGCTGAAATTGCATTTATAATAAGATGCTAAAATCAAAAGTTTGTATTAAGGTAAGTAGTCAAGAGACAGACACTTGAGGAGCTATTAAAGTCAATACCAACGTACATCACCTTAATGGATTATAAAAATGTTATACATGACTCTCTAAAATCAGTGTACGTACACATTACAGCATCTCCCCAATTCCATTTCACTACTCCAATGAACCTAAATCCTGGCTTTCATGGAACAAGCCTAAGAGATGATTCAAGTGCCACGCTTAGAATGCAGTGCTAATTCTCACATGCAATTCCCATCAATGTATAAAATACCTCTGCAGGTTGAGCTGTAGGAAAGGACAGTAACCACCATTCATTTTATCTAGACTACCAATAACTCAGAAATCTGACATAAGCAAATCCATCCTGAATATGGGAATCAAGACACAGAAGGGCCTGCCTTTCATTAGTGATTACTTGAAGCATTTGACTGTCATTCTGAAACTAAGCACAGTCTTTATGAACCAAATAAAGGCTCTTAGCTCAAATCCCACCAGCAACAAAGGAAAATGGTACTTCCACCTCTGTCAGTAAAAATTATCACGACAGAAGACTAATTCTATGCATACAGTGACTACACCGAAACAAATCTACAGCAGTGTCAATGCACCCGCTTTTATTCCCACTGCACTGACATTCAAGGAAATGTGTTCTCTATTAAAAAGCATTTTATGCAGCTCAATCACTCATTACTCTGCAGGCATTTCGAGATTTGGCTTCATTACACGTTGCAGCACCACCAGCAGTGATCAAGGCCAATAATTCAGTGTCAAAGCAGCATTCTAATATTTTGAACTTAAGTCAGACAATACCCAGACTTGTCTAGTCACTATCTCAAGAAACATTAGTCCTCTCAAAGTGCCCATTTACAAGTGAGAAGGTGAATTCACCCATCCCAGGAAATCTGGTGCTAGTGCAAGGAGCGCTAGAGGCTCAGTGTGACCTCTCTACTTCTCTACCACTTCATTCTGAAGAAACCAATATCCAATATCACTCTGAATCAAGCCATGCTTCGACTTGCACATGGATACCAAGTTTCCCAGGCCGCTGTATTTACTGCCTGTTTTGCATCTTTTGCTTGAGGAAGTTTTAGTCAGAAGTCTCAGCAAAGCATTCTGTGATGCTCTAACAAATTCAAAGACTTAGCAAAATGTCTTACAAAAGTCTTCTCACCAGTTCTACTTACTGAACAGTTTGCAACGCTTCCCCACCCCATTATATAAGTTGGTCTTCTTTGGGAATGAACTCTTAGTCTGCATTAGTAAATGCAACTTAAACTAAATTTTGTGCTTGGGAAGCTTCTTCCTCCTCCATGTGAAACAGCTCCAGCTCTTCCATACTGCACTACTGCTTGAAAAAATTACCATCAGTAAAGGTGTCAACATAATATCCTAATTTAAATGGTTATTTTTCCCCTTGTTAAATCCTCAAGTGTTTTGAATACAGCACCAGGGTATAATAGAATGTGAATAAGTAATGAAAGATAAAGATGTGGATTTAAATAAAATATCCCCTATTACCATCCTTAATTCTTATCTGTTGTTAAGACGACAGCCATCTGGAACATTACAGCAAGGTGCACATTCAAGAAGAACCCAGACAGAACAAAGTGCAATCCAAACCCCTCAATAACAGCCTTAAATCAACTTTTAAGAGGACACCTGGCTACCAAGAAAAACGGCAAGCCTGCCGGTTTATCTTATTCCGAGCGTGCATTTTGCCGCAGGATGCGAGGCCGGTGATGCGAAGGCAGCGGGGCGGATCGGGCGGGCTGCAGCTGCGGGGGTGTCCGGGAAGAGGGGCTCCTTCTCTCCCTCCTCTCCTTCTCTCCTTCTCTCCCTCTCTCCCGCATCCCAGCGCCGGGCGCGCCTCTCCCGCGGCAATGCCGCCCCCTCGCGCTGCCGGCCCGGCAGAGGCGGCCCTCGGCTCCCAAAGGCCACCACCACTTTAATTGCTGATTAATTACAGCCTTTCACCAAGGTCAAAAGGAACATTCCGAGGCAGTACAAATGGTACCATGTGGAAAATACATCATATTAAAATAGCTTCCTGGTTTGTTTGTGTTTTTTTTTTTTTTAATAAAATCTGATGTTTGCCGCCCTAATGTGTACAGAGCTTGCCTCTCACAGTGCAAACCCTGCAGTAAGGCACCTCTCTTGTGTATGAAAATAGTGACACAACCCACACACCAAACAAAACTTGAGGCTTTTCTCCAAATGAGGCTTTTCTCCAAATTAAATCATTCTAGAATATACCTTCTCTTGAAATTAATTCTTTCCCAAACAAGACTGGCCAATAATGTTACAATACCTGTAATTATATTGATGTGATATTTGTAAAAACGTCAAACTTTTAAATTGATCCAATTCAGAAATAATGGAAGCAGCAGTGCAGAGTGGCTGTTGAGTGCAAGCAATAAATCATACAAATTGCATAATTATAACTTCCATGACTCCAGAGACAGTTTGCACTAGGAAAGGCAAGGCATGATAAAACAGGATGAGTTTTACAACCCCTAAAAGGAGAATGCTTCAGTATAGTAGTCAGGACACGGAGGTAATAGCATGGTGTCTCCTCAAGAGCATGTTTGACTGCTGGGGACCCATCACCCCCCTTCAGTGGGTCAGAGGTGCTGGAGAGGTGGTTTCAAATCCTAGACACAGAAGAAAGTGAATCCTGAGATTGTACACTGACATAGTGCTGGGCCACTTATCTCCCATTTGTTCTTTAAGGGGAGAGGCACAGGAAGAGGAAATTTAATTCACCTGGTTCCAGAGGTTTGCAAGGAGAGGAGAACTAAGATTTGCTTTTGGCCGAAGGAAATATTTCATACATTACCAAATCAAATGCTTCTTTCAATCTTCAACACCTTTTCTTCAAATACATTCTTGAGTTTTGTGCCTCCCTCCTGCCACCACTTAAATTCCTCCATTGAAGTTTGGGGTTTTTTTCACCCTCTCTCCCAATCCTCCAGTTCATTAGATGAACTAAAAATAAACTATTTACAGTATCCAAATCACAGCTGCTCCCTCAGGACCAGGGAGGAACAGCCCCTTTCCTTTTTTCTTCATTGCAACTGACATATTACCAGTGACAAGTGGGCTGAGCCAGTGCCATACCCTGCCAGGCAGGGCTTTCTCCAATAATGCCAGCACAAAGTGGCAAAGAATGACCTGGCATAAGGCTTCTCATACTACTTAGTTAAGCTGTTGGTGCTGATGGTACAAGACTTCAGTGAATGTTTCAACAGTTTAACTTAATCTTACTTTCTCACTCTAGCAAATTGCTCCCATTTTCCAACCAATTTACAGCCCACATTCCTACTCTGCTGTTATAACTGTTTACAGTAAATCAGATTTGCCTGTGATTGTTGAAGCAATAACTCTCAACGAAGAGGGCAGCAGGAACATATTTCTGTCTAATAAAATAAATGATGGCAGATTAAGTTCTCTTTTAAAGAATGTCTTATCAAAACCTACAGAGAGACTGTAATTTCACAGAGGCAAGGGGATGATTGCCAAAGCTGGGAAGAGTTAAAGATCCTGCTGTCACTCACACGTACTGTGCCAAAATAACAAAAATAACGTGTCAAGAAAGCAATCACCTACAGTAGGAATGGGGAACAAAAGCTAAATGAGTTTTTCCTGTGCTAGTGACCTTTGACTGCAAGACAGTCAGGTAACTTTTCTTACCTAACCTCTTATTACAGAGTGGTTCTTGGGCAGCAACTCTTCTATTACTATGCCTTTTACCTATTTTATAACTTTGAAGGCTCACAGTACCCAGTCTCAAGCTATTCACTGAAGTACACCATTTGTACTGAAGGAGAATTCTTCATCAAACAATCATTTCAGGTAGGCTACTTCCAGAAATCCATCTTTTTTGCCTTTTTAATCTTTTTAGCTTATGTAATTTCCAGACACATCTTAGGCATACAAGTTTATCACCAGTCTTACTGTTCAGTAGCAAAACACCATGAAAGAAACAAAGACAGACAGAAATAATAATTCCAGTGCCAAGTCATCTTGGGCTCTCTGCTGCTTAATACAGGAAAAGTACTTCTCTGTGGGATCATCATACTCTGCCTTGAGAGCTTAGTACTTCATCACAGCTCAACATGGACCTTTTTCCTAACAGGGAACTGGAAGAACAGACAGGAACCTGGAAAACACTGCTGAAGGAAACACAAATTTGCAATGTGTGATGGCACAACAAAGCCAGGATTACCCCACCACCACCAACCCTTTAAGCACCACATTGAACAGGCATAGTAGGCAGGGTAAGAAAAATATTGGGTTTGTGATAAGGAAACTGTCCCACAGTGCAGGTCCACCAGAGAGTTTTTTCCAGCCTCATTACTATTAACGAGAGCAGAACACCTCATAGCAAGGGGGAGCAGGATTTTGACTGAAGGCACTTCTCACAGCATCTGCATGTTCTGGGACAGGAAAAGGACCTGGCACTCTAGGGCACCACACAGAGATGGGTATCCTGCTTGAGAATTTCAGATACATTCCCTCTGGGACTGTGAAGTGAAACACCCTCTGTTTACACTGCCCAAATGCAAAACACAGCCTAAACAAACTTCTTGGGACATTGAGAAGGCATATACACAGAAGAAAGAAGCATAAATGACTACCCATTTGGGTTATTCTCTTGCACTAAACATGTAGGCTGGAAGAAAACCTACTTGTCAGCAAGTATTGGCAATTTTTAGAGCAACCAAGTCACAACTCATGCAACTAGAAAGTCACAAATCATGCAACTAGAAAGAAAAATCCATAACTCAGGTTTGCTATACATGGGTGGAAACAAGGAAGAGGGTTCATACTTTTTAAAGAGAAGTAACATTAAGCATCAAATTTGGAAAGCTCAGTTAAATTGGGAAAAAACAAAGGTAATAGAGACAGAAAGGTAATAGAGAACAGAAAATTGAATTAACAGTGAAGTGGGGCCATGCAAGTTACTTCAGGAACAGCTTGCATTAGAAAAACTATCAGAAATAAGAGAACGGCATAATAAACTAAATGAAGTTATTTTACACATACACACACACAAATAAAAATACAAAAAAAATTCAAAAGGTTTGAACAGAGATGAGGAAAGAGAAGAGAAATAAAGGAAAACATCAACGTGACTTAAGAAAGTTGAAGGCTTTTAATGAAATTGAACACAGAATGAGTGAAAAGAGGGGAAAGAAAATGAATGTTGTAAACAAATTAATGCTCAGAATTTAGAGGTTAAAACTTTTTTTTTTTAAACTGCAGAGATGCCTGGCATTTATCAGAGATGGAGAAGTATTAAGTACAAGCATTGCAGAATGCCTAATGGTAGAAAGAGGGTATAAAATAAACATAGAGATAGACATGGAGAATGACAAAGATTATGGAGTCTGAGCATTCAGAACTTTTAAAACATCTCCCAAAACCCCAAAGAACCTTAGAAGATAGAGGTTTTCTTAGTTCTTTATATTTATTTGAAAGGTGTAAGAGGATGCCTGGTACACTACAGGGAATGCTGCAGAAGCAGAACTAAACTAATAAATGCATATCCTGATGGTTCTGAGCTGCAGTTCAGCATTTTAGCCCTGTGACAAAGTATTCTAACATAGGAAAAGATCCTGCTGCCCTGGTACTTTATCCTGTAAAATTGTGAATATGTCTTCCACTTAGACCAGTGAATATTGGTTTTCAAGGTCAGGTAGACAGCTTGTAAAATGCCCTATGTTTTTAGAGTTCTGTGTTTTCCTGTGGTCTCCATTTCCCCAATCAATCCATTCTTATGCCACATAAGTAACCTCAGCAGGGGTCACCACGAGAGGCAAAATGCAAGCAGCATAAGAATGAGGAAACACCTACATACTGGGCCTTTGAGGAATTGAGTCAGAGAAGGCTTCTGTATGGCATCTTCTTTTAAGTAGTTGCAGGCTATAACCAAAGCATCTCAGACTTCTGATCTGTAAACTGAACAAAGATGGCTCATACCTACAACTGGTTTTAACCAGCCTCATTGGCAAAAACTGTTAGGACACATAGGCTTTATTTATAATTTTCCTCTGGTCTATAATCCACACCACAGACAGGTTGCAGGCAAAATCTTCTTAAGTATTGGCCAATTTGCTCTTGAAGCATCCTTGGACTAGAATACTGACACACCATCCATACTTTTTTGGGCTGGCAAAAGGCTAAGCCAAGTACTTGCCAAAACCTGTCAAAAACTCAGTTCAGCACTACAAAGCCGCAGGAATTGTTGTGTCCCTGTCTAGAATTTTGTTATTCTCAGGTTTGCCCCAGACTGTCATTACTTACCAGATAAGCAGAAAGGATACAGAGAAAAAAAGAGCTAATCTAATAAATATCCAGATCTATATTTTTGCATTCCAATTTAAGGTACTGAAAAGGACAACATCATTTTTGATGCTTCAGTCAGTGTCTACAGCTTACTTAGAGGGCATCTCTCCCACTGGAATTATATCCTTCCACCTAAGGATGTGGCCGACCACTTTATGGGCTAATGAACAATGATATGTTACACCAGTACTCACAGTTTTTTTCATAGGTACTGAATATAAGTGAATAAACTTCACACATCTAACATTTTTCTGCTGGCACAGGAAAATTTTTATTTTGATCGCTAGATCAAAGAACACTTAAACAGATTAAGAACTAGATCAAGAACATATATATACCTAGAAGACTGAACACTGGAAACCTGAAAATGCAAGAGCAATACATTTCATTCAGGTTATTTTTTACTGCAGTAACAAGAACAAATGCTACAGGTGATTTTGTTGGAAATTCCACATTGCGTAGGCTCTGGCTTGCAAAAAAATATTTCTCTCCTAACTACAGAGAAATAATTTTCTAAAATAATAATTTAACCGTAAAAGTCAGAGGGCTGTTAACTTCACTGAACTAAAATCAAAAGCCATTAGCTTTTAGCTTAAACATTCAAAATAAAACACCTGATTCTTCTTTAGCAGACAAGGACTACCAACTTCAAAATTTATCATTTTGTCATAAAGCTGAAGGATTTCCTAGTTAAAAGAATTTCTGACCAAGCCCTGCTCTTTCTTATGTGGACTGCGCTTCCATCAAAGTAAGATGACCTGCATCCAAGCAGCTCAGCTCAGAAACAGATGCTGCAGCTTCAGTGGGGAGAATGCCAGAGGTGAAACCCTGAACTCTGCTGAAACTGGAGGCAAAACTCTTACTGCTATCAATGGATCGGAATTCCTGCCTCCATTTATTTTCAAAATTCTCTCTCCAACAAAACATTCAAATCGAAGATCATGAAAAAATCTAAAATAGCTCTAAAACCTCCTGCTATTTTCTGCAGGATTTAACATTTTCCAAAGGTTCTTAAAGTCAATCCTACAAGGAGACACGGCTGCTGCCTATTTGCTCTTCTCTGGCACAGAGCACAGGTTATTTTTCTCTGTACAATGTTTTAGAACACAGGAAGTGGGAAAAAATTAGTAGATAAAATGTTTCTATGACTTCTGATCCAGATATAGGATTGTTTATCTGCACAAAAATACACACAATTTCAGCCTGTCATTTCCAGCTCACATCGTTAATTATATTTCAATGCACTCACTAGATAAGAGGTATAATCCAGCCAAAAGCATATAAAGGTTGTAGTCCAAATTATGCAAGGTGTCTTGCAGCTGATAATTCCAACAGGTAATGAACTGTTTAATCTTATGCAGCTTGGCAAACACACCTGTTTATCTTTACCCAAGCCTTCAATGTGCACATCAAACCAAAGATATCATCCACAAATACGATGAGTGAATCTTCTTTTCAGTTAGCATCAAAGTTTTAATTATGTTCTACTACAATATTTTTGCATAAAGAAAGAAACCAGGTTCAGACGCAACAACAAAAAAACCCCAGCATTTCAAATATCCAGTTCTGTGAATTTCTTATATTTCTTACATGATCTCAGTTGAAATCTGGCAGGCCATCAGAAATACTGATCACAAGCACCTGTTGCACATGGGCCACAGATTCTTTGCAATTGTAGATGACAAAATCCCTGGGCCTTATACTATCAGCTGCTACTATTGTCTCCCGTGCCTAAATAGAGAGGCTGTGGGGCACACACCTCCCAACAGGATTGTGACAGAAGCAGGGGCTACCATCGTGCCTTGTACAAGGAAACTGTGGCCCAAATCAACTGAAACATCAGCAAACTGCCTCTGTTCCTGCTCAAGTAAGGACAGAAATCAAACTGAAGGACCTGGAGTTCCAGCTCCTAACTGCAGGCATTAGCAATCCCTCCTTTTTCTGCCTTTCGCTCCAGTTTATGTCTCCAAGGACAGAGAAAGAAAATTCTCGAGTGAAAACTTTCAGTTCCTGAACTGGAGATGGAAGGTACTTAACTCTGCTCTAACTAATAAGATTTCCATTGCCTCAGAGTAATCAGTTAGGATTTAATGGAAGTACAGAAAAAGACTAAAAGCTTAGAGAAGATGTAAATACATTTTCTTTCGGGAATAAAAATCAGAACAAAAAATATCTCTTTCTTCCATTTCAATTCTCTGTATTTCCACTTGTCTATCTTGGTAAAAGGTGTAAATTGGAAGAGGTTTTCTATTGTAAAGCCTTCTTTACCATAATACATGTAGCATTAAAATAATTTTAGAGAAAAATCCCAGCTCTTCTAGAAAGGATTAGAATTTCAGTAGGTTTATTCTGGATCTATCATCAGGTATTATACCTCCCCCACCTTTTGATAAATATTATCCATTACTCCAGATTTGATTATACTTCTGCATATATGCGGGCATAAAGCCTGCAAGCATGCCTGGAACCTTGTGGTGATTGAAGGAAAAAACTATACAGCAGACAGTGAATTCATTCACTTTACATATTAAGTGAAAACCCAGCCTAGGCTGGTACCGTCCCTATTTTACAAAATCTTTTATAGAAACTTTCATTTAGGTTGTATCTTTACTACTGTATTTGCAAATACCTCAAAGAAAACCTTAAACAGAAAAAAGCAAGAAAGAATGAGGCAGAAATTACATCTGACACATCTGACAATCATAAGGAACAAAAACTGGAGGAAAAAACCCTGTATTTCATGAGGGATGCCTTATGCTCCAAACGGAATGGTATCCCAGGGGTTTCTTTTGCTTAGATGTACATACTTTTAGATGCTGTATCTGAATATTGCCAGTCAATATCAAAGCAAAGATGAAAGGCAGTGTCTGAGGAAAATAAATATCTGACTTCAGTCAGTGAGGTGAATTTACCACCCATGTAAGGAGGTGTAATTCTTTACAAATTGCATGTATTTATGCAAGCATAGAATTAGATTTGTACACTGTAACTTGAGAACACTGTCAAAACTCTTGAATGAAAACTTGTGTGGAAATGTAGTAAAGTGCTAAAATTTTGAATCAAAATACATACATATGAAAAATATCTGCAATTAAAAGGTTAAACAGTATCTTCTGCTGTGGTATACTTTTCTGCTAGCACATCAATTTTATGTCAGTGATCCCAGATGACCCAAACCAACATTTTCTTGCTTACAGCTAAAAAATTAAATAAAATCCAAAACATTAACTGAATATAAAATGCTGTTCTATTTTTATCTTCAATTTTCAGAAAGTCTGAATATTTGAAGAGATAGCTGCCTGAGATTGGTTTCACTCAAGTACTACTTGAAAACAAATTAACACTATTTCTTAAATATTCTATCCATCTCTATACTTATCCTCAAGAGAAACTAAATGAGGCAAAGTATCCTAAAGAACCTTTTGCACTTTTCTGGGACCTGAAAATATCATGCCATGTTAATATAGCTTGAACAACATTAAAAAAAAAAAAACCCACACCAAAACAAAAAAACAACAAAACACCAAAAAAAACCAAACCAACCAACCAACCAAAAACCAAAGAACCCAAAACAAAACAAAAAACCAAAGCAAAACCATGCTGTATGACACTGAGAATAAAAACCAAAATGAATATAACTTAAACCTGTGAATGGTAGATCAACCGTTTATTGACTTTTTCAATAAAACTTTAGGTTTTTAAGTTTTCGTACTTCCAACCTGTTAATGTTTTGGGATCAAGTTGTCAAATCCATCCTGTAATCCCATCCCAAAGGCCAAATACATACAAGCAATGCCTATACATAATGGCAAAATGAACAGAAACACAAAATCAATTCCCTGAGTGCCTCCATAACTTCATCTGTGAGACAAGGAAAGCATTATTTACCTTTCTTGGAAAATTAATTTGATCCTATCTGCTAAGTGTCACTCCATGTCACCACTTTCCTTGGTCCTCTTCTGAGCACCCCACCACCAGGCCCACAGACCTTTCTGCCTGCCTCTGAGCAGCTCGTCAGACTCAACACCTCCCTGACAAAACTGGAATTCTGTTAATATAACACGTAGGAACAGCAGTTCTATACTATCAGGAAGCGAGTTACAAATTTCCTAGCATGATATATTCAAACTCCAGAAGTGGCAAACTAAAGAATGTTTGTTTGTTGTCACCAGGGCTAGTGTCCTGCTAAAGGAGTTTGAATTACATATGGGAACCTGCTCTATATGGCCAATGAACAGAAGACACTATTTTTCCTCTCTTTTTTAATCCTACCCTTCTGGCATCTTAGCATCTCATTCTTTTTCAAACCAGCTATAGTCATTAAGGAAAAAAAAAAAGTGAATTTTCAACTTGAGCCCAGTACCTGAGGAGATGCAGCTGCAGAACCAAAATCGAATGAAGAATGATTAAAATTGGTGGTATGCATTTCCACATTTATCCCAAATTTAACTCATCTGTGTTGCTTCTTCCTACTTATTCTGTTGCATCGCTGTCAGCTGAAGAAGCTGAACTAAATAGCAGAGCAGTGCAGAAACCTGGGGCAGAGATGGCAAACCAGAATAATTTGATATGACGCCCACTCCAAAAGTTTAATGCACCGTGTATATGGCTGGCAACAGCATTTCAGATGTAAAGGAATAAGTTGCCTGGAATGCTATCAGAACTTTTTGTTTGCTTGTTTGCCTGCACCCCCGCACAATAAAAATGTCCACACTGCATTATAGGGGGGAGTTGCCCATCTCCCATTGCAGTAGGAAGCTGTTCAGTGACACTATCCACCACCAGATTGCACTTCTGTGATTACAGCAGAACCAATCTGTACTTCTGTGGCCTTAAACTTACAAAACTTTGATGTCTTTAAGCCTATCCTAGTTAAAGATGACATCATATTCCCTGAAGAGACCCAGCATAAAGCTTCAGACCAAGCTTTACTCTTTGCACCTGGGAGATAACCACCTCTATGACTACAGCATCAGTACTGGGTCATTTCAGGAGTTATTATTTTGTGTGTAATTACCTCATGCTGCTGTCCAAAAAGTATTACACAGGTACATAAAATATTTCAATAAAGTTATTGCCATCAGATCTTGGAAGGCAGAGGTAGAAGAGAAGCTCACCTTTGAGTACCAACAGAAAAATGCCCTGATCAAAAGATCTCTACAGATATTGGCAGGCTTTGAACCAAACTGCTTTCTCAGTTCAAGCTGCCAGAATATTTCATATTTTCTGCATTACACAGATTTGCATCTAATTATACAGAAAGGCCAGATTAAATTTAATACCTCCATTGCATTTATACAGACTAAACCTCTATGCTCCAAATGAAAACCAAAGTATTTTACATATTTAAATGAACAACACCAGACAAGATGACCTTTAAAATCACCATTATAAGAAACACAATTACAAGTGACTCAAGACATATGGCAAATTTAATTATGCTTAAACATACTGGTTTCCAATCTTTTCAATCATGACAAAAATTGATGTCTAAAATTAAAATGTATTTGAGATTTTTAGTTACAGGAAAGGCCTAGCAGAAGTTACTCTTTTTATGTTACTAAATTCTATTGATAGCATTTATCAAAAAAGGCAATTCCATGACACATAAAACCCCTTTAACTACTTAGAGTTAAATATTACTTAACAAAGACGATGAGGATGATTTTCTGGAAGCATGACATGGAATGAAAATCATTAGTCTAAATTTGATGCTCAAAGCTTGGTAACAACTTTGTTAACACAGTTACTACTATTACAGAATTATAAGACCAAAAGATGTATATGTGTATACTTAACTTGTGAGATCCCAAGTGCTTTAAAATGAGCCAAGAAAATGAGACCCATGCTCACAATCAGTGAAACACAAACAAGCACAGAATAAGCACAAGTGCAAGTCCGTGCAAATGCAGGAACACCAATTTTTCAAATGAAACAGCAGAGAGAATACTAATGAGCAAAAGGTAATTACTCATGCTGTATTTGCCCAAGACAACACAAAAGGAGCTCTGCAAGACTGGGCTTCCTGGGGGTTCTGTTGTCGCTGTTGTTTCATCCCTCTGGTTTTTTATGTGGATGTGACTTTTCCATGCTGCCCAACAGAAGGCTGCCAAGCGCTACCTTGGAGCATCAACTGAACGTCAGCTCAGAGTAAAGGATGCTACCAGCTGCACTGCCAGTCCCTTTTCTGCATCACCACCAAGGGTTTTACACCTTCTGTGAAAGCTGAACAGAGCGACCACTGGCTAAATCCTGCAGGATCACTGTTTAAGTAGAGATGGCCACAGACATAAGCAATAAGCCATTCAATTTCACCACTCACTCTAATGACAACAAGCATTTCATAAAGGTGTGACAAGCAGAACTTAATGACCTCGCCCAAATTAGAAGTGGAGACACAACGAGACTCAGAGCAGCTTCTTCCTCCTCATGAGGAAGGGGCTCCTCATGGAAGCCCATCTGTTACACACTATGTGGGTTCTCCTTTAATGATTTCCTTAAACAGAAGCAATCAAAAGGTTCAGCTCTTCAGTTTAGAATCAGATAATCTCTCAGACAGAGGATGAACTACAGAAACAATATGGAAAGCCTATTTGGTGAAGAAAAACTAGCACTGAGGAAGAACACTAAAACCACCACCTGAAAAATCAGTAACCGAAACACGGAATCATTTTGGTTACGTCATAGGCACATGGGTTTATGTCATACTCAGCAACAATTAAAAACGGTGTAAAATTGTTAATAATCTTTAGACATCTTCAAATAGTATTCCAAAGAGCAGTTACAAAGAAAAATAGAGAAGCTTTTGTTTTACAGCTATCATTAAAAACAAATGTTTAAACAAACAAAAAAAGGTAGGTTTCCCAGTGCAAAGTACACTGCATGTATTTCTATTGTAAGACTTTCTGTATTGCACCTATCAGAATAAAAATGTCTTTGAAATAGAATAAAACTGTTTTGTAGCAAATGGTCATTAACACTTTGATAAATCACATCCTATACAATTGTATATGAAGCACAGAATCTTCTTTTCATAAATATTAGAGTATGCAATAGTGAGTATTACATTAAGCAGCACTACTAGTGGTTTCTGCTGTCCACACAATATGAAGTTTTAGACTAATTAATTGCATCCTTCACAACAGTCAAATTTTCAGCTTTTGGAACAATGACTATAAAAAGAATAGCAGAATTTTTATTATTCTTCAAAGTACATTCTGAACACATTACATTCCTAATTAGTATGCTAAAGCCAAAACATTGGAGGTTTTTTTTTAATTAAAAAAATCAACTCTGATAGGTTTTTCTTCTGTTAAAAGGACAAAACACTATGAGATATTCTATGCAAGCATGAAGAGTGTGTGTATTGAACAAAAGAAAGTAAAACTGAGTGTAATAGAAATTTCCAGCTTCCCAAGAAACCCCTCTGCTACATCTAGTTTGTTGCTTAATAAATGTATCTGTTCAATTCCAGAAAGATTTACTGTACAAGTGGGCTGGTAAGAGCTTTAGGACTTACACAAGCAATTTCCAAGACAATAAAAGTCAAGGATGGCAACAAGAGTTGAGCAGAGAGACTGAAATATCAGCTTCCAAACAATAGTTTGGGTTTTGGTGTTTTTTAAAAGGGTTAAAAAGCTATTTTCATGTGCATGAAAGCCCTTATATTTCCTCTAGAAATTAATGCAGTATAGAAATTCTACTTAACATGACTTGGCAAGCACAACCTAGCAATTAGATGGGGAAGCACAGTGTCCCCTAGTTGTGTGTGTACACATACATTACTTACAGGAGGTGCTTTCCCAAAAGTGTAATAGGGGCAGAAAAAGGCTGAGAGCAGCCAGGAAAAGAACACAGCACATGAGGCAGGAAAACTTGCCCATCAGTACTGGTGCTGAGGAAACCACAACAAGAGGGTAGGTTTCATTTCCAGCCCTGGGTTACAAATGCCAATCAACCCAAGCTGGGATTTACAAGCACAATCCAACAGTTTGGCAGACAGGCAAGTAATTAAGCTTCACTTGTCTGGAGCACAAGTTTGGTTGTTTTGGGCTGTAAAGCAGTGCTCTTCTTTGCCATAACAGAACCTTCTGAGTTTATAAGACAGGTCTGCTCAATGATCAAGCACAAGACCTTCAGCGATTTCCCCAGAACCACCACATCTTCAGCTGTGGTCCAGAAGACTATAAAGCTCACACAGAATCACAGCACCACTTGCCTTTATATGTTTATTGCAAGAGATTGATTCAATCAGGATTGATGCTAGACCATCAGCTGGGAAACTGTTTCACCAGCATTCCAGGTAAAATTACATGACCTCTAAGTCTCTGGCTTTCCTAGCTGTAAAATGGCAATTGAAGTTGATCACTTTTATAGCAGCGTTTTGACGGCCCCAGAAGAAAGGCAATGTCTAAAGGGCAAGTTACTACTATTCATCCTAAAATGCTAATACATAACGTTCCTTGTCAATGCTCCTATAATCCAACATGAAAAGCATATTTTTTAGCATCTCTAAGAATACGAAAGGATTTTTTGTCAAATTTCCTTCATAGAGAGCACTGACAGCTCTCAGTACAGTAAGCCAAGCCTGATTTTTGCACTACATCTGCAATATCTTTTATACTTGGGCAGCTGGCACAGAGTGAGAAAATTCATTAACATGCTAATGATGTGTCCTATTTAAAATTCCAGCTCTGATTATTGTGTGATTAAGTCTCTTCCCTTGACGTCTGCTTCCTTATATCTGCATTACTGTGAGAAATCAACAATTATTAATGAAGTAAAAAATAGGTGACCAATTTATACACGAGATAAAGACAAACATACACACATATTTTAGCATTTACATTTTTTGCCTAATATTTTCCATATAAAAGAGTATTATGTTCAGTAAAAAAAAAAAAAAATCAAAGTTTTCAAGAAGCTCACAGGCACAAAACAACAATTCAAGTGTCAGATGACATAGAAATAGACACATATAGGACCTAACCCTAACCTAGTGTATGGATTGGGCAGGAATACAGAAAAAAAGGCAGAACTGCCTTTCTCTGCAGCAGCACAGATTTTATTGGCATAAATGAAACACCAGGCCTAAGGCTGTGAAGTAAGTCAGGTCAGCTACCCCAACTCAAATAACATCTTTCACAGTGCAGACAAAGCCAACACAATTATCTCCAGTTCTTTCAAACAGCAGCAAAAACAAATGGCAACAAAATTGTATTCCAATTCTTTATGGTTTATCCTCTAAATATAGAAGTGCTGCGCAAAATATCACTGTTCCATAAAGGTGGCCTATTTTCCTCAAGACACCATCTGCATACTGTTTTCCAGAGAGTATCTGAAGGCTTACATTCAGTTAAATGTGTTGGTATCAAACCCATGCCAGTGTTCTCAAATATTTCCATTTCTTAAAGGAGAAAATAGGGTTGATCACATGTAAAGGGGGCAGGGATGATGAAAAGGGAAGATGTCAGGTTTCAATTTATGTGTCTCTGACTAGTAACTGCTTGACAGCATTTTATTTCAACACAAGGATAAATTTCTCCTTATGCCTGCAGAATCACAGTAAATTAAAAGAAAATCTACAGAGTAAATACCCAGTATTTGAAATTCATTGTCACAAATTGTAGGACACTAGAGGTCAGGTAAAGAAGGTATCTCCTTTCAGCTGTATAAATGCAAAAGGGAAAAAAAGAGTCTATGAACTTATACCATTTCTGTTGCTTCAGCAAGCATCTTGCACAGGCTTGATTTAAAACCCTGCTAAATTAAAACACAAATGAGAACATACATGTATATTATAGGAAGTTTAATTGTGCTAAAATAAAAGAGAAATAAAACAGGCTGACTAGAAGGTCAGAATCCTTTTCAACTCTCTTGAAAATCCAAGGAAAGAAGAAGCATTGCCTCATGTGCATTTCTGGGTTTGAATCACAAAGCACTAAATTTGAGGAATTATTTTTTAAAATTTTATCTAGATTCTACAAGTTCTTATCTAGAAGTGTGTGTGCATATTTAAGTTATTCTCTGCATTTTTGTCTTAGATGTATCCAGCTGCCTACAAATCTTTTTTTCTTTAAGGCAGCTCTGCTTATCCACTTGCCTATGAAGAAACTTTATATGCTTTTAAAACAGGGGTACCTTCCTCTCTTCACCCAACCTACTGCTCGTAAGATCCTGAAAAAGGAAAGACATTTCAAAATCCTGAAGTGTTAAAGTAGCTCTCAGGATTGTATTTAGTTTAGAGATAATTATAGTAACTGTACATTTGTAGTCAATCAAATATTATTGAGCCTTTTCATTCAAGCAAGCAGCAAGGCCATTTTATCTGCTTCAACTTCAGGAGTGAGTACAGCAGGCAAGAGAGTAAGTCAAGTCTAGGAATGACTTTGCTGTTTGATAATTTGTCAGCAGCTTTCCCAGTAATCGCAGACAACCTCCCCAGTTCCACCATGACACTACAACCCAAGCACACTGCTCATAGTTGTGTGAGAGCAGCACTTGGCAAGTCGTTTAAACACCCCATCAAACAAAAATTTACTATGAGAATTCTTGCTTTCAGAATCAGGGATCTCTTGCACCTCATACATTCAGACACACCACCAAATGTGTTATGTATGTGTGTACTGTATGTGTGTACTGTATGTCTGTACACAGCCAGACTGCTTCTGGATAAAGACTACATGTTCCTCTGTATGTGAACACAAGCACAGTGCCATCATCACTGTGATAAAAATGGGCTTAGAAAAGAAAGGTTTTGAGAACTGGGCTAAGACAGATTTCAAAAAGCGGTATATTGCTGGGATATTCCCTGTTCCTCACAGCCTCCCCCAACTCCATGGGGAGGATGAGAGGATATTGAACATACTGCTTCTCTAGGTCATTGCCAGACTTTCCTCAGAACAATCAGTATGTTTTGTGAAATGCAGAATGATTCATCAAACCCAGCACACCTCCAGGAGATCAGGTCTGAGCAAAAAGCTGTAACAATCTGTAAACTACTCACCAAAGGCAGTCTCTCCTTGTTCAAGTTCTTGTTTCAGTCTGGTGTAATCATCTTTAATTCTCTCTAATTTTAGCGTATTTCTGGCACTCAGAACCAACAGTTCATTGAGAAGCCCTTCCAGTCCCTCTTTCTCAGATGTTAATGATCTTATTTCTTCTGCAAGATCCTTCGCAGTGCCGAAATTATTTCCTGCATGTTTTGTGGGGGCAGGGGAAGAAAGAGGAAAAAGACAATGAGGCAGACACTTGCAACATCAGTAGCTTACATAGCAATCCTGGGAAATTTGGCAATTATACTTCCCAACAGCAATTGAAAAGGGGGGAAAAAAAAGAAAAACTGCTTTGCAAGCATCCATACCATTAATATTACAAGAATAATAATTGTAGCTGATTTAACCTTACACACAGAGAAATGGTATTTTCTTTAATTATTGATACCATTTACATTTTTTTCAGAAAACCTGTTCCTAAGGGTTCACACTTCAAATAATGTCATACTGTAATTCATTGATTGTTACAGTGTGATCTATCAGACCATTTTTTTCTTTTGGAGGAACCCTCAATGCACAGGACATTTGAAACAGAGGGTGCCAACCTCCTACACCCCGAACAATTTCCTCCCTGAACAGAGCAGCCCTGTGCTGGTTTTTGCAACAAACACCAGAAGGTTGTTTATGAATGACACATTGCATTTTTTAAACAACCTGCACCTCAAGGAAAGACCATGGGGAGATGTTCTTCTCAGAGGACACATTCAGAAGTCACAACCCTCTGCTTCTGGCTCTCCCTGAAGCATCAAATGTCACAGACAGGTAGAACGCCTGGGCAGCACCAGCTCACACTGTTCTGGAGTTTTTAAAAACGTCTGGTTCCTTTGGACAGGGATCCAGAATAAAAAGTTCAACTCCCAAGCGGTTTAGAGTGTAGCCTAGTAACATTTTTCCACTTAACCGTTCTGAAAACCATTTTTATAAGCAGCTGGAGAGGAATGTTTCCTTACTTTGCAAAGAAGTATTTTGTAATAAATAGAAAATCACAGTGAAATCCTCAGCAATTAAATTACTTAAATAACAGTAGAGTAACAATGATACGTTTACATAACTGTACCAGAATCATTTTAATGATTGAGATACTTGCCTGGGGGGGGGGGGGGGAACACGA
>VXAX01007076.1:0-19504 GCA_013399835.1 Leptocoma aspasia | reverse complement strand
GGGGGGGGGGGGGGCACGTATAAACAAACCCCAAAGTAATAACATTTTAAAACAGTAGTAACAATGGAGAGAGAGACATCACTGTCCCCTTCCACAAGTGTTTTCTCTCACGTCCTCCAGACCAGAGCACAGCCTTTCTACAGGGCACCTTCCCTTCACAGCTCTCCCATCTAACATGCCTCCTTTGAGCACAGAAGCACAGAACAGGAGCTGCCAAAGAGGTAACTTGACCTTCTCTCCTGCTCCAGGGATAGCTGCTTAGGTAAGAGGAATGAAAGAGAGTAAGTTGTTTCATGACTGACTTCTCCAACAGAAGAAAAGATTTTCTGCTGTCTGGTCACATATTATGCTGGAACTTCAGCTACAGTGAATTACCCTCGAAGTTCACTGTAAGCCAGTAACATCCAGCAGTCTGACTTGAAAATGAGATTAAAAAGACAAAAAGCATAATGTCCTGGTTTCAGCTGGGATAGAGTTAATTTTCTTCTTAGTGGCTGGTACAGTGCTGTGTTTTGGATTTAGGCAGAGAATAATGTTGATAACACATTGATGTTTTTAGTTGTTGCTGAGCAGTTCTTACCCTAAAATCTCAGTTTCCCATGCTCGGCAAGCAAGTACACCAGAAACTGGGAGGGAGCATGGCCAGGACAGCCGATCCAAACTGGACAAAGAGATAAATTCCATACCACAGAACATCATACTCAGCAAATAAACTGGGGGGAGTTGGCTGGGAGGGACCAATAGCTTCCTGGAAATGGGCTGGGCACCGGTCTGTGGGTGATAAGCATCAATTTTTAGGTATTGTGCATCACTTGCCTGTCTTGGGCTTTATGCCTCTCTCATTCTCCTCTTCATTACCATTATTATTGCTGTTATTTTTAACATTAGTAGTAGTAGTATATTTTATTTTGCTTCAGTTATTAAACTGTTCTTGTATCAACCCACAAGTTTTACTTTTTTTTTCCCAATTCTCCTCCTCCACTGTGAACAGAGAGAATGTCCACATAGTACTTTACTTCTGCCTGGGGTAAAACCACAACACAGAGCTGTCTGAAGTCTGAGGGAGAGTTGGTTTGGGGGACTCACTAGCATTATTTTTCAAATGAGTTAACAGGTGTGCCAGAAAGTACACTGCTTGCACCAATACATGGTGGCAAATTTTATTTCATGGAGTGTAAAGTGAGTGTTGTGGGAAGACATGACCACACACAGCACTTAATGCTGGAACCAGACACTGCACTCATGAAGTAGAGTTAATCTCAATACATCTCTGATCCATCAACCCAGGCTGCTGCTGGAATCAGGAACAGTAAAGTGTGGAACCAGCTATGTCATCTGACAAGATGCAGACTCCATCGGACTCCAATTCATCAAAAAACCGAGCCTTCACGAGAAGGCACAAAGGACCACTGTTATTTTTGCCTCTGAGACAAGGAGAGCTCTGCAACCATTACCAAACAAGTTCTCAGAAACAGAAAAGCTGAAGGAACCAGGAACACCACTGCCTTCCAGTGAAATATCAATTAAGAGCTGTATGTGGCACATCTGGGGAAGAACTCAACATCACACCAAGAACTACGTGTCCATTCATATTTCTGAATGAAATGACAGACTACAGCAGGAACATGAAAACAAGGCATCCACATTAACATAAACCACAGATGGATGGCTGAAAATGTCCTTCTGCCTGCACTGGCATCTTCCAGCCTGATGGCTCTGTCCCCTCTCTAACATACTCATTCCCAACAGGAATACTTAGAACCAAATCTGGAAAGCTGGGGGCTCTTTTTGTTACAGTTGGATCCATGCAGAACTTGCCCTAAATGAGCATCAAAGAGCAGCCAAAGAGGCAACAGCCCCAACATTAGGCTTTGTGAAATATGCTATCTAGTATTTATGTCATGTTATTTATAAAACTATGCTTTTACTTTGACATAAGGAAAAAAAATCTTATCGTACTGCTGGAAATCATCTCACCACATCATTTCCAAGCAGCTCCCACTTGCCAGTACTTAATGGTATAGAGGTAACAGTATTTATAGGACCATGACACATGGTCTCTTACTGGTATAGACAATTTTAAGATTTTCAAACTACAAGTCACTTCACTCTAACTTCTGGTTTTGGATCTAATTTGTGTTTTCAAAAACAGAAGGAAAGTTAATGACAGGCATCTCATGGATAACTTAATAATAAACACAGCATTTCATCCATGCCTGCTTAGCTTCCCATTAAGCCACTTTCTGGCTATCTAGTCCCATGCTAATATGTATTCTCAAAAGGAAAAAAAGTTCTCGAAGAGTCCATGAAAACATTGTAAAATATACCTTCACAAACCTCTTTAATTCAAATATAGGAAAGAGATGAAACAGGACTAAAAATTCATTTTAGTTTGCATCTTCCCTCCTATTCCCAAATTATTTTCTCACTAAGGAAACAACAGAAACACACCATTTCTTCTTATTTCCTCTTGTATAAAACAGCTCGAAGTATGAAAATAAATTTCAATAATATTTCTACAGTTACGTTCACACGTGCTTAAACATCATCCAATTTGAATTTTCTTGTTAGCTTCAAATTATTTCATTTGAAGTTTATTCCCTAGAAAAGTTTCATGCTAAATAGTAACACAATACTGAAAGAAAGAACAGAGTATCACATACTGTCATGTTCTTCCTATAACTGACTACAAAATTTTATGAGCATGTTAAGAGCCACTGTAAGAAGCAGCTGTTAGAAAAATCACATGCAGGTTTTTAAGCACTGACATTAAAGTGTTTTTTATAATTAAAAAAAGACCTACTAGATGCTAAACTATAATAGCTCATCGATGAGAATTTACAAATGTGCCTGTCAACAGTAAGAGCTCATGATATAAGGAGTACTTGTTACCTATAATTACCTAAAGCTACTGACTTAATAGCTGGAACAATATAGGATCCTTCTAATTATCTCTGGAGGAAAATTCTGGACTAGCATCTCCAGAGTATTAGCTATTAGTTATTTGTCCCAACAGGCCAATCAGATGTAAGTGAGGTGTTTATATAAAGGTTCTGAATTGTAACTGTTGATAGAAATACCTCTTGAACAGATAAGTATGGGCTTCTTTTCTTTTTCCCATAAGAAAGCTCGCTGGAATTTAATTTAATTTATTTTATGGCCTTCAATAATCCAAATATTCACAAACTTTCTTTTTTCTCTTCCAAATTTAATTTTATACTTCTTCTCAGGATGAAATAATAGGAAGGAGAGGTATTTATATACATAGTGTTGTCTCTTATGTCTTTACAGTATCATTTATCTCACAGCCTTAAATTCCATGATATTGCATTGATAAGACTAATAGAACTTATGCTTACATTGCATTTATCACGGTATTTTCCTCCAAAAACAATATCAACTATATTCTTACATTTTTTGGTGCAAATACATCAGTGTTTTAAATGAATGTATTTGTATTAGGAAGCACAGTCCATGTAGCAAATGAATGTTGTCTGAAGCTGTCAAGATAGCCATTAAAGGCTGAGGTATATATCATGCTTTCCAAGTCATCACATCATTAAGTCACCACATATAAGTTCTGAAAGCTAATTTTCACTTAATAACTCTATTTTTTAGCTCATCTAATCTAACTTTTGGGATGAAGTCACCTTTTTGCTTTGACACTGTTCCAAAGGCACTTAACTCTTACTGCTTCCTCAAGAAAAATGCTACTTTAATCAAAAGTGATGTGACATCTGTATAGGGAAAAACAGCAGTTCTCAGTATCCATTAGAATTCCACTGAAGAAACTGTCTGAATGAATTATCTAACTGCTACATAAGAAGCAGTAGAAGTAACAGACATTTAACCCTGCCTGATGTTTCCAGACTAAATGAAAACCTCTAAATAAAACAATAAACTTTATTATTACTGCATATTTACATATGCACACTATAATTCCTTCTGAACATCACACTGTTCCAAGACTGTCCTTAAATAATTGCATATTACCCAACTGAACATTCTTCCAACTTCAAACAATTGAGTGTACCCAGGCTGTTCACTAACATTGTTGGCTGAGAGACCAGGGAATATGTACATAAAGTACCTTGCTTAAATCTTAGCCAGTATTTAGAAGGTTAAGACCTGCTTCTTAACTATGCCTTCCTTAAGAGGTGTCATTAATTTACTCCTAACACAGGAATACACAGAAACTAAAGTAATTTAGCCTTCTCCCTTATCCACTATTAAGTTAAAAGAAGAAAAAGCAAATCAACATAACCCCCACTATTTTTATCTCTTCCTTCCTCTTTCTTCTTCTGCATTTATATCTTTTCTTCCTGATTTGCTTCTCTGCTAGCTAGCTGCAACTCACTCTGTATCTTGGTTTTTCTGATTTTATTCACCTCATGCTCTAAGACTATTTCTGGGGCTTTCAGATTTTCTTTCTTTTTTACTTTCAGGTCTTCAGAGAAATAATTTTCTTTTTATTCTTGTATCTGCCCTGTGTCCTCTGTATATAACTCTGCATTTGACATAAACAAGTGCCACCACATTGACTAAATATATCTGTATCTTACAATGAGGTAAAGAAATTACAGTATCCACTGTCACCAAATTACCTTTTGTCCTTGATTTTTAACCATGCTATGCAGAATTTTGCCTTAGTAACAAATTAGGATTGTACAGTTCACAGTCATTAAAATTCCCTGAAGCAAGAGTAAAAAAAGAAACACTGCTTTTACCAGTACAAAGAAATTGCACTGGTACTTCTTAAAAAGCATAGAAAAGCAGTCAAACAATTGTAAGAACAGTTTATAGAAAGAGCAGCATTGAATTGCCTTTGGAATTCATTCTTGAAACAAGCACCCTCTTTTAAGAGTAACAAGTACAAAATGCTGTTATGAATGTTTTGGAAATGATCCTGAAGCTGTCATTCACTCTCTCCAAGTGTCAGACTGAGATACAGCTTTTCTGGCCAACTGCTTCCTACATGTAGTTGCATGTCCAGTTTATGGGCTGTTTTGTTCCCAAGCCATAAAATTCCTTTTCTGAAAGTGAGAAAGTTATCTACATTTAAACAGTCTAAGGGTAGAGAAGGACGATTGCCTGGTTTACCTCTTACAGGTTGAGAGAGAAATAAAGAGGATTTCCATTTTAAAAAGGTATTATGAAAAGTAAGGAAATTGAGCATGCTCAGCACCAATACAGGATCTGGGCTTTAATTTCCTTTAGGACTTTGCTCAAGTGTGACATGATCCACTTCTGGCAAACAAAACATGTGACACTGCCCAAGGTTTCATTTTAAAATAATTTGTGCATGCAATATAGATTCTCATATATAATTGAAAAGATAAATCAGATATGGAGAGCTACATCTCATCTTGACATGTATCAAAAACCCTTTCTTTACTTGGTGTAACACTGGAAAACTTCTTGCACTGGAGTCCACATTCCCTTCTACTCAGCTTCCCCTCCGAGGCAAGTGTTGAGCAGAGAGACACCTACTGAAACATTTGCAAGCCATTTGCTGAATTAGAAAACCCACCTCTTCCAACTTAAAAGAAAGGACTGTGATTTCCCTTTTTCCTTGGTGAACAGTGCAGCAATCCCAAGCAAGTAGTATGTAAGGCTGTTATGTATCACACTCTGTAATCACATTTCAGTGTTTTACTGGTTGTAAATAACATGCATGAGTGCTCCAAGGATGAAAGTGCTCTTTTGCTGCCAACATTAGCTGTTTAATGATCTGAACAGCAGAAGCTGCCAATTATTGTATTCCATTTTAAAGTGTCATTTAAAGCCAGACTTGTAACTATGATACCTTAGCTATACATTTACAACTTAGCTAGAGAGCTCTAAGAATGTAACTTGAGAAGCCCTGGAACAGCTATTGATGATTATACATCAATTTCACCTATGGAAAAACACCATGTGTCTTGCATGTTAATGGTCTACCACACAGCATCAGCTTTGCCAGTAGCTGCAAACTGTGGAGGGGGACCTGAAGTGCCTTCCACAAGGCATGGCACAGCCCTGTTCTGCCGGGCTGCCCACGACTTCAAGGGATCTGCACAAGCACATGAACAACTTCCCCTAACAAGTCTGTTATGAAGAGGTCAATAACTGCTCTAATACACTCCTTAACACTGTTAATCCTTCTCATCACTTAAAACTTACCTGAAACAGCCAGCATTTTGGCTTCAAGTAGAGCTGGTAGTTGAGTCTCAATATCACTCACTTTCCTCCTCAAAGTACTGCAGAGCTTCTGACTCGTGCAAACCTAAATTGAGGCAGACAGCCATGATATAGAATTCATTCATGTAAAAGTATAAGGCAGTTGAAATGGGGCTTCAAATGTTCTTGGTTAACAGACATGACATAACATCCTGCAGGAAGGTAAAAAAGCTTAATAAAAAGTGATGTCTTTACAGAAACACCCAACACTGAATCACAATTTCCAGGCTGTGCTGCACATTCTATTATTAAAACAGGGAATGGTATTAGCATTAGCTACCTGCATGAGAGAGGACATGTTTCACTACTACATACTGAGGCTGCACACAGAAGAAAGACCACCTAACAAATTCTGCACAATTTCACTATTAATAATCACGCTTGGAGTGGAGCATAAGTAAACCAGTATTTGGAGATGAAAATTCCGTAACATACAACGTGCACTGATTTTTATACAAAATGCACCATGCTCTGCATTTTAACTGAAAAAAGGCAAAGCAGCCTTATTTTCTGCACAGGCAACAAATAAGGCTATCTCAGCTTGACACTGTACTTTGTTTCACAATCAGGACACACAGATTACTAGGGTTCAGGTTTCTGACTTTCCCTTGCTCTCTTTTTTATCTTTTTAACTGGAGGTCCTTTAGCAATCAGTGTGGTTTGGTATTGAAAACATGAAGAGAGAAAAATTGAGAAAAAAATATAAAGGAAATTCAGCTTCTGTGTTTCTGTACTTTACATTTCAGTGTACATTGCCACCTCAGAAGGAACTTACGCAGCATGCAAAATTCATACAAGTCCCACATATTCAAAAACATTGGGGTTTACTCCATATTGCATCATTTGGGAAGGAAAACAAAATGAACAAACAAAAACACTTCACTGAACTAAGGCAAATCCCTTGTTCTGGAGGCAGATGCCAAACACTTCCTTAAAATAGTAGCTGACACTTAAGAAAACAGTACATTCACTGGCACCAAAACTAAAGCAATAGTCAAGATAGGCACAAGCCAGTTCTGAAATAATGTCATGTGAAAGGAAATCTCCAGAGAAGTTTCCCTGTCTTCCTTCACTTTTATTTTTCCTTCCTCAAAAACAAGTGCCATGCTTATTAAGAGGCACAGTTATCACTTCACTTTTTAAATGGCAAAACTTTATAGTTCTAATGATTTATCTGTTTGTACAATTAAATGATAATTCATATACAAAACTAGCCTTAAATAATTTTAAATTAATAACAGTCTCTTCTTGTACTGAGATTATCTCTTAACTATAAGTGGGTCATTTTTTTTGAGTCAACAGAACTATCCTCCAAGCAGTAACTGTTACTTGTAAAGACTTCAGAGTCATCCTATTCATTTAAAAACACATATGGCTTCTGCACCTACTATAATTTTTAAATTCCCAGATATTTCAATTTGTTTCAGTACCTCCTTCTAAGTGGCTCACCAGTTAATTCAGTTTAAATGTTTTTAAAACCCCAAACCTGTCAGAGGTGAATAAACGTGCCTAAAAAGCCCAAAGGCCACTTCTGTCTCCCATATCCAAAATAAATCTGAAAGTTTTTAATGACATCTTTCCAAGCAGTACTCTCTCTTTAGGGGCATTGAATGGCTCAGTGAATTGCAATTAGATGGGGAATCTTTCAGCTCCAGGAAAACTGCATGAATATATCCCATGCTGGTAGTAAGTTAAAGTCATTATCACTAGACAGCTGTTTGGCAATTATGCAAAATAAGCTGGGATGTTTAATCAGTTTCTAGTGAGCACTGTCCACTTTGCAAGCCCCACTGTCAGAACAAAGCTTGCTGGCACTCTTTATTAATGGACCAAAATGCAGGGACCAGAGGCACAAAGGCAGTCCCTCCAACTCGGAGATGATTCTTCTGGAACATGAGATAAGGAGGTTGCCGGGCCTCTGCTTGTATCTATGTCACATGTATTCTGTAGATAAATGAACAACATTAATCTTCAGACCTATCATATGGCATAGTTCAACAAAAGTAAATGAGCAAGTGGGAAAGACAAAGTAATATCCCCTAAACTAATGGCACTGCTTCTGCATTACATCAGGTCTACTCTATAAGCTCCAATTCTTTTCATTTTTTATAATTATTGTGTCTTCATAAGAGATCCCATTATTCATTACAGTCGCTTATTCAGCCACTAAGGAAAGGTTATTTCTTAGCTAAAGATGGTGAACATTCCCAGAGCCAGTGTCCTGGGCTTCCAGGGAACACCATCCTTCTCTAACCAGCCTGACTGCAGGGGCCTGTGGCCCCGTTCTGAGCCCTTTCCCTGTTCTCAGTGACCAGCTCTGCTGTGACCCACAGACCAACAGGCTCAAAGCCTAAAAAACCCTCTCTTTCAGCTTCAGGAAAGTGTTTTTGCAGCCAAGTATTACTGTATTTATTTAAAAATCCTCTTCAGTGGTTTCTGAGGTTTAAGGCAGACTTTTTTTTTTTTAAGACTCTTGTTTAGGAATATACCTTACAAATCTGCATTCAGACTGAAATGTTACTCAAAAAAGCAGTCTATCTGAAACCAGTAGGAAGCTGGTTAGCAAAGAAATGTGGAATCAAGATGAAAAACAGCAAAATATCAAAGGGAAGTTTGCCCATTGTCATCCTTTTCCATCTTTCCAGCTTATGATGTTAATCTAAAGCAGCAAAAACAGGGACAAGGACAGCAAGCAAAGCACTGGAATTGACTCTCCAATCATCTCAAGAGAAAAAAAGTTTTGAGTAACCTTCATATTTCTTTAAAGCAGCACCTTGGAAAAGATAAAGAAATTCTGCTAACACTGCCTAAAGGAAGGAAAAGTCTACCTGGTCTCCCACACAGCACAATCTTGCCATTACTGGAAGCAGATATTAATTTCTGAAGGAAGGTGTTAATAATGGACAGCGCTCCCTTCTTTAGCAGGCAGAAGTTAGCTTTTGCAGCCACAGCTGAAAACAAGAGAGATGAGGCAGAAGAGGCCATAGAAATGCCAGTGGCACAGGGGAAAAGGAAAGACCTTTGACAAAGGAATGTTTTCCCCACAGAATAAAAAGGTTTAAAAGACCAGCTCTATTTATTTTGAGATGAAAATAATAGGATGAGATGATATGAATAAACTAAATAGGAAATTATTTGGACTAGTCTCACTACATGCTTCCTATTTATCTTCTGTAACAAATAAAAACTATCACATAGGAATGGAATAAAATTAAAGTAGTATTTTATCTATTGAAAATTTAAATTTAAAAAAAGCTGTTAAATTCTACCTCACAGACTTCTCTACTGTTACCCAATGCTTTAGCTGTCATTGAAAAAGTCTCTAGATACTATGGTGATCAAATAAAACCTCATGAGACATTTTCTGGGGAAAAGGCAAATTCCATACCTTATGTTTTAGCTTGCAAATAGCTTGAAACAACACTTGAAACATCACTTTGAGCTACTGGATGTCTCATTTATTTTAGGAGATGAGCTGTAGGTCAGTTACAATAATATTTCTTTGATACTTTATTCATAGTCATTTCAAAAATACAGGGGGAATCATTGTTGTAGTCTATATTAATTTTCCCAAGATGTGGGTATAAGCAAGGAAAAGGGAAAATGAGCTCAAAATAAAGTGGAAGAGAAGGAAGGAGTGGTTATGAGATGCAGTCTTCAAATTATCTTTTTAACAGTGCACAGTGAAAGTGCTGGTCAAGATGATTAAGAAGAACAGATTATGAAGGATAAAATTTTTACTGTTTTAGGTGAGTGCTATTAGAGAAAAATGTGAAAAATAAGTTTATTTCAGAGTATAAATTCATTATTAATCAAACCCAGAAATATTTTTCACTTACTATTTCACATAAATCTATGTGAATTGGCTAGAATAAATGGATTTTTTTTTTTTCTAGAGCATTCATGGGGCCATTCTGAAATAAAACTTCAGTGTTCTACTTCTTGAAAGGAGCCCATGAAATGAGAAAGATAAAGAAAGTATTAACATTTCTAGTTAGAAACAAAAATTGTGCTAAATATGCTATATCACTTTTCTTTGTATTTTTAAACGGTATGAAAATGAGATTGCTAGCTAGACTATTAGTGAAATGGTGGGGAAAAGAGGTACTTCATTTTTGCTTTTCCCTTCACACCAACAAAACCAGTTAGAGAGGAAAGGAAGAGATTCTGTATTAATCAAATATGACCATGATTTCATGAAGCTGAGGAGTGTATTCCTGAATAGAGACCTGAGCAGGAGGACTGATCACTAGTAAAAAAACTGAGAAAGAAGAGATTCCTCCATCTGCTTCCTGAAGTATTATAATCCCTGTGGCCTGTTCAAACAAAAAGCTGGGGAGGGCTTTTCAGTGCATGCTTAAAAATATTTACATGCAAAATCTTCTTAGAAGGAGCACCACAAAACCAACTTCCTAAAACAAAGACAATATACTAAGATGGTCTGCTTCTGTAAATATTCTGAAGAACTGAAAATGTGTACTTACTTTGGCAGTAGTTTCTTTAATGGATGTGCTGAACAATTGTTCTTTCTCCTGAAGGCTAGAAGGAATTAAAATAAAAATAAATAAATAAATAAAATAAAGAAGTTAACCTCTGCTCAACACGGCCTGCTATACAAGACACATTTTCATATGGAAATAAAGTGTTAAGCTGACTCATACAAACACAACAGTCAATACCAAGACAAAAATTATGCTTAGTTTCAGGGTTGCTAGTGACTAACCAGCATCACCTTTACAGTTCTTTATTAATGAGTATACAGATTTTACTTATCATTTGAAACACATTTATGATTATTTGTGTAATCATAACACCTGAAGCAAACTTAGAAGCTCCCGGCAATGTCCAGGACTGGTGCTTTGCTAGACTATCATCCAAAAACCTAACACAAAGGCATTTCTGACACAAAAACTGGCAGTTTACTATCCTCTTACAGTTTTCAACTCTACCAGAAAAAGTTCAACTACAGTCACTTGTTCTCACAGTAATTTTACGTGAAATACCAGTACTCAGTTTCTTTAGATACATAAAAGCCTACCAAAGATTTGTACCAAATTGATGGGACAGTGGGCTGAAATTGAGGCATCACCCATGCTTATATGAACAAATATTCAAGGTTTTCTTACACATATTATAAGCATGTAGGTTTCCTATTTTTATAGTACCAAATTTAAAGAAAACCTTGCCTTTGGTTCTCCTAAATAAACCCACCATTTGCATTTTTAACATGAAGTTCAAAATTCCAAGTCAAATCAAACATCAGGAGTTAGGAGAGAGGTTATTTTTGCAACTTTAATACTCCCCTCTCTCTGACTTAGGAGGTGTACACTGTTTATACAGTGTTCAATTACTTTATCACAGGCTATTTTCTTTTCTGTCAGACACCTCAGTTCTGTGTGACAGTCAGCACTCCCCATTAGAAGCATCTCAATTTTTCCTCACACCTGTGTTACAAAAATTCTATTTCTTTCATGACCTACCGTTACTATTGCTCCCAAATAAGAACTAATGATACATTTCTGAGCTTTTCTCTAGTGTTCAGCAATGAAATATCCAAACATATCAGAGACATCACTGGATTTACTTCAGTGATACTCTTGCATGACAAGGCAGTGTTGTATTCATTTTACAGGTGGCAGAAACAAAAGCCACTGTTACTCAGAAAGCACACTACGGCTGAGCGCCTGTTCTGACACGCACGCAGCTCCTGCTCCTATGCATTTCCCTTTTCTATGCATTTCAGTTTTCTTTTGAGAACCTGCCCTTATTTCCCAAGCACAGCACTTACTGAGCCTTATTTCAAGAGTCAGCATTTTCATGAGCATGAATCCCAAAGCACGTGAAGCTGGAGCTGCAAACAGCTATTGATCACCTACAGGAAGGTTGGTGGGACCATCTTGCCCAGCTGCACGCAGGAGTGAAATAGCCTCAGAGGCAGAATTCAGAATATCATTTAATCACATTAATGAGGCATCTATTTGCACTGCTGTCCCTAATACCCTGCTTCAAGGAGCACATACCTTTCCTATCTACAGCCCATCAAGGCCTGTCACCTCATTACCACCCCAGTGCCTGTGCAATGAAACAAACAGAAATGCAGCTGCCTACCTATGTAAAAGTGTTTAATGACATTTTTCACAAAGTCTCAAATGTCTCCCTTTTCTATAGCAATATCTGTGCAAAACACAAAGTATTGCTGGTGTAATGATGCCATTATCAGCTCCCTGCTTGCCTCTGGGCATGCCAGATGGAATGAACTATTTAGCCACTTCTTTTCTTATGCTTTGGAGCTCCCAGTGACTTTCAGCATCTCCCACAATTGGCATCTGAGCTGGTCAGGTTATGTAAAAAAAAGATGGGCTTTGTGTACAGATGTCAAGGGGCAGCAGCAAGGCTGCAGTGTGTAATTGAATGAATACTGGGTGACTGACCCAATTGTACTGAAACTGCCTCATAAAATTCAACTCTAAAGACCCAGGCCATAATAAAATGTAAAGTGCAGTTATAGCCAGAAGAATAACACTATATAGATGGCAACTCTAATAAATATCTTCCATGTGCTCTTCCTCTTATCTGTTTACTTTCCTCACAGAAAGCCCTCCCCCAGGTTTATACATTTCACTGCTCTGCATAACTCACACAGCTAACAAGAAGAGAGATCAATTTTTAACCTCTTTTGAAGCAATGCATCCAAAAGAGCACTGCAAACTAGGACCGAGTTGTCAAATCTGCATTGCTAACAAGAATGCACAAGCCCATGCAGACTTTCAGGACCAGGTGCTGAGTGGGAAAAAACATTCTCTCTATAGCCAGATTTCTTTTTTATGAGTCTCTAACAAGTCACTGAAAAATAAATAAGGAATCAAATGCTGCCACTTCAATGACAGCAGAACTACAGTTTTAAGATAATTTTGTGGAACTATAGTTTTAATGGAATTTTATATTAACCTATATCAATAAAGAACGTCATTAGTAAGCAATTAATTTGACCCAAGCTAGTGATAGCTGGATTAACCAGAGATGCAAATCTGAAGATCCTTTTGTTACAGATACAGCATTCACACAGACTCTTACAAGTATATTTGTTTTATTTATGGTACGAATTTCACAGTAGTATTCTGTTTCAAATCCTTGTTAGCCTTCAGAGTGATACCATGGGAATCCCCTACCCCTTGCAGAGATTAGCCCATCATACAATGCACACACAGCAATCGAAACCATCTACGAACCAGCCATCGTTACCAACTACAAACTGCTTTTAACTACATTATTCTCATGTTGTTTTCTTCTACCACAAAACACTGTCACAGAGAAGCCCCTCACAAGCTTTCCAATTAACTGGCAAGGTAATGACCCACAAGAGTAACCAGGCAGTCAATACTGATTCATTCTACCAACAAAGAGCTTTAACCACCATGATCTATTACATGTGACTTGAACCAGAAACAGCATTTTCTTTTGTAACCACCCTGGAGCATCATATTTCATTTTAAGAGGGGTATTCTGTCTGCTTAAAAGCTGCTTTAGGTATTACTACAAGGGTAAATGGCTTTAGAAAGAGCTCTTTGGAATAACACTAAATTCTTGCCTGGGAAGGCGTCCATAGTTTTGACTCGTTGCTATTCTTCTCTGACAGAACAGCTAATCAAGAATTTGACAGCTTCTCCTCACAGCCTTAGTAATCCATTATGAGGACCATTTAGAACTTACTTCTCAAATTCAATATAAGCTAACTCCATCACAGAGAAAGCAAAATTCTTGACCCATGTGATGAAAGGACTGGAGTAAGATAGGAATTCAATTAACACAAATTTAACTGACTAAATATGAAAGAAAAGAAAGGTTTTTAACACTTGCAGAACCCACAGCAATCTATATATCATGTGCAGTATCTTCATTCATACAGATGGCCACACAGGCCTTTCATTAAAATGACATGCCATGGACTTACAGACACTGGCATGCATTAGGAGGAAAGAAGAAAAGGAATGTACACATGCTACATCCCAGATTATCACTGTATATAGGCTAAACTAGAACAGGCAAGCAGGAGCTGAGGAATGATGTAATTTCTGGATAACACATGAAGCAATACTTTGGCAAAGTATTCAGACTTCAGCTGGAGAGCTGCAGGAGGGTGTGGGAATGCTGCATGTTCAGGAACTGAAGTTGATCTGGCATGTAACAACAGACTACGGGAAAATTTTTAAGATCCAAACACTTCAGGCAGTACCCTTTAAGTACCTCATTTTACAGATATTAAAGAATAGCTACTAAGTATATTTAACTGTAATAACACAGTTGGAACCTGCTGAGATGATGAAGTTCATAATTGGGAATGGTGTGCAGGCAAAATAAAGGAAGACATTTCAATGGAATAGGGGACAGAGGGAAGAATGAGAATCAAGTGGTCTGGTTCACACATCCCCCACTCTACCACAGCTTCCCACATAACCACAGAGGACATTAAGTGTCATGGTATAACAGATAATGTTTAAAATGCCTTTTAAAGAATCTTCTGAGAAGTTTAAATTTGCATGCAGGAATTACAGATACTGTGGAAGTGGCTTTGTTCAAAGGAAGGCTAACTAGCACAATACTGGGAAGAATGGCTTTCTCCAAAAGGAAGGCATGTTTCTGAATGTCTTTCCTTCCACTATGCTAGTATACTTCCCTTTTCATACCAAGCTATTATGTATTTATGTTTTGCTTCCTAAGAAAAAATTCAAAGAATGCAAATGGGCAAAAGGCAATTCAAGCTGTTCTTCACATTCAATATATAAAAATATACACACTGCTTAAACAGAAACAGTTCCTGTATTAATAATAAAATTTTATACTGCAACAAAAAGTGTAGTCAGAATTTAGTTTTGTATCCACACAACAGAACATACCACACACAGGGTACCATATAAAACAAATAAATCCTGTACTAAAAATTCTTATTTTTCATAGAGAAACTAAGCTGCCATCTATGATCCCTGTCTGAAGACACTGAAAGACAAGTAAAAAGTCCTTTAACAGCAAGTATTCTCCTTTACATTACTGTCACCTAAAAATTATTATAGATCTTGTCATTACACTCCCAATCTCCACACCACAATACAGTGCTTAAGCAAAAAGCACTTTAATTTCTTTCAAACTAAGCACAAGTCAGAACAATTTAAAATTACCCATATTTGAATTTCTAATTCAAGAACAACAGCCTAGAAGCCCACACTCAGATTGTATGCAGAAAGCATGATGGGCTGAACCCTCAATTCATATGAATATGTATCCCCTCCTAGATAAAATCAGCAAATTTAAACAGTTTAAAGTTTGAATTTGGCCCAGAGTAATGAGACTGCCTGCAAAGAATTACCTCATTCTCATGATTACAACGTGCAGAGAGCATGGCTTTTACAGCTTTATGTCTTCTAACATGATTCTTCCTCCAATTCTGAAGTCACAAGAAGCTATACTCCCTTAGAAGATGAAAACATATAAACCAAGCCCTACACTTGTAATCTTGCTTTTAACAACAAACAGAAGCTGACCTTCAAAAAATGCTTTTGTCCAGTCTCTTGCAGAAAAAAAAATGAGAAGTGCTACTTGGGGAAAATTTGGTGTAAATGTCTGCTACAGTCTACATCAAGGCAAAAATCCACCAAAAGTCTTCAATACATGGACTTCACTGTGCCTTTAGGGAATAAATCCACAGTATAAAATCAAATCAATCAATAACTTCCTTGTATTTTTATTATACCCTCAATGGATATATCTCAGAAAGTTTTGAAAACAGCTTATAAAAAAAGAGCTTTGAACAAAACTATATTTAACAAGAGGCATCTTCAAGCTAGACACGTACAACTAGGACTAAGAAAAAAAGAACAATGAGAAGACATACTTGTTACCAAAGTTTTCTCGAGGAAAACCAACAGATTATTGCTTACAGATACCATGGGCAGATTTTACCAGGACAACACCTGCAGGGGATTGCTGGCCCTACACTTCTACTCAATTAAGGACATTCAGGGCTAGAACACATTAAATGCACTAAGGTAAACCACCACTTGTTGTTTTCTTTTGAAACTCTCTACCACAAAGTTTGTTTCTATCTAATGAAGAAAGATATGGGATAACAACATTTTCATTCTATGTGATCGTTTCATAAGCTTGTCTGGGCTACACATCTGAGTATCACCATACCAAGAAAGCAATTTTTCAGCCAAGCATGTAAGTTCCTTTTCATCTTTGTGCAATGATCCATGGGAGTTAAAACAATGATATTTTCACGGCAGCATATCTTTGCAACGGGAAGTAAAACTGCCCTTTAAACCCAAGTCCAGGTTTTCCAAATAAACTCTGATTTTTTTCTTCGATAATGCAGCCCACAGAAAACTTCTACAAGATGAGAGAGCTAGTTAAAAATTATAAAAATACAAAATTTCTTCTCAGCTGATGTGGTAAAAATCCAATTTCCCTATCTAAATATAGGTGAGAGTGCTCCTGAGGAAAGGACTTGGACATTAAATACAAGGAGAGAAAAGTTGTGTTTAACTCATAATGAAAATGAAATTTCTGGCAGCTGCAAGTACTAGTCACCTCAATTAGAAGTAAAATGCAAAGTCTCACTTGGAAAACTTCCAGCCTCAAAAATTAATCTGATCTGAGACAACAACTATCAAGAGATGTACTGTAAGGCACAGGAGCATCGCACCTTCTGCACATTTCAATCTACAAAGTTCTCAAAGGAATATGAATGAGAACCCAAAATTATCCACCTACCTCTGAGCAATCAGAGAGCTGGTTTTTCTCCAGCAATTTGCTCTTCCTCAAGCTATCATTTGCAGAGCAGTATTTCTTCCCTGTTGCTATACATCAAGGATTGCTTCAATACATGTGCTTCCCCATTCAGAATTTTTCAAGAGCCAGAACTGGAAATAAACTTCCTCAATGTTTGTACAACCTCAGTTTACCAATAGGGTTTCTCACTGACTCACAGGTTGCTCAGTGACTGTACTTGCCTTTGCCAATTCCCAAAGACTTACACCTATAGGAAGTGTACTTTAAAAAATTCATCATCCTGCCCAGCTCTTGCATACATAAAAACTCTAAACAAAGTCAATTCTTATTTCCTGAGTGCTGCCAGACAGTAGCCCCAGTTAAGAGACCTGAAGAAAAATCAGGGCATTAGATAACACTTCACCAGCAATACAAGGACAGAGGCAGAATCTCAGTATGGTTTTGGGGTTTCTACATAAAATCACTCCAACAGAAACAGACACCTGAAGATGCTGCTGGCATCTTTAATCATCACAAGCTCAATTTTTATTGCCATATATTGAGAAATCTTCTGGTCCTACAAATCACCATTCAGACAGCCAAACCAGCTGGCTGCTTCAACCAACCAAACCATTCATATGGTGCTGGATTTCCCACCACTCTTCTGCCAGCTGATGCTGTAGGGCAGTTGAAGCAGTTGTTGCTTCAGCTGCTATCAGGAACAGGAGCATCAGAATGAAAACAAAGGACAATCAAACAGCTATCTGCAGGAACAGTTCATCACATCCTAACTAATACTTTCCCCAGATTTTCTGACGTATCAATAGATCCCCATTCTTCTGCTACATCTGTCTGGAGTGCACAAAAACTAGAGCTTGCCCACAGCAGCTGCAATTATTCTCCTAAGAATAGCATCCATTTTACTTCACTGACTGAAAGGGCCTGTCCCTGGATATTGTTGCTAGCTGTTTCTCTTCATTATATACAAACTAATTCAATATCACACATTGATTGAGACAGCTGGTCATTTTTCCCTAAAGAGGAGTAAATCTCATTGTGCACATACCCAGAGGAATCAGCACATATGTGACCTGGGCTTTATAGGCTGCTACATCCCACTGGATGCTGTTCAAGCAAGCAGGGGGAACCAGATGCTCAGCAGTGAAAATCAGATTCCTCATTACACCATACACGTGGGTACTCAAGCAAGTGTTACTTATCCTTCTGCTGTGACTTTTTCCTTCTATAACGCTGCTTGGAAGGACAAAAAACTGCCTTTAAGATTGCTCCAAAATAATTCAGCTTGCCAGCAATGGCTCTGTCCTCCAAGTTGGAAGACTGGCTCTTTCCTTTCCCTGCTCTGTTTTCAATCCCCCCGTTCTTCCCAAGGAAGGCCAGTGCCTATGGTGTGGGAGTCAACTTTACAGAAGCCCTTTTGCCTCCCTCCAATTGGGGTCCCCACTCCTCCTCCAGTGGGATCAGAGTAATTATGAACTTTTGAGCCATGTTTGCATCTTCACAGAAAGCAAATTCACTTCATGTGCCTTTTTATGGCACTCCAGGCTTTCAATACATAGTTCCTCCTAGAGTTGCTGCCAGAAGAAAGGAAACAAAGCCACTTGCCCATTAACCCTACTCTTCTATCCTAGGTAAAGAACAAAGAAATGAAATTAATCCTAGGCAGAAAAAATTGAGAGGAAAACACCTATCTATCTACAAGAAAGATGAGCCTCCTAATCAGTCAGCTCACAAAAGATGAGGCACATCTCTTCTTTCACCTGTGACTTGTCTCAGCCTCTCACAAAAGACTGTAGACAAATACCTTGAGAAAGCCGAGGTGATGGCCTTGTCCAGGTATGGGACTAGCTGAAAATGAGACAATCTTACAATCAAGGCTCAAGTCGGATTATGACATTTGATAAGAAATTGGGAGTTTCCCTTCAAAATCCCCTTGTGGCAGAGGAAGCCAGCTGTGAGGACAGTCCCTCCAAGGGCTCTTTCTAGGGCAGAGTCCTCCTCACATGCCAGGGAACATCCTCTCTGGTTCTGCTCCTAGCTGCAAGCCCGCTGCTGCAGATTTTGTGAAGCTGTAGTGCACAGGATAAAATGGATCAATGGATCATTAAACAAGAGAACTACAATTAAAAAAAAGCTGGGCACCATACCATCTTCATGATATCTAGCTATAATAGCAGCAGTTATATCAGCTGTGTTTTAAGAGCCCTGAAAAAATATTTTGGTTCATCTCATGCAGCATAGTCAAAGACATGTTTCCTACCACAGAGAACAGTTTTAGAATTCTGTGTTAAGCTGTAAAAAAAAAAAAACCAAAGAGCAGCATGAAACAGCCCTGAATCAAGGCAGTAAGGCAAATACACAAAGCGACCTGTGCATCGTCCTCAAATCATAGAACACGATTTATCATCAACTGAAATTAAGTCAACCAAACAGGCCTTGGGGAGAAATTGAAGCTGTCAGAAGGTTCCCATGCCTAGAGCTTTGTCCTGGCTCATAAGATAGG
>VXAX01007075.1:65543-125514 GCA_013399835.1 Leptocoma aspasia | reverse complement strand
CTCTCCTCTCCTCTCCTCGTGTTTCATATTGCAAGTTTATAGCAAATAAGGGAAAAAACATTCTCTCATTTTTAGAAGTTATGTAGAAAGCCTACAGAAAAAAAATAGTAAATCAGCAGCCATTCTCTATATACTAAGGGGAAAATAAAGCTCAGAAAAGCAATATCCTTAATGTCTAATTTTAACCAAGAGATAAAATGTAATAGAATGGCATTGGAAGACATTAGTAGTTTACTTTAGATGTAAACCATAAATTCATCTTGAATATGCAAACCAAAAATTTTTTCCAACACTCAAAATCATTATCATACGAACAGGGCTTGATTTTATCTGGGTGGTGATAGCACCTGGTATCAGAATCATCAAAAGTATAATGTGGCTGTGGTGTAAAGTTGTTGCAATGTAGACTTTCTTGGATCTGTGTTTTCTCAGGGTACAAACTACAGAAGAGAGTAGCATTGGTTGAAAAGGATACATGGCCTGACTGGCTGAACTCAAAGCTTTTTATGGGCAGGTTCTGGCATCTAACTTTGACGATAAAGCTGTTCTTGTCTGTAAGAAATCTCTTAAATCAAATACTGCTCTTACTGGGTAAATGCCAGGGAAGTAAATGAAACCTATAAATATCACCATGGTAGAGCACGTCCAGCCTCCCAAACATCAAAGATGGCATACAATTCCCAATATGTCTACTGTAATGGCTTCTAATTAGGTACTCTATCTTTTTTCACTGTTGGGTTCCATGAGTCTCTGCATGGTATCAAGGCTGGGAAAATTGCAATATCGTATGCCAAATTTCTTCTGGATGAACCTATTGCATTAAATTATCAAGCTTTCATAAGAACATGGTAAAATTCCTTTTTTGCTAATACATTTTTAAGGTCTTGCTTCATCAGTAGCTTTCATATACAATGTTAATAAGAGAAGATGAATAATTGCCAGAACAACTGACAACAAATTGAAGTCACCTTGTCAATTTGTTTTGTAAAATTAGTATTAATATTTTGGTCTGAAATACTGGTTGTATAGCATAAAGGATTTCTTACCAGGAATGCTCAATACTATTAGTGTCTTCCAGAGTTACCCCTTAAAGATAATGAGAGAAGTGTTTCCATTCTCTGCTCCCACTTCTGCAGATCCAAATTCTGACAAGATTCACATTGTGTGCAGTATTATCCAATTTTGTTCAGGAGTGGAGTAGAATTGGGGCTGTGGCAGATCTTGGATATCAGTTTGCAGAAGATAATATCCTGCTTTCTACATTTCTTGATTCTAAATCAAGTATGTTTCTCACTTGGTGTTTTTCCTGGGTACCTGAATGGACATGTTGTTACCTGTGGCACCATTACCACTGCTCTGCTGTCAGTAGAAGAGATTAAATAGAATTTAGAGTTTCATAGCCCAAAGACTTCTGGAGTTCAGGAATAATGTACAGCCAGCTTTAACCTAAGGAAATAATTGTCCTAGGACAATTGTCTTAGGACAGTCTTAGGACTGTCATGCCCTTGGGGTCAATACATGCAAAATAATGTTACATTTTTGTATTTATTTTTCAGATACATTAAAGCTTTAGTTTATATGATGAATAGTATTTAAGGTATTACATCCTGGTGTTTCACGTAAAGCTAAAACCCATAAATATTTTCAAAACCTTTTTTGATCTTTTTCAACAGGAGAAAAATTTCAAGGTGGTGGTTATTAAAAATTAAAACTTGATGATCCAATGTTTATGATGAGACCTTTTATAGCAAATACAAATGAATGCTTTTTATTTTTTCTTTTAATGAATTGATCAGATATTGGCTGCAGGGCATTTTGTTTCTGTGTTTATTTTTCAGTGAAAACAAACCCTAAATTTTTTGCAGAATGAGAGTTTTTCCTCTCCAAGTCTTCCTTTCCAAGTGAAGCTATTGGGGAAAGCAGTCTATCAGACAATAGTCACAGCACAAGTGAACTTCACATCATCTTCTGCCAGGGTGGTCATGTGAACTCACTATTCAGTGGAACAAAATCTATTTGTCTCCATGCCTGTATCTGTATAACAAATTCAAAAATCAATCATTGAAAGGCTTAATAAGGTTTTAGCATATTGTTTTATAATTAATGTTTCTGCGGAGAATAAGGCAGTTGCCTTATTTTTTATTTATATTTTTGTTACAGGTAGATAATCTACTGCATTACATAAAATTATTGTATTTCAAGTATTTAAAAATCAGACATTTTCAGAACTAAGTCCCATTTTGTGGCACTTGGTACTGTTACTTGGTATTTTCTTGTGATCTTTCGCATGTCTGCTGAGTTGCTTCGCTGTGAACTTTTTCTGGGTCCAGGTGTTACTCACTAAGAACTAAGTGAGTAGTAAAAAAGATGGCACTCTTTTCCAGTGCCTGATAACCTCTCAGGATTCAGCGACACAAGCTTCAGTGAGACTTAACAGCCAATTTCCAGCTAAACCCTTGAAGTAGTTTTCCAGGAAAACTGACTGCCAGCATTGTGTACTGAACAGACAGTCTTTAAACTCCACTCTGCTGTAGAAGTTCATGTGCACTTGCACTTAAAGTTTCAAAATTAAACATTGTGATCCCTTTTCTGGTATTGCTGATGCTTTCCGTACAAATATTGCAGGCTTTAAGCACAAATAAGTTGTAGTTGAACTGTTGAATTCTCTTTCTAAACTCCTGTGAGACTTCCCAGATCTAGGAGTGAGAGGTCAGGGTGGTTTGAGGTGTGATATATTTTTGGTTAAGATGTGACAAATATAGTAAGTAGATGAATGCTAATTCAGGCCGTCATATTTAATTAGGGCATCAAGACTGGAATGAAGCCTTCACTCTGAAAATGAGCTCTCATGATCAAAGTAGAGCTACCTTATTTAAATAATTTAAATGATGATCAATTTTAATCAAAGTTGATATTGCGTATTGAGTATGAAAATACTAATTTTTTCTTTCAATTTTTATGTTACCATGTAAATGAGTAATTCCCCTGTTTAGAGTTATGTGGCATCTGGCTGGTAATATTTCTTTAGGGTGGAAAATTTGAATTAATATCTACTTAAGGGTGACTGCATAGTTAACACCATCCATGTAGAAGTCAGAAATCTGTCCTTCTGTTTTCCCTGGTGTATATTATTTTCAGCTTAAAATAATATCTGGTTACAAATGCTTTAATTTTTCTGTTACTGAATCTAACGATTATATATTTAGAGAAATTAAAGGATAACAATGTAGTCAAATTATTTGCTTCAGAGAGGACGGACATTAATTAGAGTAAATTATTTAAGTGTGGTGTAATTTTTTAAATTTTTTTTTCGCTTCTGTAAGGAAAAATATTTTAATCACAGCTCTGCTAATGTGCAAACCTGGAAGAGCTTATGGATATATGTACATGGAGATACGCATTCATATGCAGACATTTACATACCCAGAAGCATATCTGACATCACAAAACAAATGCAAAACTCTTTATTGGGTTTAATAAAAAAAGGAGATGCATACAGAAACACACACATTTTTACTGGAGTCATTGATGAGACTTACTAGAGCCATGGAATTTCTTCAAATGTGAACACAAATAAACAACATCCTCTCAAGATCTGGCTTTTTTCAAGCTGCAATAAATAATGCCTTTACAAGGAGAAGACAGAGTGGGGAAAAGGGGGGGAAAATTATGTCAAGATTAAAGCTAAGCAGAATATGCCTTTTCTTGTTTCATCTGAACAGTGTGGATTTTTTCAGGGCTGAGCAGGAGCCCCCATCTAATCTTCCTGTAGAGACTGAAGAGCAAAAATGGAGTCACCAATTTGCTTCCTAACCTCTTACATTTTGAAAGTGATTGAGACATTTTTTGCTGCTGTGACAGTCATGAGTTCTCACACAATTTCTCAGTGTATTTAGATGCACAGTAGGAAGGTTCACACGTCTGACTAGGTACAAAGAATCAATTTACAGCAAAAGGAAATATCAGATATTGGTACTTAAGCACCACAGCAGTAGATAACTTGGAAATACCTCAAGTAAATTGGAAGGATCTAATGCTTAAAACAGTGGATAAAAAAGAATATAACTTCAGAGATAATGTGCTTTTGGTTTCGACTGGTACTTGAGTAAATTTTAATCATATATTAGACTGAGACTAAAAAATATATTTACATGGCTCCTCTCCTGTAGCATTTGTGTGTTTAAAAAGAGCTGATCAAAAACTACCAGCCAGAAAGTTTTCCTAATGACACAAAATATTTTTTATAACAATGCTAACATGAAGGGGTTCTGTTACAGAATTTTGGAAGTCTTAGAATTTTGGACATCATAGAAAAATTAATAAATGCATCCTGAAAATAAAAAGACTGGTACAATCCTCTGTAAAGTTGATTTTAATTTTTTGCTCTGATGTTAAAGCTGAATTTCCCTTAAAACTTGCTACAAAAATTATTGTTTATAAAAGAACAAGTGTAGTTTCTTTAAAGCCTGGAAATGTATTTTCCGTTTTCTGTGAGCACTTCAGGAATATAATATATAGAGCTGCACTGAGAAGCATGCAGAAAAGTTTATACAGCAGACTTATCCTTTTATGTGAACCCACTAAAAGCGTGGAGTATGGATCACCAAATATCCCTGAAATTGCTTGGGTATGAGTAAAATATCATTTCACTACAGGATAAAGTGTTCCATTTAAAGTGCAAGTCTGGGCTCTGGGGTAATATTGACAAAGTGGAGTTATTATGAACTAAAACCTCTTTCTAGAAAACTGAGCAGACATACCAGTAATTCTAAAAGCAGTACCTTCTTTTCTCATGGCACAAATACTGCATATCAGAGAATTCATTATTTATACATAACAAGGTCTGTAAAAGCATTTTATAAAATCAAACCATAAAATACTGAGAATAACAGTGCAGGACTGAGAAACAAACTGGTTTCCCAGATGTATTTTCTTGTGCCATGGAGAGCATAAAATTGACATAGTTCTTCACTGGGAATGTTCTCTTTCCAGCAGGACTCTTCTGAAGTAACCTGTGCCAGCATTCAGCCTCCAGCCTCCAGATTAGGGGGGCTGTCTGCATGAACAGGGGACAGAGAGCTGTGGCTGAAGTGCCCTCAGCTGCAGTCACTTTATTCTTCACAGAGCAGACAGTAGACAAAGTGCCCTTTTTTTTTTTTTTTTTTTTTTTTTTTTTGAGGTAAGAAATCTCAAAGGAAAAAGGGAGCACAATGTCAGAATGAATGCTGGGAGTTTCTGTAAGGGACAATAAGCTGTAGTATTTTGAAAAACGTTGCATTTAAATGATATGGTCTAATGGTAAACTACCAGGGTAAACATTACAGGGGTCCTCTCACTCCTTGTTCATTTACCTTGAGGGAAAAGAGCTTCCTCATGCAGGCACCCACCGTTCTCTGCCTGAAGACACACTGGTGGATTTAAGCCTATGTGGGATAAAGACCAATGTATGTATACTAATTGAATCCAGCTTGTGACTACACAAAAAAATGGACCCTTTAAAAAAATGATGAACTGACAAAATAAAATTAAGGCAAAATTACCTGCGCTGGGTAAACAACAGAGATGTCTGATGAAAGGTGAGCCAACAGTGATAAGCTGCTTAAAAATACATGACAAATATATCTGTTTAAGCAAAGATGCACATTTTACCATTCCTCAGATTTCACAATTGCCAAGCATGGCTCTGATTTCCTTCTTTGCATTTCTGATCATACACATTTCTGATCTGTGTCTCCTATAAAGGAAAGTGTAAGCAGACCACTGCCTGGGGACACATTTTTAGAGGAACCAGACAGGCTTTTATTTCTCAGTGGTTGCCTCTAAGCTCCTATGGTCATCTGCCACTTTTCAGAACTGCTGTTTCCAATTATGTGAACTGGAACTGATATCGCTTTTCAAAGCCTTGTCGAAAGAGGTGGTAAGGAGCTCCATGGAGGAAATAGAGGCTGTACACATGGCTCTGTACCTTTCTTCAATACCACACTGGATCCATCTGCATGTGTTGGACATCTAACAGCTGCTAGACTTTGACTTTCTCCCCTCAATGGATCATGAATATTAAAACCTAAAAATTTAAAGCTCAAGGCAACATCCAGTCAGACCAAAGCATCTGGACAGGCATTGCCATTGGCTTGAGCCTGGCAGTAAGTTCATTTGGGTAGACATTGTTTCCCCTGAGTGTTGTAATCCACCTTCTGCCTCTTACATGGTGAATGCATGTCCAGGTGATATTCGTGAAATAAGTGTTATGCTCTAAATTCAAACACAAGCTTGCCTCAGGGTAACCATGTCATGTGATCCTGAACATGAATTTTGAATTTATTTTTACAGAATTTATTTTATCTCTTAGTGTGCCCTCTGAAATTTATTGATATGAGGCAATTTATTCTATGTATTTTTAATGTAAATAAATTACACATTCTGTAATAAAGAGTTTTGCAATGTTGTTAGTTATAAGAACAGAATGAAGAACAGACAAACTGAAGGATAATTCTTAAGTAAAGCTACCAATTTTACCGTCTCCTTATCTGAACAAATAAACAGCTTTCTCAGACCTACCTTATGTAGAATTTTTTGTTCTTTGGGCTATTCTCCTGAGCTATATCTCCTGACTTTGATGTTGTTTAGCATCACTGTTTTACTGGTATTCCTTTCTTAAGTAGTGAATTTTGAAGGATTAATCATGGCAGAAGGTTACATTAAATTACCTATTTTTCCCTGTCATTTCACCTCTATAACATTCCTACTATTAATTTTTTCCATACTTCCATGTATAATGGAGGAGCAATGGTGATTGCCCTGTGGAATAGAGATGTTCCAAAGGAAGACCCTAAGGGAAACTTTTGTAACAAAAAAAATGTACCTGAAATGAGATTGTGGGAGAAGCAGGAGGAGCAGAATGCATTGAGGGAACACAGAACTGGTGCTACTGAAAAGGCCTGTCTCTTTCCAGAGGTACTTGTGTATTTGCATCACTTCTAGTTCAGACTCTTCTACCTCATAGGTCAAAGTTTCATATAAATATATCAGTGCTTTGAATCTGTAAAATATCCTTCTGGAATCTCCTCAGTTCCCTCCATTTATTGACGTATATGCACTTATTCATCTTTTGCAACTACATAAAATACAAATGGCATTCAGTATGTCTGGACAAGTAACCATAAGGTAATTCGGGTAATTTAGTCAGTATTTTAGGATATTAATTGCAGACACCTGTAATAGACAGATATATTGATATTGTAGAATATTTGGAAATATTCATGGTTACTTTGCCATTGAAGTTCCTGCACTGTCACACTGCAAAAGTGTGACAAAGCAGTGGCAGTATCACTTGTTAACCAGTGTATTTGAGGGCTTCTAGTCTTCTTTAAGCCAAGAGCCCAAGCGCCAAGTGGCAGTACCCTACTGAACAAAACCCAGTTAATTTCAAAAGAATGTACTGCTGGAGAAGTTTAATGTTGAATTTTCAATTACAGCTATGAGGAAAAGTTTAGAAAATGAGTCGGAGGTGCATACACAAAACTATCTACTAAAACATCAGGTGTCTAAAGTTTCCCCTTCGTTATATTTCTATAATATAAATCATAGAAATATAGAATTGTTTAGGTGGAAGAGACCTTAAAAATCATCTAACAATGAGCAGAGACACCTTCTACAAGATCAAGCAAAAAACAGTACCACAAAGAAAAACTAACATAAATAAAACCATATATAAGTAAAAGAATGTATTAGGCCTCTGTTGAATTTTGTAATCATATATTGGGATTTTGTACCCCCTGAGAGTGAAATTCTGCCCAGGTCTAAGACAATGTGTGGGCCTAATTACTGTTCCCACATTATTTCTGTATCATATGTTCTTTTATTTTAAAATTCCATCAAACAAGCTGTTTGTCAGCTTGGTAGAAGTACCAAGCACTGCTGCTCTTGCATCCTTACTGCACTGAAACTTGTCCTATTGTTTTCATTGGGGAGGCAACATGGCTGGTTATGCTAAGAGGTATTCCCCCACACAGAACCTCAAAATCCAGCTGCTGGAGCTTTTACCACGGAGCCCTTAGCGCTGTGTTCTCAGCACAGGTGTGAGCAATGCCTTGGAGTTTCCTTTTGCTGTGTCTCTTAGGCTGGCATCTGGAAGCAAATAGCAGAGCCCCTTTGCTTTAGGCAACACAGAGGTTGTACAATGCTTGCACTTGCAGAGCTACGCAGCTCAAAAGAAACAGTAACAGCATTAGAAATAGCATTTTAAAAAACTGTACCAAGGGCGTGTCAGTTTTCAGTTACATTTTTCTTCACTTAGGAAACAGGTCTTCCTTAGCTATTTCTTCTTCTTCCCTCTTGCTATCGCAAAATTATTTTGCTTTCATAGTAATTTACCTCAGAAAAATAGCAAGATATTATTATGGAGGAAAAAAGCAGGTAAGCAGTCCTTCTTTTGGCCTGACAACAGTGGCCATGGAACTTGTTCTAATAAATTCTTCAGAGAAAAAGGGGAGGAGTTCGCCAGGACTCTCATTTGCATTATGCTTGCAAATTGATATAGGAACATGGTGAATTTATGACAGTTTCACCCTTCTAGGCCAAGCTAAAGTTGCAGAATGATATCTTCTTCTCACAAAACATGAATCAGAAATTCTTTCATTCACATCAGTGGAATTGCATTCAGTGAACTTGGCACAGGTTCAGAGCCGGTGAAGCACGGCTATTAAATCTTCAACCACGTAATTTACACATTTTAATAATTTAGAATAGCATTTTGGTCTTACCTCTAGTTCTTATCTAACCAGTGCAAATAGGAATGGAAGTTTTGAGAGGTTTATCTTTCAAGCACACTGCACCCCACTCCTTCAATCCAGATGTCTTCAAGTAAAGGATTTTCACTGGGAAATTCAGAGTGAAATAGGGACCAAAATACAACTTAAAATTCAGCCACACTCAAGATGTGGTGAAACTGCTGACACAAAACCAAATTTCTTTTGTCTTATAATTTATATATTGTAAAAATAAGGACTATACATTTTTTTCATTTCTGATTGTTTTATCTTGAATCTGCATTCTCAAATGTTTCTGAACTAGAGGCAGTAGTACTAGAAAGAAATGCTGTGGTACACCATGCCAGCACGGAAAGGCAAGATGAGATGCAGGATGCCAAAAAGCAGAAGCAGGAGGATTTGAGCTGTCTTTGCAGGATTAGGAAGCTGCCTGGCCTCTTCTGCCTGTCAACAATAATGGAATTGAGTTCCACACTGAAGATAATTGCCTGAAGTCATTCTCCAGCCACAGGGAAGGAAAGATTAATAAAGAGCATTTGTTATAATTCTGCAACCAATTTATGTAATGGAACACATAATAAATAACCACATATAGCACAATCATTTATCATACCAAATTTATGCATCCATTTGTTCAATGTGTGTTAAACCAACCATTTGTATGAATAAGAGTGGTTCTCTTTGTGTCCCTTTTTCTCTGTTAAATTAAAAATTATTGTTATTGAGGGGTTTTTGCTGTTGTTGTTGAGCTTTCTTCTTTTGGGTTTCTGTTTGGTTTTCTTTTAGATACCAAAATGACAGTGGCATACGCAAACTTCCCAGCAATTGAAATACAGCATCAAGTTTTCCACAGAGCCAATATTGCTGCCTGTTGCAATTGGAAGATTATTTGAACAAGATATCCACAAGGACTAAAGCCCTATTGCAATTACACTGCATGTATCCCGAAACAACATAGTTAGATTTGAAATGAAACAGCACTGTCACACTAGAGACAGAAATTACTGTGTCCTAAAAATCTGGAGTTATCTTCTTAACAAGATGGTCTAATATGGAGAGACAGAAGTCTTCTAAGTGCCACAGAAAGTAATCAGCTGGATATGGTAAAATAGTAAAACAAAGGATTCATTTCTGAATACTGAAAAAGTAAAAGAAGATAAAATGTAGGTACATCTCTTGAATATCATTTAAAGAAAGATAATTACTATATTAAGTTTATCTTTCCATGTCCATCTGACTTAGTGCGAAAATAAATTCTTTAACCTACTTATTATATAGGTTTCATTAGGCCCTTCTGTCATGCTATGGTCTAGAGTATTTTGTTTCCCACATCAGTGGCATTACTATGTGTATTTTACAGGACATCCATTCTCTTAGACTATATGCTGCTGCAAATAAAGTTATCTAAGCATGCCAGCTACTGCCTGCATCTTTTTTATGGCATTCCACCTCTCTTCTACCAGGGGACAGTTTTCATTACAGTTTATTTTCCAGTGGTTGGTAGCATGTATAGCTCAAAACTCAGATCACAGTCTAAAAATAGTGTAACGAGACTGCATCTATTGTTACTTAGTAGGAACCAGAAATATCAATCTGAGCTTTCCTGAGGCTGTTGCTTCTTCCTCATGCACTTTACATATGATCACATTATACAATCAAATTTTGTTTATTTAGAGTGGCTTTGTTCCTACTTCTATATATATAACACTAATGAAGTGATGAAAACTAGATACTAAGTTCTATAAATGAATAAATTCTCTGCTATTATATGTTGAAATGAACTGAGACCAATCTTTTCCTCCTCTTTTCCACTGACTTCATCTTTATACAGTGAATACTTATATGGTAGCCCAAAGCAGCTGTGATAAGTTTTGAACAAAAGGACTGTGTAAAGGATTTGTCGCTTTTTATTACATTCCTTATACCAGAAAAGCTCCCACCAGCAGTCATTGTAAAGTACAATAGGAAACAAAAAGAACCTTTTATTGCCCTATGAAGAGCCATAACAATGTTGTTTTCATCTTGAATAAAAAGTTTTTCTGATTATTATGGTACAAGGAAAACTATTGTAATAAGTAGATGTTGACTTCTGTTGAGATGCATATCATTATTTATAGATGGAATACATTAATGTGGAACAGGGGAAAGACAAAGTCAATATTTACGATGAGGAAAAATAAACGGATGTTCAGTGAAACAAGCCATTTGATCCTCAGTCAGGAAGACAATCCCCCTCTGATGCATGTAAGACAGCTTTATAAATCTCATAACTTCCTTGAAGTCAAAATGGAAAGTATAAATACAAAGGTTCGACAAAATTTATGTTTGATGTTAATTTATCCCAAACTATCTCAGTAGTTTAATATTTTCCTATTTTTAGATATTAAGCGAAAACCATCAGGTCATAAAGTCACTAAATCATTTATGTTCAAAAGGACCTTAAGACTATTGAATCCAGCCGTAAGTCTGACACTCCAAATTATTCTGCTAGACCATGTCCCTGGGCACCACATCCACACACCTCTTAAGTACCTCAAGGGACAGCAATTCTGCCGTTTTCCTGGGCAGCCTGTTTCTGGTCTTGACCACCTTTCTGTAAAAAAATTTTGTCTAATACCCCCTGTAAACTTCCACTGGTACAACGTGAGGCCAGTTGCTTTTTTCCTGTCACTTGTTACCTGAAATTTTCCTGTCATTTGAAAGAATAGACTGATCCCTGCTTCACTCCAACCTCCTCTCAGGGAGTTGTAGAGGGCAATAAGGTCACTGAGCTTCCTTTTCTCCAGGCTGCGCCTCCACAGCTGCCTCAGCTGCTCCTCATCAGACCCTTCTGATTGTGCTCCAGACCCTTCCCCAGTTCTGTTGCCCTTCTCTGGACATGCTCAGCACCTCAGTGTCTTTTTTCCAGTGAGATACAAGTTTTAAGGCTTGAAATACCTTTGTACATTGACTGGTTATTTTATATGTCATTCAAGCAGTCTGGCTTATTTGTAAAGATGTTTAGGAGAACATACACTAGCCTGGGCTTTGTTTGCATGATGTCAAAGCAAAAAAACCCACAAATGAGTACCACCCTCTACCTTCATTAATTCCGAGTAATTTCTGGTTTTTGGAGAGATAGAAGAGAAATTTAGGATTCCTTATTTTAAAGACAGAATTTTCTGCTTGAAAAAAAGATGGTTAGAATTAGTTTAGCTGTGAACATTTTATTTTGATACAGTATTTGTAGCACTGTTTTTAATGTTTCTTTTATGTTGTACAATAGATGAACATGAAACAACTTGTGAATCTGGACACCAAATACTGAAAGCAATAGCAATTTGTTACAGGGTACATCTCCAATGGAGAAAGCCATCTACAGTGAACTGTGACTACCTTTGGGATCTGAAATCAAATTAGACTTCCAACATTCTTTCCCCAAAAATGTCTTCCAGGAATCACCTTTGCAAGAGGCCATATAGTACAGAAACTGGGTAATTCGCACACATTGACACAAAGCTGCTGATGAACAACACCCTGGGCACTGATTACACCATCACTGCTGGTTTATGGTTTCTTTTGATTTGCAGTCCGTTGTGGGTGGGTTGAGTGAATGCACACACCCCTGCACTGCATTCTGTGTACTGGGATAAAAAACGTGTCTAATGGTTTCCTTGCCATTTGGTGTAAATATAACCACCATGTTCTGTCTCCTAAAGTGTCTGCAACATACCTCATTAACCTAAACACTGATGACTTTCATATGCTTATCTGAGAACTTACCTTGTACTAAAGCCATGGCGCCACAGTAAAAGTAAAGATGATATAGCAGCACAAATATAGTGCCTTAAATTGAAACAAGTAAAAATATCTTCACTTCAGCTGTATCCCTCTGCAACTCCTTTTGTGCATATTGGTACTCTTTGCAGTGTCTTGTAAGCGAGGATCTCTGCTTCTTCCATCTGTCCCTGCCTCTTACTGCCCTGCTCAGTGGGAGAAATTGTATTTTGCTATTCAGTCAAAGAAAAAGACTAATTTAAGATAGATAAATTTTAGATTCATGGTATAAAACTGATGTTATAAATTTCTGGTGCATTTATCCTGTTAGCAATAGAAATAAAAAGTTGAAATAATGACAGATTAACTATGAGTTACCATCACAATCATCCTCACAGAAAAAATGCCTTCTTAAACGATTGATTTCCTCTAACAATTTCACATTCCATCTATACCTTCTTGCTCCTGTGTCCCTATTTCTTTTCTAATCACATCGTCTTTTTCACTATTAGCATAAGACATAAATATTGATTATGCACTAAAATCCATAGTGCTGATTATCAGCAATTTTTTCTCAAATACTCTAGTCTAGATTCTGAAAAATTACATCAGCTTTGCCATTTCTGCTTTGAATGCTTAATCTGTTTACTGAAGCAACTCCTCTGGAAATTTACTCCTTAAAATTGAAGGATAAACTCTCTGCTGGAATAAGTGAGTTAACTAGCTAACTGTAATAAGTAATGCAACCACATGGCTGCAGCTATTTTTCTCCAGCTTACCGTGTGTCAATGATATAGGGTCTGATGTGCTTTATAGATAATATTTTGCATCTATAAAAACACTTCTTTTGACGCTTATAATGCTGTTGTAGTTCTAGTAAGACAGTACAACAACCCTGTTGCTTAATCTTTTATGAAGTGGGAGAGACTAAATTATTTAATACTATCTTAAAAAGCTACTTAAAACTTACACATAAAACAGAAATCTTCCCAAGTTCAGAGACTGATGAGAACTTTTTGAATCTCATGAAAATTACCTTGTCTTAGTTTTCTACTCCAGGCAATATACCTTATGAATTTGTATGTTGCAGATAAAATCAAGAACTTACTCCTTTGTTTGTGACGTAACTCTAAAGAGAGATTTTTCTTATCAGTGATGAAAGACAGTAAAACAAGTATGAGCTGTTTCTTTAAAGAGTCAATATTGGAAAGAGATTTGGAAAATAATTCAGCAGTCTATTTTTTAGCAGAATAATCTGACTTCTCACAAGGCTGCTGTGGACACTCCTGACGTACTCAGCACTTCCAATGTATGAGAAAAGATATAGATCTCTGCTCTAGTCTTTTAACAGTTCCTTTGCAACATTATCCAAACTAGAATAATTATTTTCATTTTTAATGCAGAATAAGATTCTTCCCTCTTGCATCTTGTATACAGTCAAGTGGTTTTTTCCCAGTTTTTTCAACAGTGATTTATTAAGTACTGCTGTTCTTACACTTCAGCAGAGTCCATATGAATTTGACAAGTATCAGCCACTTGTCACTATTACAGAATCCCTCCACTTACTTTTTAACCCAGACACTATAGTTATTCTTCCCTAGAAGTGATTTCAAATCACAGGGACAGATCATCAGGGACTGTAAATCTGTATAGCTCCATTGACTGCACTGACATATTTACACCTGCAGATGATTTGTCTCAAAGTATGCTATAAATAAAAGCAAAATACTTCTAATGGTATGTCATAATGATTGACACTTTTCATTTTAAAGACCCTAAAGTACTAAGCTTTTCAATTGAATGTTTGTGTTTATGTACAAAGATAGATTAACAGCATTCCCAGAATGAAGGTGCCAACATTTATTTAATTTGAGTTCTCACTGCAGTGTAGTAAAGGCTCCGTGGCAGATAAAATGCTATTTATCTAGCATAAAAACACCACTGAAGAAAATTTGAACTTAAAAAACACATTTCTTTGATAATTAGTAAGCATATTGTAGACGTGGAAATTGATAAAACCCTGGAAAAAGTGAATGACCTGTTTTCAGCAGTCTGTAGTCTTCCTCTATGTGAAATTCCCCTTTTACGTTGCTCCATGAGCTACTAATCCACAACTATGCCTCCAGATACAGAAAATCTCTTTTATTGGGATTTAGCAGGCTAACTGGAAATGCCCCATATTTGTGTCTTGATCTGCACAGATTCATCTATCACTGAAATGTTGACATTTTATAATGTCAGCGTTGCACCTGGGAGAGAGGAACAATCAGTCACCCAATAGACTATAAAAATTGTAGAATGAGACAGTATTTAGAATGTGTGACTTTGTAACACAGTTGCAAAACCTATTAAGAAGGAAGAAGAATTTATGCTGCAGGAAAGAATTATAATAGGACCTCACAGGTATTAATTCAGATATATTAAAAATTAAATTGAATTGAATTTGGTTTTATATTGAGCCTGTCAGACTGAAGACATTCCAAGTGCTTAAAAAAACAATCAGTTATTTACCAATACCAAAATGACAATGTGGACAGCCTTTATATGGATTAAATGTTTTTAGACAGTCTTAGATCAATTCTTCAACTGCCAACAAAACAATAATGGAACATATATATACATATATATGTGTGTGTGTATATATATGTAATATATTTATACATAGGATGTTAAAATGAATGTTCAAGTAGAAATACCTTGTAGATTTGTTATGTCTTTTATATTCATATTGTATATCTTATACATTATACATAGTTTGTATTTAAAGAATTATATGAGCTTTATAGACATTAAATCTATTTTAAAGGATGCAAAATGGATAATTTTGTAGTTATACATGCAAATGGCTAGCTTGAAAGTGCAAGAGACGTTTATCTACAGTTGACAACAAAAACTATATATATCAACAATAAAAAGTCTGGATGATGTGCACCAAGTAAAAGCAAGTATCTTTCCCCAAAAACGTGTTCTTTTCTTTTTTTTTCATTAAATGCTTTTCATGAAATTGACTGATTTTTCTAAAAACAACAAAAAACTCAAGACTTTGTAGAGTAAACTTGAAAATAAAGAAGTGTTAGATATTTCATTAAACCTTCAGACTCTTCCTCAAAATAATAATGGGCATTTTTGTGAACAGCTCTACAAGTAAATCCAGCTGTAATCCATGAAGGGGGCTTCAAAAAGCTATGAGACAATTTTTACTATATAAAGAGAAAACTTTTGGGGGCTGCATTCTTACTCTTTATTTTCCTTAGTGGCAGCTGCAGAAAAATGGCTTTGCTGCAGAGAAAAGAAGACCTAAAAATTCTGATGGTAAAACAGAAGCTGGCTAAAAATGAACAGAAGCTGGCTATCAACTTGGAGGTTGATATAAGCCTGTTAAAATTTTGCATAAGTGACCACAGGTTCACCAGAAAAAAATACTGAATTATCTATTTCCCAAAATGCAGTCTTTCAACAGAGGTTTTGAAACCTGTAGGAAGTTCATTGGGGAAAAAGTATGAGCATGATGAAGAGTGGTAGAGCAAATTCACATTTGTGTTTGTGTTAGAGGCCAACAGTTAGATAGAGTACTGAATGGCACTAAAGCTGGAGAAGCAAAGATAGTAAAAGCAAATGGATTTGAGTCACTATGACTTACAGTGAGTGAAAGAGAAACGCCAGAGAGCACATGAAAGATATGGTGTTTCACAGTAGATAATCTCCAACCTGGCACTACCAGATGACACCTTGCCTTTCTATGGAACAGAAAGTCATGTGGGCAGAAATGCTGAACTTGTGTCTGTGCTGTTGATGTTGTTATTGTTTGATAGTTTTTGATTTAGCTTTGTTTTACTACAGCAAGTTGTTAATATGCTCCATTTCCAAGAGCATTGACTCACTCCACTCATTTGGGGCTCTGAGTCTGCCAACACACTGCCTTCATCAAGAGCTGTCCTATGAATCTGAACTGCAGTGGATCTGTAATTCCTGTTGACTGTTAAATTCATATAATTACTACAAATAACAGATTACTCTATAGCAGTTGTCTCCAGTATGTCCAGAACAATTTAGCTAACAAGGGAGGCAGGGAAGAAGTTTTGAACTGTAACCCAGTTGTTTCTGTGTGATCTACTATGAATACATTGAAGCTCTCAATGCCGGAGGGCTTTTCCTGAGTGGATTTTCCCCCATAGTTGAAGAGATTGCTAGGTCCTCAACACTTCACAGACAGAGTTTATGAAAAACATTTGCTTGAAAACTTTACTGGACCTGGGACATAATTTTTAGTAAAAACTGTGAGACTTCTGAACCTTAAGTATCCCCTGATGGTTAAAGTCAGGTAATTGCAGGGATTAAAGTGACAGGGGTTAAAGTTCAACAGTCCCTTCGGGAGAGCTAATGACCTGATTTCCCAGCAAGTGCTGCAACCAAAGGTCTCTGTAGCTGACTTTGGGTCACTTCATTTTCATTTCAGTCTGAAACAGGAGCAGAATAGTTGTTCTGGCCATGTTGGAGAAAACAGGAGGAAAAGTAGGTCTCTGAGAAATATTTGAAAGGTAAAAGGACTATGGATTTTAACCCTACAGAAATAAAATTTCAGATTTTGTGGCTTCTTCACATTGCCATAGTAGACTTACTGAAATGATGAGGTCTGCTGGGGTAACTTGCAAGAAGTTGAACAGTACATCCATAGATATTCACCACAAAGGGAAAGGTCCAGAGCTGTAGATCTGTCTGGATATTTAATCAAGAAAACAAACAGAGCATACCAGCTTCCACAGAATATATTTATCCCTTTTTTAACTAAGACAGTTAAAATATTTTTGTCTGCTTTTTTTTTTTTTCCCAAATAATGAGAAGAAAAAAGGAAGCAGTATAGCAGCAAGTAATATGGAAATCTGTCCTTAGCTAGGGGCTTTATAAGTGCTCGTAAATAATACTGAAGCTAAATGATCCTTCAAGTCTGATACCTCACAAAGAAAATTGCAGCCTGCTCAGAAGTAAGAGAATCACCGATGGCATTTGTAAAACTCAATGAATATCTTGAATTTCTAGTAGGGAATTTGACATTTCAAAGTTAGCTTTGATGTTAATAAACAAGATTGCAAAAGTGCATACTCTGCCAGAACTTAAAACCACTAACATTATAATACTGAGTTTTCAAAAGTGCTTTAAACCTCAGGTGCTCAATCTGTGATTTATAGAGTGAATCTGAACTGAATCCATAAGAAAAAAAACCTTCTCAGCATTGAGATTCAGAATCTGGCAAACAAATAATTCCCCTTCATCCCTGAGAGCAGAGATGATAATATGTATCAGTGCAGCAGCAGCACCAAGGTGAAGCACTCAGAACCTTGTTAAGTGGCACTCCTGCTATGCATAACAGAGGGAGAATTGCTGATGGCAGAGAGATTTTTCTAAAGGGTTGATTGTTTTGATGTAATGATGATTGATACTAACAAGGAGAACTCTTATCAAAGGATGTGAGTTTTCCTCTAAGACCAGATCAAATGCCACTGTCCCTGTCACTTTGGTGGCATTGTGGTGTAAAAGTTTCCTTTCTCCCACCCCATAGACAATGCTTATCATTCTCACGGCCGAGGCTGTGAGGAAGGAAAATTGCAGGATTGGAAAAGACAAGGTGAATGTGTTAACTATGTTTCATAGCACTACAAACATACCCTGCTGGGATTTTCACAGAGGGATTGGTGTTATAATAATTGAATCAGTCAGCATGAAGTCCTTTGTGTTCATCCTGGCCGCAGAAGATTTTCCCTCTGTGCCTCAAGACAAAGCCTGGGACAGCTGCTAGTGTTAGTATGTGACACAGACTGACTTCTGCCAGAGTTGTGCTGTGCTGCAAAAAATGGAAGCAGACGGTGGCAGGAACATGGGGAATGCTGCAAAGTTGCTGGGTCCTCAACTCTTCACAGACCTTGCCTGGTTTATAGTAATTCCTAGGCCTTACTCACAGCCTTTGAGAACACCTTAGATTGCATAGACCTGTGAAAATAGTTCTCCAGCTGCAGGGTATGAATCTCTGCAAGGTATCAGAGTAGCATTACGTTGAATCTTGTGAAATATGTGTGCTTAGGAAAGTATAAACCACTTCATTTATCTCAGAGGCCCCATGCTGGAAGAACTAGATTATCAAGTAATGAAAGAGTGTGATCACACACAAAAATTCCAGTGGCATTCAGCTCCAGGAAATGAGGCTACTTGCTGTCAATGAGAAACTGAACAGATTTGAAGAACCTTACATCTCTAGTTCACTATAACAAAGACCTTAGAATGTCAGCCTTTCAAGGACTGCTAATGTTTGAATTCATTTCTAAAGTACTTGACAGACATTATAGTCAGCTTCATTCTTAGATTCTCTGTGATAAACACAGGGCTTAACTGACATTTCTGCTCTTTGTATGACTTATCTCTTAAATGCTTTTCATAAAAGATTTACAACTTATTAATATTTAATTGTTTAGTAATGAATAGCAACTACTTCTATTTATAAATGTTGAAATTAAATACGCTGTGTGATCATAAGTCAAAGATTAACTGAAAGAAACACTAATTATAGTACAAGAAAACAGGGGAAAATGCACTTTAGCAGAATCCCTTGTTGAGTTAGCTATATTGACCCGTCTGAAAAAAGTAGAAAAAAAGAAGTAGTGATTGCATCAGCATTTTTTGTGATTAGATAGTAACTGATGCTGTAGACCTCTAAATGAACTCTTGCCAAGCTTAGCTTAGAATCCAAATGAGGCCTAGGTACACAAACCTTAACAAGCCCAAAATAAACACGGAAGATACATGAATTGTCTTGGTTCATGGTTCTGAGAGCAGATGAGGAAAATCTTACCAATTTCTATGTTATTGGACCAAAAGGCAGGTGCTCTATTGAGGCTTTTATTCTGCAGTTGAGGATGCTGGAATTGGAAGTTTTGATTTTCACAAGAACTAAGAACTGTCTTCCTGTACATGTCGAGACAAAACGAACAAGAACTTTACAGCTGAGATCTAGAGCACCACAGAGGCGTGATTTACACTGTCCACAGGGCCATGGCAATCATTCCTCAGGACTCACAGGGGAAGATAACATAAATCTCTGCATTATTCACAGCTGTCGGGGTTGCCCATAACTTTTAGAGTTGTTTTGGAGTGTGGGTTTCTGGAGGGCACTACAAACACATTCCTTCATGCCAAAAGGATCTGTGATTTGGACTATGAAAGAAAATGACTGGCACCTATATTACCAGTTCAGCAACACCTGCTGCTGGTCCAGCCCTTGAACAAAAGGCCCCCTCATGGCCAGTGATCTCACACTACAAGTCTCTTAGGTTTACAAAGAAAGTACAACCAAGCACTATTGAGGTTTGTTTTTTTCACGTACACTGAAAATATCAGAATTAAATTGAACATAGGTATGAGAATGATGCCTATATGGCAAAATATAATGGTTGGCTGCTCTTGATTTATGAGATACTCATCTTTATTTTTGAGAGGCAACTCATAGAGTTTGCAGAATTCTTGCAGAATTTTTTTTCTCAGCTCTTCGTCTCTTCTTCTAGGAGTTTTTCCAGTTCATTATGTCCTATCTAAAGCTCTTCCAGCACTGTTTAGAAAATAACTTGGTTGTGAATTCTGTATATAAAATAATACAGAAATTATATAGCAGAAGTAGATCCATCAACTCAACACAAATAAGCTTCTTTACAGAGAACTTATTCTGGTGTTTGCAGTGTTTAGACATAAAAATTTAGCATGTTGATAGAAAGCTGATGAATTTGCAATGGAAATTCATGCTGATAACATGGAAAAGAAACACATGAACTTGGAAAACAGCAAGTATAGCTGTTGTAGAACACCTTTTAATTCCTGCTGAGGTCTAAATTTGACATCATACTATTTGTGTGCTGACAAACCAACAAAACCTGTGTATGTAAGGAATTTACTTTCTCAGTCTTCACAAGGAATGTTAAAATTAAAGTTATTGGGATGAAAAACTTTAAAAGGGAAAATGCTGCAATGAAGAAGCAGAAGTTTGTACTCTCCTATTTTCTTTCAGTAGTGTTATTTCTGTTATATTGCTAGTCTTGCAAGTACAGATTAAGGCACACTGAAAAATCCAGGCCTGAGTAATGCAGGAATAGAAATACCATTTCATTTGGATATAATAGAGATGCTTGTCTTTTCCATTGTCAAAGTTTTCTTTATAAAGTCAACAATAATGAGGTCACCAAATAAGGTGAATCACATAGAACACATATGGAGAAATGTTTTTAAATTTATTATAGTAAGGTGAATACAGGAAGGATTTTAGGGCTAGCTAAGTCAAAAGAAACAAAAAGACATTTTGGCTGGCACTGGAAAGAAGGATTATTTATTCATTCTTTCTTTGAGAGAATTGGAAGTAGAATCTTGACCTAGAAATTCAAAGTATAGGTAAAAATCATATTGTGTAAAGCTTCATGTGACTGAATCAACAGTATCTTATGTTCATCACTAGCAGAACTCTTGTCTTTAGGAATGTAAATGAGGGACTTGAAAATTAGAAGGGATCTTAAGAGGTCATCCATTCTATCCCTCTGAAAGGTTCTTCCTGAATTTCTCTTTAAACTTCCCTAGGTAATCAGTTACAGTCCTTCTACCACCCTTGTTCCTAAAAATGTTTCATAATGTCTGATGTGAATCTGCCTTTTTGTGATTTAAACTTACTATGCTTGCCTTATATAGCACTGACAGGAAGAAATAGGGAAAAAAAATCCCCTTCCTTTTTGCGATGACCTCTTATGAATCTGAATATTGTTACTACTCTTTTCCTAGAAGTCTTCCCTTCCAGGCTAAACAATGAAAATTCCCTCAATCCTCCTTTAGACCTAATATCCTGCCTCTTGTTTCCCCTGGGCTCTCTTCAGCTGTCCCACAATCTTTCTGGAAGTGTGACACTCATGCCAAAGTACAGTATTTTAGCTAAGGCCTAGCATTTGCAGCAGAGCAATAGGATTGGTTACTATCAATATCTCGGCTTTTGATTCTGCCTTCCAGGGTACACCTTGCATCTTTTGCATCAGAAAGACATTGCATCCTCATCATATTTCCATTGGAGCAATAATCCTCTAAAGGTATAGAGATTTGGCAGAATAACAACCCCCAATGTTCCAGCTGGTCCCCAGAGATCAGCGGGGGCTGGGTGCAGCTGGGCTTAATTTCTGATTATGACTAGTTCAGCACTGTCAATCTGCTTGAGTCCAATAACATCTCAGATGCACCAACAGTGTGAGTCACACTACAAGTCTCGTCACATTCACAGTCCCAAACTCACCATTAGTGTGGTTTATCTATTTGACACTCTAAGTCTGTTGGATTTTGAGAAGAACTTTCACAATCAGATTCACAAATACTGCAGTTTAATGAGGTAATAGATTATAGAGTCTTGCTAGATTGTTTTATCTTGTTAGATAGCACTATGTACAAGCAATCCTAGGTTTTCTCTAATGCAGCCAGAGGTGCAAATCTTACCACGGAAGTGTCCCTGCTTTAGGGAGGAAAGAGGATCAAAGCCATTGACTTGTCTGCAAGGTGGCTGTAGTCTTATCCTCTGCCATGGAGGATTTGAAATACTAATTCATACTTTTGGGAGAAGTGAAGGCGATACTATAGGCGATACTAGTCAAATATACTGTTAATGATGTCGTAAGTGTTGGGGGGACAGCCACTGAACATACAAATATTGGATATCAAGAGTAACACAAGGAGACATTACAAAGCTGTAGGTCTTGCACAAGGGTGGAGCAGAACCAAGACACCTTAGTACCACACCCTCTTCCACCTGTCTGATTGCAGCACTAAGGGTCAGCCAGCCTCTGCCTGATCACCTGTCCTCCCAGCAGCAGGAAGTCATATCCCCAGTAATCCCTTCACCATGTAACTTATGGCACATCTCTTGGAGCTTCCTTCACCATGTATCTCACAGGATATCTCATGGCTTATTCCCACAAGAAGCTGCCTAGGGTATTCAGTATTCTGTGTTTGTGTATTTAAACTCTTCTGATGGATTTCACTTTTCCCCGTGAATGAAAGATCCAATCTCATCTTCAGACTGAAGAAATTAAGTAGCATAGTCTAAACTATAGTCTGAACTATAGTCTGTCCTCCAGAAAACACTCGCAGAAATAGGTATTATCCATAAATTTACTAAGTAAATTTATATCTATACTATATAAATTTACTAATCTGTTTTGTTGTCCTAACTAGTAACGGCAGTTTTGGATGGCCTCAAAAACACACATCTCCACTTTATCCTTGTGTCATTTTGATTCAGACTTGTGCACAGAAACATCAAGTGCCATTTGGATACAGGAGACTATTTCCAAAGGCCTGGAAGGTAAAACACACTGCCAATAGGAGGCTGTACTTGAAGAGTAGAAAGACAATCTAAAAAAACTAAAAGAGAAATCCCTCAGTTTAGAAGGAATTGGATATCGCTCCTGTTTCTCTTTGTTCAGATTGTTAGACAGGTAAAAAAACAATCAGGGGAGCCTCACATGACCTACATATTCTGTGGTATTCCTTCCCAAAGAGCTGTCCTGAATGATTAAGAACACCAAACAACACCTGTAATTGAGCAGCAAACCGTTTGGTTCTGATTTATTTTATGTAAACAGTTTGCAAGGCCAAGCTCAGTGTCATTAGAGCATGTGGGTGTTCCTGGCCAGGGAGATGATTCCTCATTCGCAATGATTACCTGAGTATGCCTGAGGGAAGAGAAGCTTCCAGAGGGCAAGGCGGTGCCAACAGGCAGAGAAAGATGGATATTGCTTGGACAACCTGATACTGCATGACTGATCTGGAGCAGTACATGGCCAAGGTAAATGCTAACAATTTTCACTGGAGAACAGGCAAATTGCTCAGTAGATTTACAGGCACCCGGAGGAGTGGGGGTAAGGAGAAGTGAGTGATGGTTGTGGCATGCAGTCTTGTCCTAAATTTCTCTCATACTCAAGGAAGGGAAGGAGGCTGAAGTGCTGGCAGTTTATTAAAGAATTACAGCAGAGATTGAAGGGAATACAGACCCTACAGTTAAGCTGTTGATGCCCTGATATCCATTTTGGATGAAAGATAAAAGTAATGTACATGGGGTCAAATATTTAAGGAAAGAGCTGACATCACTTTGTAAGAAGATTTTATGTCATGTGAATCTATGGAAAGGTTTTGGTTAGTTTGACCCTTTTGCTGATGGAGCCTAATTATGAAGTGAACAAAGGATATCTGGTTAATGAAATCAACCTGGGTATATGAAAGCTTATCCTAAGTTAGTTCAACAAAGACTCTTAAAACCTGTAAGCAACTCCAGATTTTTTTGCGCTGTCTACTTCAGTCAGAAGTGACCTAGAAAAGCAAAAGAATAACAAACTGATTTGTAATTGTATGTGGGGACAAATTTATGAGAAATGTGGATTTTAGAAGGAAACAAAGTAGATTATCGTGGGGAACGGATACATGCAGACAAAACCACCCTGAATTTCCTATGTAACATTTTCTGAGCAAACCATTAGTGCTCGTGTGAGAGGTTGATATTTTCAAGCAAATATTATAACCTCAAACTAGTACTTAATCAACAGGAGAAAAAGCAAAAATAACATCAGGAATTACTCAAGGGAATAAAAAGAAACTAGAAAGGAATATAAGTTACAGTGAAAATCTATGGTTCACTCCACCTTGTATGGTGTGCTCTTAGAAACTGTGTAACAGAGCTGGAAAAGATCAGCAAAGATCAGCAAGAAGAGGAAAAGGTTTGGAGTAATGTCTTTGTGAGGAACAACAAAGTATGCTAGGACTATCAATTTTTAAAGGGGCAAGTGAAGAATGGGACACAATCAAGTTCTCACTTTCTTTTCCAGTACTCCATTCTCATAGATGATACTAAATAGAGCTTGCAGTTTGTGGGAAACAAAACAAAAGACAGAGCTCTTCACGGTTATGGTTAACCTGAGGAATTATTTTCTTGCAGGAAGCTGTAAATGCTGGCAGTTTACCATGGGGTTCAAGAGTTCAAATGCACAGCAGAAAAACCATTTGAGAGTTGCTGAATATAGAGAAGTTATTTCTGGAAGTCCCAGTATTACATGTGACTGGAGCTTGGGTTGCATATGGGGTAAATACCACCACATGCTTCCCCTATTCTTGTATATTTTTTCTAAGCCTACTGGCATTAGGCAAGTAAAAAAAAAAAAAAACATGCTTTGGGCATGACCCAGTATGAACATTCTGTAATGTTAAAAGAGAAGTGCTTCCTAGAGACCTGAAGAAACTGTAAATTTGACATTACCCTGAGTTACAATTTACAGTCAGTGAGCAGAGATTAAGAAAAAAAATCTTGAAAAATGTAGGTGCCTTGCAACAAAATAGTGGTAGGAGTAAGATACTTTCAAATCCCTTTTTATACTTATATTATTTTCTGTAGCCTAAAAAATGCTGTTGTAATATCTGTTGAAATAAAATATGATGTGTTAGCATAAAATCTTTTCTGGTTTTGGAATACTCAGTTCTGAGGAAAAGACCCACTCTGCCCCAATTAAAGGTGTAACTGACTTAGTTCTGTCATACAACTATATCTTCTGGGTAAGCTTAACAGTTTCACACCAAAACCTTTCTTTGCCTGCTGTCCTGATCCAAAAATATACAGAAAAATGTGGGACTTCAATACTTTATATTGACAAAGTTTTCAAAACAAAATCACAGGTATTTCTAAAAGATAAAATAACCTTAGCTATGGAAGACATATAAGCAATGCCTATTTATCAAAGCTTTCAAATTTATGATGATTTAATGGAATCCTTTGACTTGAAGGATGCACATTCCAGATCACAGGCAGATTGTAAACCACATCAAGTGACCCAAAAGAAGAATAATTTTAAGTGGGGTGCTGAACAACAACAAGCTTTTGAACTAATTAAAGAGGAGGTTGTTCATGCTGTATTGCTTGGGCCAGTCAGGACAGAACAAGATGTGAAAAATGTGCTCTGTGCTGCAGCCAGGAAGAATGGCCCTTCCTGGATGCCCTGGAAAAAAGTAGCCTGGGGTTCTGGAGTTGGCTTGCAGAGGATCTGAAGTTAGCTACACCCTGACTGAAAAAGAGATTCTGGCAGCATGTGAAGGGGTTCAGGCTGCCTCAGAAGTGATTGGCACTGAAACACAGCTCCTCATGGCACCCCAACTACCCGTGCTGGGGTCATTGTTCAAAGGGAAAGTGTCCTCTACACATCATACCACTGATCTGATGTGCAGTGAGTGGAACACTCTGATCACACAGCAAACCTGGATAGGAAATCCGAATCATCCAGGGGTCTTGGAAGACACCACAAACTGGCCCAGAGGCAAAGATTTTGGACTATCATCATCAGAGAAGGAGGAAACGGTGACATGCTGAGGAGCCCCACCATATAACCAGCTACCAGAAAATTAAAAGCGATACCCTGTCATTTTCTACTAAATTGTAGAACTACATAAAAAATGGAAAGCTGCCATATGGAGTCCTACACCACAAGTCACAGAAGCTACCAAGGGAAAAGGCTGAATGAGTCAGGTTGCAGAGGTGAAAGCTGGCTTTGGATATAGCTGAACAAGAAAAATGCCTGCACTCTACCTCTACACTGACTCATGCATGATGGGAAATGCTCTGTGGGGATGGCTGGAACGATGGAAGCCAATTGGCAGTGCAGAGGGAAAGCCACTTGGGCTGCTGGATTGTGGCAAGAAAATGCTGCCCAGGTAGAGAATCTGGCTGTAAAGGTATGTCACATAGATGCACATGTACCCTAGAACTGGGCTACTGAAGAACATGGCAGCACTGGACAGGTGGATTGGGATTAACACATCTCAGGTGGATCTGGCCTGGCAGCATAGTGGTGAATAATTTCTCACTAAGTGAGCCCACTAGGCCTCTGATCTTCAGGGAAGAGATAAAACATCCAGTGAGCTTGTGATCAAGGGGCTTAACCATGGACGCTATCTCCCAGGTTATCCATAACTATGAAACATGCCGCAGTCAAGTAGGCCAAGTGGGTAAAGCCTCTGTGGTATGGGGGACAATGCTTGAAATATAAATATGGGGAGTCCTGGCAGATTGATCACATCACACCCTGCAGACCTGCCAAGGAAAGCATTATGTGTTGACAGTGAGGCAAACAACCACTGGATGGCTGGAGACATACCGTGTGCCTCACACCACTGCCTGGAACACCATGCTGCACCTTGAAAAGCAAATCCTCTGGAGATATGGCTCCCCCAAGAGAATTGATTCTGACAATGGAACTCATTTCAAAAACAGCCTAATAGACACCTGGGCCAGAAAGCACAGGATTAAATATGATACAGGGTGTATCTTATTTCCTATCAAGCACCAGCCTCTGAGAAAATTGAATGGACTGTTGAAAATCACCTTGAAAGCAATGGGATTTCATTTTAGTAAAGGCTATCTTGCTGGTTAACATCAGCTGAGCTGACCCTTCCCAATCCAAATTTCCATATACTGTAAAAGAGGATAATGTCCCTGTGGTGCATTTGAGAAATGTGTTAGGGAAGGTAGTTTGGATTAGTCCTACCTCAAGCAAAGACAAACCCAGGGAACTCTCACTCACTTTCAAATGAAAAGAGTGTTCCTTCTGGTTGAGAGAAACCATAGTGTGCAAAGCCCTGTGGTATTTGTTTATTGTTAGGGGCTTTCTCTGTGAATAGCTTCTACATCTTATACCTTTGTTATTAATATTGTTTCTGTTACTGTTGTCTTGCCTCACTGATGTTTCCAGTAAATTGCTCTTTTCTCAACTTTGTCTTTGACTATTGCCCTTCCAGTTGCAGAGGGAGGAAGTGAGCAAGCACTGTGGTTTTAGAGGGAATACTAAATTCGGGAATACCAAATTCGGGAATACCAAATTCGGGAATACCATTCCTAAACCCTGACACAGTCCCTTGTGTTTCTCCTGAGGCAAATGTGCAGTTGCAAGAGCATTTGAAAGTAAATAGTTTTGTGTGTATATAGTATATAGTATTTGTATACAGTATAAAGTGATTATACATAGATAAACAAATACAAGAGGCTAGTCAAAGGAATGAAGAAGCATAAAAAAGACAGAAGGAGAAGGAATGTGGCAAGTATGAATACTGACCCTACTATTTCCACTCTCTCAACATTTCCTATGTCAATAAAAATCCTTTCTTCTCTTTCTCACACAGCCTAGACACCTTTATCTTATTTTTTATTGTATCTGTCAAAGAAGTTTGACATTTAATAGATATTTTTCTATAATTATGCCTATGTTGCTTTGTACTCTTGAAGCCTGCAGTAAATAATAAACACTGAACCTAGAAAGACAGGTGGTGCTTAAATATCTCTATGGTGTATTGCTTGCCTGCTAGAGGGAGCAAAGGTATAAGAATAATAACTCATAATGATGTAAACACAAAGAAGATAGTCATAAGGATTTCTGGCAAGCCTCCTGTATAAATTACCCTCAAGAGATTGCAAACTCTCACAGAAAGTGTATATCCAGGCAGTCAATGCTGGTAGATCAGCTATTAACATAGTCTTCGCTTTAAGACAGCTAAAAGAAAAATGTCTGAAATAAAGAAGGCTTTTTTCTTGGCCTTCAAAGTTGTCATAAAACTTCAATCTAGATAGTCAGAAATTTTCCAGACAATGAAAGAGTTGTTTTGTTTTGAATCCTCATTTTTGACCAGATCTTTTCACAAAGTCATGTGAGTTAACTGAGATAGTGAACTTTGTGACAGATTTCAAATTCTCAGTGGTGCTAAACATGAATTGTTCCAGCAGTAACTCTTTTTGCTACAGGATTTCCTTTAGTTTTAAATCCTATTTACTCTCTGTTCCTCTCTGTTTCTTGTTTTTCCATACAAAAACCTGGTACAAAATTTATTGTCTGCTGATTGGTAAACATGTTTTATACTGACATCACCACACCCAGTGCATAGAAAGACCATGAATGTTAAAGCCCTAGAGTGCCTTTGTATTAACTTGCAATTTGTTTGAACTAACTGTCCATCCAAGGAAAAGACTTGACTATATGCCAGCTATATCAGTTGATCTAAAAGCAGATGTACAACAGAGGCATTGCATGTGTTTTACTTGTTCTTTTGGTTGGATGAAGATAAATTATTTATAGATATTAAGATTAATTTTCCCATTAAAAATGTACCTGCAAATATCCAATCTAGCAATAAGCTGCCCAAGGGAAAGCAGCCAATGAAGGGTGAACACCATGATCCATATGATGAGGTTTGTGTTGTGCTACAGAAAGGTGGACACGGAAAATTCGTAGTAAGAATGAAGATTGGCCAACTTCACTTTGGGAAAGTTGGACTGTTCCCTGTGTCCTGAGTATCCATGTGTCCTGGGTTGACTTTATGAGGTGCATTATCCCCATTCATCTTAGAAAATAGAAATACACTTAGAAATAGTGTAGCTTAGAAAATAAGTTTTTGCACTTTTAAGATTCATTCTGAGAGCAAAGAGGGGGAATGATGAAGCCTGCAGTTTGTTTTCACACTTTGTTCCTTCCTCCTCCATATTCCTTCTTCTGTAGGACAGTGTGTCTGCAGCGGGACAGAGTTCTCCTTTGGTTTTTAGTTAGTTTTAGCTAGCTGAGGCAGAGAAGTTCTTTGGACTGCGGTTCTTTATTTTCCTTAGGACCTGTTTAAACCTGCTCTGGACTGAACACCCAGAAGAGGACTGCCGCAGCATTTTCCGCGCCAGAGGGACTGATAAGAGACTGGGTGAGCCGAGCTACAGCCCACTAAGGGGACTTTCTGAGCTTGTCATCTCTTTTGGAGTGGCAAGAGGTTTTATTGTTTAATACTATTCCTTTTTTGTGCCGGTAAATGCTTTGCCTGTTAAATAAACAGTTTTTTCCACTTTTCTGCAAGGAAATTTTTTTCCCAACCCACTTGGGGGAGGGGCCGCTTGAATTTGCTTTCTAAAGGAAAACCCTTTAGGGGATTTTTCTCCCAAAATTGCCCTAAACCAGGACACCATGAGAATAGTGCTTAAAGGGTGTGAGAAATCTAAGCTATATAGCTATATATCCTTTTAAGAATTTTTAGTTAACTAAAAGATAAATCCTTTACCTTGTTTACTTGCGTCTTTGAAAAGAGGCTTCCTTTTGAAACTTTAAAGTATTAAAAATCTCTAAGAATTTATTGACTCCCTCTGTCATGTCAGTGATGATTAATCTACATATTTTGGGGCTTAATGTATTATCTCCAAAATGTGTCTTTGTAAATTAAATAGTATCACTTATCTAAGAATAAAAGTGTAATAATAAACCTTTTCTGACTTGCTGGCGAAAAAGCAAATACTTTTTGTTACTTGTTTAAATAGTGCCATATTCGTGTCTTTCACGCAGAAAGATATTTTTCCTCCCTTTTCCTGCTGTTCTTGATCTCTAAATAATTGTCAACTTGAAAAAGTTAAGAATTTCCACTGCACTCCAGAAGAATTACTGATGTGACTGAAGATTGGTACAGACTGAGATTCTATTATCTAGATTTATTATTATCTAGATCTAGAGAAAAGTTAAAATTTTAGATAAGAAAAATACAGTTGTCTTTATTGTGGTAGTCAATTCTATTTTTAGTATATTGGTCATATTGCCATGAATCATTAAAGGGAAGCAAGGATTCTACAATGTTTTTTGGTTTTGGTGGGGGTCTTGGTGGGTTTTGAGAATTTTTTTAGTTGGTTGGTTGGTTGGGGGAGGGGGCTATAAGTTTTTTGGTTGTTTTGGGTGGAGCATATTTTGTTTTGTTGTTTGGGGTTTTTTTGCTGTCTTTTCTTCCTTAAAAGCTTTTTCTAACTTTGTCAGTCAAGCCCTTTTACTCCAGATAAAAGGGCTGCAATTTTTGGACGGAATATACGATTAAATCGAGCACCCAATAGACTGAGACATATATTTAGCACTGTTGCAAGTCAGTAACATCTATGACCAGATGATTGGTTACACTTCCTTCTCCTTAGTTCTCTATCACCTCCTCCTGAATTTCATTCTATGCAACATAGCACAACCTAATTTAAAAAAACAATCCAAATTCCTTGTATTCTGCCAGGATTTTGTACCACCTAAAATAGAAGTGGCACTTAGCTCAATTGCTCACTAGGTACCCCAAAATCAGTGCAAGATGGACGTGGTCTCAGTAGGTCAATTCAAGGCATAGTGACCCATAATTAAAAAGGGTTATATAAATTCTGGCTTAGAAAAAAAATAAAGTGAAAGTAGATGTTGATTTATGTATTCTTTCCTGTTTCCATGGGATGGATAACATAAGCTGAATTCAATCATTCTGAAACATTTTCTTGGGGGTGTCAAATATTAAGAGGGAAAAACAATTCTGTCTTACACACCAAAGGATGGCTCTCATGAAAACAATAGTTCCACCAGTTTACCACCTTCTGATAGTCACCAGCCCTCTAACACTGAGAAGCTGCAGCAACCTCAGACCTATCTGAGGAATACTGAAGAGTTGACATTTGCAAATTAGGCTTTTGCATTACTTTGTGATTACACATTCTCACACTTTGAATAGGGGAAGTGAAATCACTGCCTCAAAAGGGTTTGACAGAGGACCTGAGTACACTGGTGCAACTGCAATATTTTGAGTCAACTGGCATAGTGAATCCTCCAGCTACCCAGCAGGAGTCCATGATATGGACTGTTCCTACAAGCAGCAGATTGTGGTTTAATAATTTGGTTCTCTAATGTCAAAGCACTCTAACTTCACACAGGAAGCCGAAGCAACAATCTGAGGGAATGTAGTGTTCACTCAGTGGATGAACTTAAACTGCCTCACTGAAATCATGTTGATTTATTACCAAAATCAAGCTGTTCCCATCACATTGAATAATATTTAATATTCAAGTACAGGTAAACTGAAGCATCCTAACTGTTCTGATATTGTTAATGCATTCTACATGGTCATTATATTTGAAATAATAAAATCTTTAAAACTTCTATAAAAAGCAAGTGTTGCCAGCCTGTCTTGTTAATTTTGCTTATAAATCTTTGTGATACTGTTCTGATCTCTTAGGTTTCCAACTCAGCTAATGAATTGTGATAATTAATCTGTTGCTTCTTAATCAGACTCTTGTACTATAAGTCGGGGAATTCTTTTAAACACCTCTTTACTAAAAGTTCATAGCAGTTCGAAAACAGAGCTTCACTACTGGTTGTAGAAACATCCTTTCAGTGGGCAGAGCAAAATCATGAAGGCATGCTGAACAGTATCATGTAAGTATAAATATCTTCCATCTGGATATTGTCTTCCACCTCTGTGGCCCTGTAAACTTTTTCTGATTCCAAACTATTCAGCAGCCCTCAAACACACCCAACTTGTTGAAGAAGAAAGATTTTTAGAGTGGGACATAGTGTGCAAAAGGTTTTGAATCAAAGTTCCTTCTTTTTCCAGGAGGAAAGTATTGGGGCAATGCCCTTCCTGTAGCCCTGGGGAAGCCAAAGTGTTATAGCATTACTTTGTAATGTCCATCCATGAATTATTATGTGCTCTTTCCACATATATACAGGTATTTCATTTATTCTGTTCTTACAATAAAGCATTGTTACTAAGATATTTTTCCTTCTTCTTTTTCTCTGATTTCTATTTGTAACTCCAGCGTTCACCTGAAACACTCATATATTTTTAATCTAAAAGGCTGTGCTAAAGACTTTTGTGTTCTTGGGAAACTAGAAAAATATGTTCAGTCACCTGCAGCGGTAAGAGAAGGTAATTTTTGGAGCTGATGGTCCAAGGCTGTCTCTTGCACCGAGATACCACACATTCCTTCTTTCACAAGTTACAGCCCATGAACTGACATGACATGAAGCCCTTAGAATACCTCAATACCATTGCAGATATTCCTTCTATTTCAGGGTATTTCTAGAAGCTGGTTTTGTGGCTACTTTCAGCCACTAGGATGCTGTAGATGAAGTGTATTGCAGGAGAGAATCTGGCCTGGTTTTTGAGTCTTTGGGAGCTAAAATACTCTGCACACATATAATTTGTGTCTTGGTAGCTACCTCATAATTTTTAATCAAGTAATTGGGAAGAAATTTTGTAGTGCGGTATATATAATACAGTTCTTGAATTTCCAGCTGGCTATTTCATTTTATTCCTTACACTTTAATATTTTTTCTTAGAACATTTGTTTTGTTTTTCTTCCAATGTTATGTCTATAAAAGAATTGTGTATACTCTCTGTGAATCAGTGTTTTCACTGTTTATGAATGGTTATTTTGGATGTTTCCTGGTTTTCTCCAGATTCCCTCATAAACATTGCTTCCCCAGTCTTCTCATCACTGAGTTATTATAGGTGGATCCCACCCATAAAGACTTTTCATTTTAAACTATGAATGAGTTGAGCTGTTACTTCTTAATTTCAGAAATTACTTCTGCTGACTTTACTGTTTTGGTAACTGCCATAATTTTACTCAAGTTGAAAATGCCTATATGAACAATACCTCCATCATCTTGCCATGAAGCCTGACCTCACTTTCTGAGATCATACAATTTCTTTTTCCTCAGGTTCCACAAGGAGTTCCCTGTTCAGCCAAACTGGCCGTCTACCCTCTGCTTTTCTTATGACTTAAATTAAATTAATATAAGATCACAATTTTTCAAGACAAACACTATTAAAAGATTGGTTCCCAAAACTTTGAAAATCAAATTATCTTTTGTCACAAAATCAAATCAAATGTTTTGATGTAGTAATAATCAGGTAGAAATTTATTTACTTTCTTTGCAAATTTTGCTATATTTTAACATTAAATTGCATCTTTATTTTGTGATTTAGTCAGGTTATCTCTTCTTGAAAATTTAAGAGTCAAACCCCATAATTACATAGATATTTGAAAATATTATTTATCAGGGAAATTGATTGAGAGTTAACAATGTGTACTGGTTTTAGCTGGGGTGGGTTTAATTTTATTCAGAGTGGTAGATACAGGGCTGTGTTTGGATTTGTTCTGAACACAGAATTCATATTACAAAGACTTTTTTTTGTTGTTGAACAGGGATTTCAGAGAGCTAAGGCCTTTTCTGCTTTTCACACTGCCATGCTGGTGGTGCCTGGAGTGCCTGGGTGGTTGGGAGGAGACACAACTGGGACAGGTGACCCCAAACTGACTAAAGGGATATTCTAGACCATGTTCAACATATGAAGTGGGGAGAAGAGGAAGGAAGAGGGGGGATGTTTGGACTGACAGTGTTTGTCCTCCCAAGTCACCATTAGTGGATGTGGTCCTGCTCTGCTGGAAATGGCTGAACACCTGCCCAGCCACAGAAAGCAGGGAATTAATTCCTTGGTTTGCTTTGCTTGGGTCCATGGCTTTTGCTTCCCCTACTATAAACTGTCTGCATCTCAACTCACGAGCTTTGTAGCGCTTGCTCTTCTGATTCTCCCTGATCCTGCTGGTGGGGGAATAAGGGGATACATGGGGCTTTGCTGCTGGGGTTAACTGACACAATTTCATTTATCTTGAGAAGTTTAGAATAATCTTTCTGAGTGTTGTGGAATCTCAAAATATCATATATTATGGCAAAGTAGGATGGGAATCTGGCTTGTGAATTATTGTCAAAGTAGCCAGCTTGAGAGGCAGAGGGTCAGACCCCAGTGATTAGTAATTAGTAATTTACACTGCCTCAAACACTGGCCTCACTGCCACCACTTCGAATGTCTACAAGGCACCTTATATTCCTCATTTCCCATATCTAAATGAAAGCACAAACATATACATGTTGTTTTGCTGCTAAAAAATTTCTTGACTTCTGCCATAAAAATTCATCAACAAAAAATCCAGTTATCCAATCAAAAAGTAATTATTTTACATCAGTTGTCTAGCGACAAACAAATCATCCTCTTATGTCTAGCAATAAAAAGGAGCCCTGCTCTTTGAGAAAATAAATGTGAATTGACATCTAAAGGAACACTAACCCAAAAAGGTTCCTTACAGTACTAATAGCACTGAAGTAAGCTAAAAGAGTCAATATCATATGCCCATGAATAAATTGTTTCAGATAAGGAGAATTTAAAAATCAAACCTTTGAAGGTAGGGTTTAAGTCTTAATAAAAGCTTTAAAAAATTGTCATTGACTTAATTTCTAAATAGTGTTCACACTAATGGAGTATCATGTGCTATGCAAACGTGTTCCTCATTTCGAGCTTTACATATTGGATTTAATATGTAACTGCTCAAGTTACAATGGATTTGAAAGTCAAGGTGTAGTCAAGCAAAGCTATGATGCTTTTTGCTTTGCAGAAAGGTCAGTAGGAAAGATTTCATGTTTCTGCACATGATGCCCTTGTGTCTTTGGAAGGACTGACAGTCTCGCCTCTACAGTGCCAGCATCTGAACTGAGCTGCTTGCAGTGTGAATTTGAATCAGAGGAGGTAAAATGTTTTCACAGAGGACAGTTGCAAAGCTATTTGCAGAAGCAATAGTCACATGTATCCATTTCTCCTCAGTGAGAAGAAAGACCTAATAGGATGGATCCAACAAATGAAAAGAGTTTCTGCACTGCAAAGACAAGCAATGTTTCTGCACTGGAATGCCAGCTTCAGCCTCCCACTCCTGTACTAGAGACTGCAAACAAGGCAGTTACAGTGCAGCACTTTGCTTGTCAGTGCTTTCTTCCTAGCAGGTTAATAGTCACTTGTCCCAGTCGGGGGCTTGCTCATCCTTCTCTGTTAGTAGAGAATGAAGATATTACCAAGGGTCATGCTGGCCTCAAACACCCTCAAATAGATGACAAAAAAAAAGGTTTCTCTTTATGTAAGTGAACTAAATGTTTCACAAAAATTTGAGCCAGGTAGTTATTTTTCTCTGTTATTTGAAGGATGAAAAAATGTCCCTGTCCCTCTGTTGACTTGTTGTAGAATTCTTTTTTTTACCCCACAAAGATCTCTTGGATTTGGACAATAATTTTTCTTTCTTTCTTTTCCTGTTTTTCTCTCGATTGTCCTCAGTGCTGTATATCTGAAAATATAGAATCTGTCCCTACTCTTAGGAGTGCTATAGGAAGTGAGATGCAACAGATGGAAAAAGACAGACTGATGGAATGAGGAACACTTTGACAACGCCAGTCAGCCTGACAGTTGGTAGTCCCAGATCACCAGCATCCTAACAACTGTTGTCAAGCTTCTTGTAGGCACTGCAACAAAGATTTTAAAGCACATTCTGAAGGACAAAGATAAGTTTACTTTGCAGTACTTATTTATTTTAAAATATTATCTTACAGAGGACAGACACACAATTTAACAGTATAAGAAATCAAAGTCAGCACCACAAATATGCACTTCTATCTGACTGTCATAAACAAGTTTATGCAGTCATGCAGCTTATTTTACATTCACCAAGTGTATTTTAGAAAAGTCTGTATGAATGTGAGATCCCTTCTTTCACTCTTCAAGAAAAACTCCCTTACTGGCATATTTTTAAAAGTCTTCGTAGCAAAAGAAAATGTTAAATTTTGTGTTCCCTTTTCATTGTGGTAAGAATGCATTAGTTCAACAGCAGCCAAAAATTTATGTATCTTCCCATTTTGCAGGTGATGATGTGAGAAGAAAGAGGTCATGCACCATATTCAGTATTGGGGAAAATTAGCAACTTACAGTATGTGAGTTCAACACACCTCTGTGATGGTGGAATTTCAACACTGGATTTGGTGGGAGGCTTAGGTATTAAAAGTTTTTAATAAGGAAGGAAGGTTTTTCCTCCTCAGTAAAACTGGACTTCGAAAACTGATGGATGCACACATGCAATCTCCTAAACCAAAGAACTAAGAGGAGAGATATTGGAGTCTATGCTGTATAAGCCTGTATTTCCATTTTTGTCATGAACAATATTCTCTTCTTTGAATTGCCACTGAAATTTCTTGGAAAAAAACTATTTGCTGAAGTACTGATACTATGGCAAATTGGCCAGGTAATACTCACAATGAACAGAAAGGATCTGTATATTCAGCAGTAAACAGAGAATTTCACTGTAACAACTCCATTTTGAAAATCACCCTGCTTTCTGGATGGTTTAACTTCCCAAACATGTACCGAGTAAACTTGATTTTTAAATATGTGGGCAGTGGTGCTTATGTAAATAACTGCACATATTTCATCATTGCATGGTTAAATATTTAGTTTGATACTTGTGATTGCACACACGTGCATATGGAGAGAGGGGGAGAGAGAGAGAGAGAAAGAGATACAAACCTACAGTGACAGACTCTGTAACTTCAGAGTCCTTATGGGTTTGTAGCAAAGGAAGGAAAAGATAAGAAAAAAAGAAATATGCAGTCTTTTTTATGGTTGCTTATAGAAATGGTAAAATTTCTTTAACCAATTTGCTTTCTCCATAAATGCCCAATCTTTGTCTATTCTAACATATTTTATACTTGACTATTCTCATATGGTTTCTTTTTAGATAGCTCTTTAATGCGCTCTTGAAATCTGTTACCCTGCAATTACTAATGCCTCATTATTTCATGAAGCAGTTGTTTTGATTCAGTACATTAGACATTACAGGCAGGACTTTAATACATATCCTCAGCTCTTAGATCTCACAGTCACCTCCACTTAAATGTGTAAAACTGGCTTGAAAATTCTGTATTCATGGGTTTTCTTTCTTCTAAAGCTCTAATCTGCTTTACCAGGGGAACGACAGGTAGAGGCACTCTGCCCAGTGACAAATGTTCAGGGTGGGGTTGTTCATTATCAAATTTTATACCTGCTGTGTTAATGAGCATCACACTTGTACTAGCGGGTGTGTAGAAAGGGGAGACATTTCTTCATTCCTTTTCATCACTTGCCTCTTCAGGGCATGACAGGAAGACTTCATCTGTCCTTTTTCCTCTTCCATTTGTACTTTAGTCCTGAAACTCACACAAAGGCAGAGAGCCTGACCCAGGTCTTACAGCTGTAATTTAGCTCAAGTCACGCCTGTCTTCTTGACACAGCCCTTGGCCTGTGTCTCCAGGCCCTATGTCTATTGACAGCACCAGCAGGAATTCCACCCTGCAGGAGCAGTCAGACAAGATCTTGTTGCATCCTGTGTAGCAGAATATCCTATTTTCCATCTCTTTCCCAGTTAATGCAGCTTTGCTGTCTCACATTTCATTCCAAAGCATTGGGAGTCCTGGATTTGCATTATTTTGCTGACTTTTGAGGGGATGGCTGTTTGCCTAACTCCCCAAAAATACGCTCCTTATGTATTCTCATGTACTCACCTCTAATATTTCATTCAATCATATTGCTTTGAATAAGATAGGCAGAAAGGGGAGTAGCTGATTACTTGTTAAGTTTTGAATCAGTCTGGTGGGAAAATACTGGGGAAGCCTTGACGACTTTGTCTTTCTTCTGAATTCCATATGCCTCAAGGAATACTGCAGAAATGTAACAAGGCAAATGAGTTCTAAAGTTCTTTAAAACCTATCTATCTATTTAAAGTAAGCTAAAATATATGTGCACTTTTCACTGGAAATTTGGCTCTAAAATATCTTAATGCCTGATGCAATTTCTTATCTTTTGAAAATATATAATGGTTCACGATCAATGGATATTGCATACTAAAATTAGGGTAGCTCTCAGATAGATAAAATATGTGATGATACTGCTGCTGACAGAGACCTGGAGATTTCTGAGTTCTGCTCTCTGATCTGTTACCAGCTTGACTCTATATACTTTCTCATTTACAAACTGTTTACTTAGAACTGTTATAAAATGTACTCATTCTGCTGAGTAAATTTCTTATAAGGAATAACTAGTTCAAATAAACAAGGGCTTTCTTTTCTATTCTGTTTCCTACTCTCACTATTCAGGAGAATGGGTTGTCAATATATATGGGGGGGTTGTTTGTTCTGAATTATTTTGCTTAATTTGTCTTTATGCTTGTTGCGTGCATGCTGCACAGTAGCACATTTTTTGTGAGCCTTTTCTGTGGTTTAGCTCTTACTGCATAAAACTCCCTGCTAAGATGGCAAGACTTCTGATTTTCTTCTTTTACTGAGTACAGCTCCTACTATCTAACATCATACTGAAAATATTCATAGCCATTGCAGGATCCATATTGGTCACTTATGTTTTATTTCCCAGTGTTTGCATACAGTTGATAATTTCTCTGTATAATTTTGTGATCTGATTATTTGTAAATATATGCTTCAGTGGTCACAAAGTATACAATCACAGGCATAATAAATGTAGCAAGTTTTCAGGTAACATGAGTGTATTTGCCCTCTCCTTTTGGTGCTTCACTGCTTCAGTTATAGTTGTATTTGTAGGTCTGAAGCAAAAATACCTGATGCTGCTCTCAGATGTACAGTTTTGAGAACAATCTGAATTCATTAGACATTCAGCTGCCTGCTTCCCTCCATGAACCACTAGTTTGAACAACAATAATCGCATAGTAATCAAAATCTCCTATTGAGATAAAGACAAATGTAAATACTGAAACGGTGTATGACATCTTAGGTACATTTCACCATTGAAATGGATCATATATTAGAGTTTCCAGTGGATATAATTATTTATAATCTTTTATGGAAATTACAATAAGTCTAAATTGGTGAAAAACAGCACACTGGCACAATGTCAGATTTTTTGCATTATTAGGAGATTGGCATTAGTTCAGAATCATATAAAACAATAAATACTTAGTGAATTGCTAGGAAACTGCAAATGTTCACAGGAGAATTCAAATCACACTCATTCTGTGACATATCTTCCTGGATGTTTCAATTATGGATCTTATTGCAGCATTAAAAAAATAGATGTTTTGCCATACTAGTATTTTTTTAGTTTTCCTTTCTTAAATCATTTATTTGCATTCAGACAGTGCTGAGGGTATTTGCCTTTTGAAATAATTCAACTGCTGTGTCGAGGACTTTAGAAATAGCATTAGTTTTGACTCCTTTTTCTAAGTCAAAATATATGTAATAGTTTTCAGGTGTTGACTTGATTTTTTAAAAAACCATGATGGGTTCAGATCCACAGCATGGATTTAACAGAAGTATTTTGAAGGCATTTCCAAGCAGACAGCATACACGTCATTTTTATGGAGGATTGCTTTAGGTGGCCATCTAGTGGTGCAGATTAGGCTGCTGGAGGGAAAGAAGAAACTGGTCTTCGTGTTCCTTCAGGTATGGTTGAAAGCATGTGAAATCATCTCAAGATATTCATACTTCAGCCAAAAGGAAGTAATCCCTAGATGAGTATTCAAAATTATATTAATAATAATAATAATAATAACATAAATACCCTATTTTTAATGAGTTTTCTATATTAAATTACTTTTACTGTTTATCTACTGTAAATTAAACTTTATTTTTTTCATGACTGTTTTCTAGTTTTTCATAATGTCTAGCATAAATATTAAAAACCAGATGGAATTTCATGTTCAAATTTAGCATACTTGTTTTTTCCTTTTGGTGCTTATTCATGGAGGCTTAAAATTTCAAAAATTATGTCCTATATATTCCGGACAATAGAAATTAAGTCTATTCTTGGACCCATATGGTCTCTTGCATCTGCCAATAGATTTATGCTGTCCTAGACGTTAATTTAGTACCACAGAAAATTTTTATTTGCAACTGCCCTAAAAGCAGCCACTTTTGAGAGTGGCACAAGCCAGTCTCACAGATTTGTTCACACTCAGCCAGTTTTGTTTATATATAAATGATAAAAGATGCAAGAATAGCAAGACTTACTCTGTAAAGTGAAAATACTGTTTCACAGTAACCAAGGAGGCTGCCGGCACTGCTTCCCCAACAAACCTGTAAAATCTTGGAAGTGTTGTACAGTATTGATTTTTTTCCTTAAAACAGTGTGATGAAGAGACAAGAGGGCTAGACTTCATGCGTGTAAACCATACAGTCTTAAAAATCAAGAAAACTCTTCTTCCTGTAGAATTTTTTTATTAAGAGACATATGTGTGATTGCTCACCTGGGACTTCACAACTGCTGCTGATTTTATTAGAGGGTTTCTTGCACAGCTCAGAAATAAGCAAAGCTGCCAGCCTTTAAGATAAGCAACTATGTTATAGTGTTCTGAGGGTTAGGCCTCTGCTATGTGGAGGGAAAAGCTGCCTAGAGAAAGAGTCTAGCTTTGACCTTCATGGTCATTGAGAAACAACTCACTGCTGCAACAATGTCAGGCCTTTATGAAAATGAACAAGTTGAGAGTGAGCTTTATGACCCTGGAGTGGAGGAGGACTGTGCTTTTCCCAGGTGGAGAATTGTGGTTTTCTGTCTGGGACCTGTGTGTCTCTGTTCATCATTGTGTGAAAGCCACACATCATAAAAATCAGCTTTGTTTTGTATTAAATGTAAAATTATGGGTGCCTTGAAGAAAAGGGAAGAAATAACAGGACTGCCTTGTGATGTCCTTTAAGAAGAAGGGCTGCTTGGAAGAAGGTTCATCTTGATCCTTTTTGGGAGTCCAGAACAGATGCTATGCAGTTGGGTCCTGACAGGTCGAGGGTAGGGAATCATTAAGACAGATGGGGAAAGTCAGGTAGCAGCTGTTGTGTACAGCCTGCTATCCCCCAAGCACTGTCAGGTTTATGAACAGAAATCCATGTGGTAACTAACACTGCTGAGGCATGTAGCTTTAGCCTTTTTCTCAGAAGGGAAATAGAGGTAATAGTTCTGAGAGTTTGTGACTGTACAAAGGTATTTGAGACAGTTCTGAAGCCTGCAGGTGAATCAGGTGGATAGAACTATGGGACTGAGGGTTCCTAGAGTTTCTGGGTTTGTTTTTTGGGGTGTTTGTTTGTTTTTGTGTTTTGTTGTTGGATGTTTGGTTTTGGTGGCAGTTTTGTGGTTTGGGTTTTGGGGTTTTTGGGGGGGTGGGGGAGAAGATTCGACTGTTGTTTGTTGGGGTTCTTTTTGGGGTTCTTTTAGGGAAGTTCAAGATGTTGCACAGCTTGAAGCAATCCGGAATCTTATGATTTATCACTGGGACTCCTTAATGCTTGATGCCACAAATTATGTAACTTGTCCCATAACTTCCTTCTCTGTTGCATTTCCTGCTTATGCTTGAGTAATGACAGGATTTTCTTGATAATCTAAGCAGGACTCTTGCCCCCTTTCCCTGACTTTTTGCTCATCAAGGTGCATCGCTCTTACCCTGAAGGAACTTGGATCCTTGAATATCACTCAGGTTTCTTGGACCCCTCTTCCATGCAGGGCATGTTCCCTTGGGATTCTTCCAAGATTTCCATTTAGCTCTCCTGAAATCCATGCTGAAATCGTACTTGCTGTCATTTCCTCCTTGCCTGATACTGAGCTCCACAAGCTTGTGGTCACTGCAGCCAAGGCTGCTCCCATCCTCCACACCTCCAAGGCCTTACCTTTGTGTTAGAATAAGGTCAAACAGCACACCATTCCTTTTGGGATCCTCCCGTGTCTGTGTCAGAAAGTCATCATCAGTGCTTTCCAGGAAACACATGGACTGTTTGTGTTTAATTGTGTTGCTTCTCCAGCAGAGGTCATGGTAGCTAAATTACCCCACCAGGACCAATGCCAGTGACTGTGAGGATGCTTCAAGCTGCCTATATAAGGTTCCACTTCCTCCTCCTGATCAGCAAACTCCAAGCTCCAAAACACAACATTGTCACCCTGCCCTGGGCTGTCTTCTGGATTTTTATCAAGACAGTGGGGATGATGACCAGTCTCCTGTGCAATGTGCTACAGGAGCTTAATGACTCCAGTGAGACAGAAGCCGTGGAAACATGCCATGTGTAAAAAATGGTATATTGTCTCCTGGAACTGTGATTCAATAATAGATCTATAAGAAGAGTGATCCTTCCTGACTCAGCAGTGCTACAACTTTTGTCACTTTATTCTCATTGACTGGAGTCCCAAAGTTGCCTTCACAGAAAACACAAACCTATGGCACACCAAAATATGTCTTTGGCAATGCTTTTGTTTATCCTCTGAATGTTCAACTGTTCTCCTGAGAAGAAAAAGCTTTTTTTGGCTTTATGCTGTGTAGTATCCTTTTCCCACACAAGAACAAAGTAAGTAAGTAGAGGAGAAAACATTAAAGAATGTAGCAGATGTGTACCTGGCTGGAAGCAAAAGGAAATGTCTGTTCCTAAGCTATTATTGTCATAACTGTGGTACAACCAACTATGTAATAATTATATATATGCATTCTCCAAATCAGTACAGGAGGTATAACCTGAACATTTATTTTGATACTTTATTCTGTACTGCAACAGTAAAAACCACTAGCAGAAAAATGTGATCTAATTTTGTAAGATCTAGGGCAGGAGCCATAAAAGGTTCCTTCCACACACTGAGCTACCGCATTATAGTTATAAAAATGAGGACAAAGTTTGAACTTTACTTGGCACAGTTTGCATTATTTGTTTTTTTGTGCATGAGCTGGGTTTTTTGTCATCTATATCTCATATTCTGTTGCTTTTTACTAACTGCTCTTTACATTTACAATGCCATTTCTTTTTACATTATGTGCTTTAAGATAGCTCTCCGTCACTAATTAAAATAACTGCCTCTGTTAAAATATTACTGCTTTAAGTAAAATGAAGAGTATGCTGATTAGAATAATTCATTATCATGCCAGACCAAAGGGAAGCATAACCTTTCAGAGTCAGAAGTAAAAGCAGCAATGGCAGTACTTAAACACTTTCTTGACTAGCTCTGCTCTAGCAAGGCTTCCCCCAGCTCACTTCAACAGTGTTGCAGAATAAAGGTGCCTTTGTTGCGTGGCAAATATGTAAAGGTCCAGGCTTTGGCTGCTTAAGGCTGAGTAGCTGCTGAGAGTTAACAAATGCTGGTTGTGTCTGTACAGAAAGACTCATGGAGAAGAACACCATAATCTAGTCTCTTGATAACTAAGTTAAAACAATTAGGGAGTGGGAAAGTTGCTTTTGTGGCTGTGCTTCACTTGCACACCCAGGGAGATGAGTGGCATGTTATGATGGGAAGGATGTGTGCCAGGGTAAGCTTGCACCTGCATGCCTGGAATCAGAAAGCTGAATGAGAAACTTCCCTCCCTGAGTGACAGTGTTGAGTTTGTGCTGTCCTGAGTCCTGAGTTGTGCCTAGTATAGCCATTACCTGCAATATTGTAAAACTTCCACTGACATGTTCTGGATAATGGTTAAATATAAGAAATCCCATGTAATTAATTAGACAATTAAATGGTTCCACAGAAAGATTCCTTATTCATTATATGTTACTGTAATGACACACTCAACCATGGATCTTGAAATGGTGCTTTATGCTTTTTTGCCTGATTGGACTCCTTGCTGTCTGAGTCATTTCAGTGAAGTGTCTCTGTTGCCCGCCACCAGCTGATCAGCAGACATTCAGGACGGTGGGCCCGGGTCGGTACAGTGTGCGTGGCTGCTATTCACTGAACTGTCATCATAGATCTAAAAAGGATTGACTGGCATGTGAAGAAATGGAAATTGTATTACCATTTTCTCTCAGCAATTGCAACATTAAAGTAATCTTGCTTCTCTAGTAGTTTCCACTGTGATTTATATGGAACACAGATGATTTTGAATTGCAAGAGCCAAAGAAAAGACAGAAGAGAGACAAACAGGAGGATGAGATGCTGGGAAACAATTCAATTCTTCCAGTGACATACTTTGCCCAGTGACATGTCTTTGCTGACTCTGCTTTTGTATCCTTGTTGTAAAAATGCCTAATGGACAATTTATTTAACTGGATGAATGATTTTAGACTGTTACACTTGAAACTGAAGAAAAAGCAAGCAAAAATGTCAGCTTGGATATTGTCAGGGCACAGTGTGAGCCAGATGTTCAAGGAAAAGTGGGGCCTCCCCAGGGCAGGCAGGACAGGAGGTAGTAGGACAGGTCCTGGATGGAGAGGACCTGTCCTGCCCATCCCAGCATGAAAATCAGACTCTAAACAGCATATTGCTACCCAGGCCACTGAAACCATAAGGGAGAGAAACCTGTCTCCCAACCTTTCTGTTTGTTTATCTTGGCATAATGGCTATGGTTCTTAACTCAGAAAAAATGACAGGCTGTGACCACTGTGTTCTTGTTAACAGGGACAGTTCACTTTGCATGTGATGGATGTTTTACAATTACTAATCTTTAAATTGCAGTAATGCAGCTGGAGAGGAATGAAGAAGCTACTCAGAAGATAAATGAATACCGAAGTTAATTAAAGATACATAGTTTCCACTTGAAGCAGTTCTATGCTTTTAAGGAAGAATTGTAGGTGAGGGGGAGGTAAGCTCGAAGAAGCACAGGGAAAGAACTTTGAAGCAGCAAAAAGTACCATTTCTGAGTGGTGTGATGGAGGGGGACTGCAAATTATAGCACAGTTCCACTGAGGAAGGTCTTCATATGTATCTCAGTGAGATCACAGTTTAGAAGCAGGTACTGTATTGCTTTACACAGCTTAGCTAAATGGGGGCAGGGAAAAAAAGGCAATTTGGCAAAAAGTGAGGAGGAAAAGCTGTTGAAGTAAAACAGAATGAAAGGAACTTCACGTAAGGTCTACTGTACTATATACAGATCCTCTGCCCAGAAGTCAACAGATATTTTACTAAGGATTTAAAAAGCAGCAGGATCAAATACTCCATTGTACTATCTGCCAGGCAGAACTACATGCACATTATCTCTGTCAAAGAAAAATATTCTGAGCACAGTCATCCAATTAAACAAATTACCTATTAGTCGCTTGTCAGGAAATTGAGGTAAGCTCACCAAAGACACATCATGTAGGAAGACACATCATCTAAAGGAATGGATCCCAGTACTTCATCCTTTCCTCTTGCCTGTTCAGTTTTCAGACCCAAAATTAATTGCAGAAAATTAGCTTTTAGTCTATATTTCTAGAATTTTTCTGACCTGGATGCAGGCTTGGGTGCATTCTGCTGCCAGGCAGTGAGATGTTCAAGGTCTGGAAAGAAACCACCACTTATTTCTTTCTGTGTTGGAGACACTATAGGCCAATGGGCCCTATCTGAGGTTTAGCTGTGCTATGCAGTACATAGCTCATGGCTGAAAAGGAACTGGTGGCAATTTTTACTTCTTTGTGACATCAGGATCTATCATGCAGAAGATCTGCGGGGTTTCTTACTTTGGTTTGGATTTTTTGTTCTCATTCTTGCAGAATATCTTAAAGAACAAAACAACATACTATAGAAGAGAACCAAAACAAGCCAAGCAGATTTTTGTTTGGCTAAGATGAAAAATTATTTAAAATAAACTATATTTTCCTCTTGTTTGTTTGTTTGATGGTTTGTTTGTTTGTTTTATTACCCACTTAGTTTTGTCATGTGTTTGAGGGAAAAAAAGTTGACTAATCCCTACATTTTGCAGTGTCAGCAGATCCTCTACCAGACAAACATGCGCATCAGGCATTGCAGAATCAGCTACATGTATGGGAGAGGAAAATGCACTACCCATCTGGCTCCAGGATTTCATTTACTTGGATTTTTAAAATGCAAATTGTATTTAATATTTGACTTTCTGTATTTCTCTATTTCTATTTATCTTTTTTCTTTTTCTCTATTTCTCTTTTTTTCTATTTCTCTTTTTTCCTTCTCCTTCTCCTTCTCCTTCTCCTTCCCCTTCTCCTCCCCTCCCCTCCCCCCCCCTCCTTTCCCCTAAAGAAAGGGAGGTACTTCAGCTTCTGGAGGTGCTAAAGGGATCCTTCAATGCTATAAACACTTCAGGGGGCTGTGACTGTCAGATTCAGACAAAACAAGGCTGGAGTTCAGCTGTGATGACTGGTAGTTCTAGTCAAATTTAATTATTGAGAAATGGGAGAGCAATAAGAGCTATGCCTGGCAGTCCTAATTTCAATTACCCATGATTAGACTACGTACAGAATGTTTGTGAACTTGAAATTCACATCTGTTCATTGAATAATGCAAATATCATGTATAAAGATCTGAGAATCTGTCTTTATGAAAACACTTGCTTGCCAGGTTAGCAAGGTGCTGAACCTGCATACTCCGTCCAGAACACAGGTTATTCCTGTGGTAAGAAGCCATTAACTTTTGGATCTCAAGGCAGCTCAATGCCATTTTCCAGAGAGTACAGAGAGAGTTTCTGGGTTTTCATTCTCCCTTATTTATGCAGCAGATTCTAGTCATGCCTCATATCCAATATGATAATTTCTGGGCTTGATGCACATGAAAGAAAGAAGCGCTCTTATCTATTGCCAAAAGCTTTAATATATTTATATGTTGCTACCTCTTCACACAGTATTTTACCATCCCTGCAAAGAGTTCTGATTTTAGGATTGGTTGCACTGAAGGATTATTAAGGAAAGAAAAATTCTCTGCTCAGACTGTAGTATAATCTTTACAATGCTAGTTCGATGAGAAATCACTTGTATAGCTATTATTTCAGGTCAAGAAGTCTTGTTTGGTGTTGACCATCAGAAGATGATATGGAGAAGGAGCAGTGGACGCACCTCTTGGCCAGTGTTTAAGGTCAGAGTAAGAGAATATCTACAAAATGGAGATGATTTCTTAATTATAATGTTAATTTCTTAGTGCCTTTCATCTTCAAGAGATGAGAAATATGAATTAGCAGTGTACCTTGAACACTGCAAGATACAATAGAATCACTGCAGCATGGGGAAGTGAGTAAAACATACACAGTAAGTAATCCTCATGACTGAAAATTGCATTGTCACTAAGATCACCATGAATTCTGGGTACAATCTTCTTCCCTTTACAAACAAAACAGCCATACATCATTGTGTATTTTAACTGTTTTTTCAACCTTGGTACATTTTATGCATATATCATCTCAAGTTTGTTTAATCATGGTGTTATTCACAGAGATTCAATAATTAATTATATACTTGGGCAACAAATAGAATGTACACATATTGTCTCTAAAAATGTAATTGAGTTATCATTGTATCAAGAAGGAGAAAGTTTTTTGAATGCAAAAGGTTTTTGTGACATTTTTATGGTCAGTTCTAAAAGGTTTTTGCATAACAAAGTAACACCAGGGATTTCAGTCATGCACATGGAATTGTAATTCACTTGTATTCACTCTGAGAAAATAATATGACTAATATTTTGGGTACAGAACTTTTTTATTGTGTGACTGAAATGTCAACATTTTTGTTATTCCTTCTGGGATAAAATGTCTGTTTGCTAGTATTGCTGAAATTCTTGAAGTTACCTTTGTGTGTGCAAGGACTACATGCTTGGCCTGTAAAATCTTTATTTAAACACATTGTACAGTACTGCATGATCTAATTTTATTTTAATTGCTGGCTAGGCTATCCTCCTAGGAACAAAACTCTTAGAGCACCTGATTCAAATTATGCTCAGAATGCACTTCAATCTCAAGCAAGACATTTCCTTATTTAAAAGCTTACTCTTAACTAGATAATGCACTGGACTGAGAAAACAGAGACTAGGCTGTCTAAATGCAAAGCATGTGAGTGTTTAATCAGAAATATTAGGTATGATTCAGACAGATTAATTTTACTCAGAACATATTTTGTCAAACCTTTTAAGGCATTGAATTCACACAATTGGGCTGCTCTGTAGCATTATTAAATGTAAGTGCCATCACCATGAGATGATCTCTTTGTCTTGGTGGACACAAGGGGAGCACAAGAAGTATGGAAGGGTGGGAACAGCACTTTTTCAGAGAGAATTGTGCAGCTTTTGCCTCTCCACTCTGCTGCATCTTGTGGTGTGTCTGTACAGGTGTGCTGGGAGCAGTGGATGGCAAACAAGCTGCAGGACACGCTAGCAAATCTTCAGCCCATGTAATAGGGGTGGGCCTCAGGAGCTGATGAAGTTTATAAATTTGAACTGTACCTGGTGAACAAAAAGAAAAAGGAAGAAAAAAAACAACTCTGAAGTTAGACTTATTCATAATAAGCTGCCTGAAATGAGATCATGGTAAAAAAATTCCAGGCCACAATCCATCTATGAAGTGTTATAAATAAATCATGTAGGGTTTAATTCTTCTCTCCATAGCTTGCTTCTGTGTCAATGAACATGTTTCTACCAATATGGTTAAATCAGTAACACTTCATACAAATTTTACCTCATGACCATATGGTAATAATTCACATTGCTATCCTTTTGGATGCTGTCTCATAATTAGAGCACTGCTTCTAAGCCAAGATACTAAATGTTAACTTCCTTTAATCCTAAAAGGTCCTGGTAAGGTGCTCTAAGTGCTTAGTGTTTAATACGAGTATTCGAGGACTTTAAGGATCGCGTGCTGGTTGGTAATGGTGAGTGTGGCTTCTCCAGACAGGGGACTACAAAAACAGGAGGTTTTGTGCACAAGTGGATAAAACAGACCTTTTGAGTATATGATGGGCCCATTAGCTGATCACAAACAGAATTGGTAGTGGTGACTTTATTTATGCAAATGACAAGTAAAAACTCGTAACACATGCAATATGACCTATCTCCAAAGGACTGAAATCACTCCTCATTTCAGGAGCATGGTGGCTTCCTAAAGAACACAAATTACAAACTCCCTCTCAGAGAGAGAGAGGAAGACAGAGAGGAAGGATCTTTTGTCTTCCCATTTATTTAAGTGTACTATTTCACAACAAAAATGCAAGCCCTCCAGCATCATGTTTCCCTTCTTGTTCATCTCAAGTTGGTGAGGATGTCCTTGCCTATTTTTTAATTACATTTCTCCTCTAAGTTAAATCATCAAGTGAGATGCCCACAAGGCATATTTTCCTTGGCCATAATTTGGATATAGAAATTGAAGTTGTTAGCTTCAAAATGTCATGTAATGTTATAATCAGTCACTTTTTCTGTACACAACATAATTGCTCTTTCTTGGAAGTAAATGGAACGTCATATTCTGTCAATTTTACTTTCAAATAGCAATGACAAACTATTTACCGAATATTATAAATCTTTATGCAGCCCTTTGCCAGTCAGTCAGAATTAATTTTATTTACCTATCAATCCTTGAAATGATAAGCAGATGGAAGAAAGCAAGCTGCTGTGTGTTTGCATGTCAATCATTCTTAACAACATTCAGACCTGTTTATTTTTATGATGTGTTTATTAATATTGTTTTGCATGTACATCAACTCAATTAAGTTAATGAGTCTATAACCTATTCCTACAATTTTCTTCAGGTTCTCAACATTTTAGTTTCCTTCAGAAAAGCTTTCTCCTAGCATCATTGTATCATTACAGCAGTGTCAGGACTTCTGTCATAAACCCTATTTTTCCAGCATTTTTATCGGCTGTAGATAATTACTTCTGTGTTGAGAATTTGCATTTAAGTTCTCGTCTGTTTTTTCTCATCAAGAGGAGGGAGAGAGAGGGAGAGAGAGGGAGAGAGAGAGAGAGAGAGAGCGAGAGAGCGAGAGCGAGAGCACGTGTGTGTGTGAGTGTGAGTGTGAGTGTGAGTGTGTGAGCATGTGTGTGTGTGTGTGTGTGCACCACTTTCCTTAAGCAGTAGAGGTGAGAAATATAGTTAAATGAATACTTCTCTGTTTTTAGTAGAAAATAACTTTCTTCTTAGATTTCACAAGGTAACTCTGGACACAAATCAAATACACAGGAGCTTACTGTCTGCAGCTACTGGGAAATGTGTTATTACCATAGCTACCCTCCCTTTACTTTCTGGCTGTTTTGCTATGGCATTTGCAGAGAACATGAGATGGATTTCTGAAAGCTTTTCTAATTTCTGCATTAGGTGTGTAAGTGAAAGCACTTACACACCTAATGCAGAAATTAACAATATCATGATTACTGATATAAGATGTGGGATGTGCTGCCTTCTGCTTGAAAAGGGTGAAGAACTTGTTGCTCTCTTATTCCAGCTGGCTGCTGCAGGCATAAAGTCATGAAATCAAAGGTGGGTGGCACCTCCAGCTTCCATGGCAGGCACATGGCAGGCATTAGCTTATACCCACTGACAAACTCCACCTCAGAGAGGTGCAGCCTTGGCTCAAATTTCTAAAACTTAGAGAGAGGTAAGTTTGCACACATATCCTTCACTTTAGACTCAAACAAAGAAAATAACAAAAGCTTCCTTTGCAGTATACAGAATTTTTTTTAACTCTATAGATGTGCTTTTTATGCACTTTGTTGGGTTCTGGAAGCCAAACTGAATTTTAGATTATTGGTTATTGGGGCTGGATGTCTGAAAAGAGGAGCTTTAGGCTCTGCACCATAAAAATCCTACACTGAAACTAAATGTAAAAGCTAAATGTCATGTTGGCCTCTTTGAGAACAGATCCCGCATTTCCACAAAGATGAGTTCTACAGACAAAATAGTTAATCTTGAAATATTCTGCATGCTAACAAATTCCCTTGTGGCTGGTTTAGGGTTACCACACCAAGCTTCACTTTGAGATTGTGGGTATTTTGTGAAAATTTCCATGACACTCTCTTTTTGAAGTAGGAACCCTAGACAAGTCTTCTCAAAACATATTAATTCAGCATAATATTATGGTTAAAGGAGAAGTAAATTAGATTAGAAGAAAATCTGGCAGGAACCCTACTCTGTTTTTTGGGTTCTTTTATCATTATCTCAGATTTGAACCTTGAAGTTCTTACATTAGGACAGTATGAAATTTTGCTTATCCACCAATTTTCATCCCATATTCTGTTAGAAATCTTGAGAACTTCCCAGAATAGAATTAATTTCCATCATCCTGACTTAATGGATGAGCCATTGTAAACAGAGGTAGCAAGGGCCAGCTGTGGAATCCTTAAATCAAATCCTGGATTCAAGAGTACATTTAGACCACAAAAGCAATAGGACAGGCAGACGTGAGGAGTGTCTGTTTCCAGACCTTGAAGGCGGAAGATAGGCAGGCTAAAAAAACTGAGCTGATTGACAAATCCATGTCAGTAAAAAAAATAATTACTGTCTTGAACAGTAAGTGTGATGAACAGTAAATGTGAGCACATAAAACAAAGAATTGGTAAGTTGACTCAATCAGAAATCCTTTCATCCTTTAACCACAGGAAACTATAAAGCATATTTTCTATGTCTCTGTGTATGGATGTGTATTACTGTGTATCAATGCATCCATTTATGTATTTTTCCTCTGTAAGAGGCTCACAGTACAGAACTCCACAAAAGCATTAAGAACACAGCATTTAGCTTCATGGGTCAAAAGAGATAGGGCTGAAATCAGAGCTACATACATAAAAGCACTGGGGTAAATTGAGAGAAATATTTCCATTTTCCTAGCAGATGGTAGAAAGTACTTAGACATGATGACTCTTCCTGGATGTGCTAGCATATGCTGTGGAATTGCCCATACAGAAAAGTCTTGCTCATTGCAAATCTCACAGGAGCTATCACAAACAAAGCACATCAATTAACATTTGCTTATTATGTGACTGTGCGCATGTGGCAATTTTCTATTTTTCTCTCATACATTAGGCCCACAATTTAGTCTGGATGAGAGCTGCACCAGATGAAAGTCTCGGCGCTTAGAGTACTGCTCTTTTATTTTTAAATGGGAATACTTACTGCTTATCTGTCTCACTCTTTCTCTCTCTCTTTTTTTTTTTTTTTTTAATATTTCATAGCTATCCAAATGTTTTGAGGCTTTTTGCTAAACCCCCTGTCTATAGCAGTTATTTTGGCGTGATCTAGAGTTTGAGGGAGGCGGTACAAGCCGTGCAGCAGCTGCCTGGCCCAGCATTACAGCTCAGTGAACTTTGGCACAGGTCAGACTTTCAAGTAGTTTCTACCAGTATATCAACAACTCACAGGAATGTAAATTATGCTTACCTGAGATTTGCACCTGCAGGAAGGCACATGTCTTTGGAAAGGCATAATCCAGATCAAAGGCAATTAATGTATTCTCAAAGACTAGAGATTGCTTGTATACAGTGCAACAGAAACTGCACGTGAGGGTTTGTGGAATCAGCCTCTTTTGAGCACAGGAATAGAAAGGACGACTGAGGTCACATAATTCCCACAGTCCTGGTAAAATGTGCAAAAGATTGAAATCTGTCCACAGGACATATGGTCTATAGACCTTGTGACAGTGTCAGAGCAAACCCCCATGGGCTAGCAAAATGTGCATTGTTACAGGAGCAACATTACAAGGCACAGAACTCTATAGCTATTTCTTGAGATACTGAAATTTTGTGGTAAGCATGTATAAACTTCATGCTTTATATCTGCAGATGGTTGTTACCTCAAGGACAGGGAGAGGAGACTGCCATAGCAACATTGCTGATCTCATTTCCTTCCTCAAAGGTGAATATTAGTTGCAGTTGTCCCTCTGCATCCCCCATACCTGCAAACAGCACACTGTGCATCCCATCTGGGACTCCACTTGCACTGCTATTGCCATTTCCCCCCTCAGGAAAAAAGGTGATGAAAAACAAAAGCAGTAAAGTGTTGAATCAAGCCCAGTACTTCAGCATACAAATTACATCTGGGTGCTGCAGCTGAGCAATAAAAAATGCTTGCTACCATTGTTTAGAACTTTCTACCAGATATCTTCTGTCAATAAAAGATTTACCAGGTTAGTGAATGCTGGTTATACATTTACACTTTGCATCTGCCAGAAAAAGCAAGTGTGATGCTCAGAAAAATGAAATCACTAGGTGGTAATAGACACAAGAACCTTTCTGCTGCCTGGGATCTCAGTGGTCCATCCCTCCAAGACTCTTCTTGCAAACAATGTATTTCTTACACCTCAGCAATGCTTTCTGCAAGGAAAAGCTGTGTGTTTCATACAGAGACATCAGTAGTTCAAGGGCAAAAATTGCTTCCAATGATGTTCCTGACTATGAAAGCTCCTCTAAGGTGCTGATGGAACGTTGATGATGCCACAGCTCCTGTGTTGAGCAATGTGATTAAGTGCTTTGAATAGTGTGATAGAAGTAAACCTTGCTTTAAGTCCACATAAGGCATATGTAATTTTGTGTGTCATTCTTCCTCAAGCTACTATTTTGAGAACCTATAGATGAACAGGAACTTGTCAAGGCAGTAAAACTTGCACAGTCTTACTAGTGAGAAATAATTTTTAAAAGACAACTGATGTAGACAATAGGGAGAAGGATATGATCTTTATTTTTCTTTCCTTTATAGATTTCTCTCATGTTTCCAATTTCCTTACCATGGGCAGGGGGAGTGGGGAGGATCCTAGTGTCACCAGAGTTATTTCTGTCAACAGTTTACTTGCAAAACAAAAAACCCCCCGAAAACCCCCAAAAAAGCTGCCCCCAAAAAACCATATAAAACCTTGTCATGGTTGCAGCTAGACTGTAGCTGCCAAATAAATTTGGTCATATCAGACCTCCAAACTCAACCAGCCTAGAAGTAAAAGTCTTCAGATGAGGCAGGGATAGGTTGCATTCAAACCCAAGCAGGGATCTCAGCCAATCACGTTCAATCCAGAATGCAGAGATATCACTGGTCAAAGTGCTGGGCAGTGTTAAACCTCCACCCATCAGTTGTCTACTCCAGGGAGTTTTGAACTCCCTATGTAAGGAGGCTCTGAACAATAAAACACGCTGTTATTGCATGGATCTCTCAGAGTTTGTGTTGTCCCTGTCTTTGACCACCAACCCCACGTAATAAAACCCCCTAACTGGCAGGTAGGCTGGAGAGGGAAACAGACAAGATCGAAAGGGAGATTTCTCTATTTACATTAATCAGAAGAAAGAATTCTGTGTTAGCAGAAATTTACAATTACTTCATTTGACTAATTGGTTTAACTCCTTTGCGGTGCCTCCTCATTTCCAGTTCTAGAAATACTGTCTTTTAGTCAAGGATTAATTTTGCTGACTACTGAAAAGCAGAATCCCCTTTTCTGAGCTGCCTGATGCACAAGCACATTTCCACATGCTGAGAGGAAAGTAGCCATTAAAATATCACAAACCCCCATGCTGAGTGCAGGTTTGGGAGCTTCAGGGAATGCAGACTGCACTAAGTCAAACACCTGTAATTTGAGCTCTTTCACCTTCCATGAACTCACTAAATTTCTTTGTCTCTCTAACCAACCTCAGTGCTTTGACCGCTTGAGCAAAGAAAGTATTTCCAGGAAGATAAAAAGAAACTAAAAAAAAAAAAAGTTATCACTATATATGAAGATAACACAAATATGTGTTGACATGCAATATTACTTGGAATTTCATTAGTGCCAAACATAGGAATCCTTATATTATCCTACAGAGAAAGAAATTACACTTGTGAGCATTTTCCTCTTAATGGGAAGAGGTGTGCACAGTAGCCTAAAGGGGATCTGTTTGGATTGTCAGAAATCCATAGGCCATCAAAGGGGTGGTACATTTATGGGTCCATTGACTTTCCACAGCAAAGATAGCCTTGGGAGCCAGTCACACAAAACCCAACACTACTCCAATGCATTTTATCATCCTTGGGAGTAGCTTCAGTCAAGATCTCTTAATGAACTGAATGCATTGATTCCATTTATATGCCTAAATATTTTGAAGACATTTCAGAATATGAAAAATGCTGTCATGCTAAAGTTTGAAAATTACTTTTATAAGCCATAAGAGGTGCTTATCTCACAAAAAAAATTGTTTCTCTATCCTTCAGAAAGCACTGGGATCCTTGTAATATCTTCCATTAACTGCCTATGAGCTGTATCCAGCCAATAATTTTAACACCACTAATGAGGTCAGAACTAGTAGGGGAACAGACAATATTCCACGGGAAGTATGAAAACTAAGTAATATATCAAGAAATTTCATATTGACTGGACTATGAACTAGACCAGAAAAAAAAAAATAGCTTTCAATGAAGGTAAAGGCATGTGAAGAATCCAAGATCCCTATAAGGAGCTGTATCCAGCTTTCAGGAAGCATGTTGCTGTGTGAGAAACACCCAGAGGGAAAAAATCTTTCTGCACCTGTAAAGATAGGGTTGGGTAGAAATAAGAGAGTCTCTCTCCTCTGTACCTCGCCTGCCTCAAGTACCTGAATGCCAATGTTCTTATCCTTTGCATCCTCTGGGATCAAATTCTTTATCCCAATTTTATTCAAATTTCTGCTGAGGTTGGGTAGCTGGCAAACATTACAGGAATCAGTGTCTTAATACAACACCCCAGAATGTCAAAAAGTTTCTGCATTACAGTCTGACCATATTAATAATTCATGACATGCAGGAGGGACCTCTCCCATGGCTTTTTTCAGGACAGTATAAGATTCCTCCTGCCTGAAGCTGATGTCCTTGCAACACTTCTCTCCCATACAGACAACTTTCTGCAGGTCCAAAAGAAAGGAGAGGCAAAGATAAACAAACCCAGATCCTCCCAGTGTGTCTAAAAACATTGCACAAAAGTTACCAGCTGGGAATTGAAAACTCACCTATTCTGAGATACACTCTCATTGTATCCTCAAAAAAAGACAAATAACACACTTGTTACACTTGATGTGTATCATACAGGGAGGAACCATCTATATTGTTTCTTTAAGAACTGAAACAAAGTGTTCAGGAAAATCTGTTGTTGCTCTGATTACAGGGCTTTTCTGAATGCCAAATAATTTTACTTTATTGGCTACAATGTGCAGGCTCTGTCCTTTTTTATTTCTGTCAGTGACTTTCTGTGTGTGAGAATCTATCTGCACTTTAATGAGAATGGGATTTCCTAATATTTAAGGGTGTGTAGAAAAACAGGGTAAAATATGGAGAGAAAACGGTCCTTTTATATACACACCTAACAGATTAAAAAAACTAGGCACTAAATCCGCGCTAATGCATGTGGAGGACAGCAAGTGCAATACTCACAGCTGCCCTGTAAAACTCTGTAGGCAGGCTGGACAGTGTCTCTTTCCCTGTACAGCCCTCTCTTTCATGGTGACAGCCCAAGAGCATCTGTCTACTTGTCCAGCCTTGATTACATTGTGCTAATAGTAATATACCAAGTTTTTATAATACATTAGGAGTCAGAATTTAAAAAGCAGCAGCCAGTGGCATCTCTGACTTGATTCTTAAAAACTGCTGCTGTATTTGCATTGCCTTTCAGGCATAGCAGAAGAATATGCCTTTCCCAAGATGCCACACTGCAAGCAAGCAGAGCTGGGATTGAAAATCATTCCCATGTCATAGTTTAGAAATCTACCCAAAGGCAGCACATAATTTTGGGAGCCTGATATCTTGTCTGATATCTGGCCTTTTGTCCTACAGGCTAATCTCCCTGGCTGGGCCTTCTCTCCCAATTCACTAAGCAATATCACAAATCAAGGGAATTAAATATAGCCCTTCCTGTGTGATAGAAGATAAAGTCATGATTTACAAGAACACAAAAAAAGAAAAATAGTCTGAACCATATCTTCTGTGATGAAATGTGACATGGGAAATATTGTGTATTGCTTTGTTGAACTAAAAAATACCACCTTTTTTTTTTCTACTCATTCAGATTATATTTTAATAAAACATAATAATTTTTTACTTTCATTTTTTTATTTTAAAAAAATCAGTTTCTGCAGGATCAAAATATTCCTGCATATTATTTAGATTTTTACAGGAAAAAGCTGTTGATAGGATATTTTGAGAGTATGTGAAGTGTAGAAAAAATTTTGGAAAGACAAAAAATGTTGGAGACCTCTAGGAACAGAGTAAGAAATTGCTATTGTATATTTAGAGAAATGTTTTTCTATAATACACATTGATCCACTATTTTATTCATCTTTGCCCTCTTCTTGGATCTCTATTTTCCATTAGGACATGTTCAGTCTACTGTATGCAGACACATTTTGGTGAGAGAAGCAGCTGCTTGTTCCAAGTCTGAATTAAATATGTAGGAACATTTGTTATTCATCTTTAGGAAGCAGGTGAAGTCATGTCTGTAGCTTTGACCTAATATATAACTGAAATCAGTGACTAGTTTATAGCCTCAGAAGCTGCAGGAAGAGTAAGAAGCCAGCTTTAGCTTTTGCTCCTCCTCCCAATTTTGTGGGCATAAACTCCAATTCCTAAGAGGACAGCAGAGGGACTCTGTGGTGGTGTCTGCAGATGTTTGGGGGGCCAGAGAGTGGTGCAGAGGTTGCACAGTGCTCCTTACAGCCTTTGGTGATACTCTGCATCCTCAACTACAATCTGCTGGGTGCTGAAATGCATGTGAAATAGTTCTTGATTATGCCTCAAACCCAGCCATTAGATTCCTTGTCATTCTGGGCTGCTTGTAGTCATGAAAGTATATCACTTACCAGTGTTCGAATATCCCTAGGCTCAGCATTTGCAGCCTGTTCCTGCTCCTCCTAAGTTAGCTTTTGCCATTCTGGAAAGGAATTTTCTGTCTCTGGGGACAAGTCTCTTGAAATGTTCTGTTCATTGCCAAGCAGCAGTCAAGAATCAAAGTAGGAATTATCAAGAAAGGAACAGAGAAGAAAGTGAAAACTGTCACTATGGACAGGATGAAGGAATAGCCCATGGGAATCTCAGGAGGTTTAGCAAGGCCAAGTTCTGGTGCTGCACCTGGGTCAGGGCAATCCCTGGTGCTTGCCCAGGCTGGGATGAACAGATGGAGAGCAGCCCTGCCCAGAAGGACTTGGGGGTGCTGTGGGTGAGAGCTGGACATGAGCTGGCCATGGGCACTCCCAGCCCAGAAAGCCAAGTGTGTCCTGGGCTGCATCCAGAGCCCCGTGGGCAGCAGGGGAGGGAGGGGATTCTGCCCCTCTGCCCTGCTCTGGTGAGACCCCACCTGCAGAGCTGCCTCCAGCTCTGGGGTCCCAGCACAGGAAGGACATGGAGCTGCTGGAGAGAGCCCAGAGGAGGCCACCAAGGTGATCAGAGGGATGGAGCACCTCTGCCATAGGGAAAGGCTGAGAGAATTGGGATTGTTCAGTCTGGGGAAGAAAAGGTTCTTAACATTGTGGCCTTCCTGAAGGGAGCTCACAAGAAAGATGGAGAGACACTTCTTACAAGGCCATGTAGTGACAGGACAAGGGGGAGTGGCTTCAAGCTGAAATTAGGTTTAGATCAGATATTAGAAAAAATTCTTTACTTTGATAGTGGTGAAAAACTGGAGCAGGCTACCCAGAGAAATTATGTCTATCTCGTCCCTGGAAGTGTTCAATATCATGATGAATTGAACTGTGAGTAATGTGGTCTGGTGGAAGGTGTCCCTGTCCACAGCAGGGGTGTTGGAACTGCATGATCTTTAAGGTTTCTTCCAACCCAAGCCATTCTATAATTCTATGAACCTGCACTACAATAAATATACAATGTACCTACATGCTGAATATTTAGTGCCACTTTGGTAGCCCTCATTTTGTTGTCAGAAAGTTATGATAAAACTGCAAAGTAGAAAAAGAAAAGATAAAGGCCAAAAGACAAAACCACAGCACAAAACAGACTTTGAATGAGAGGACATATTGGGCTAGGAGACTTATCAATCTGGATAGGAGGCAACAATATATACAAGAGGGGTCTATAAAATCTTGAATAGTTCGAAGAAGGTGACTAAGAAGTGATCATTCACTATTCTTATAATACAAGAGCTGAGGGTCACCCAATAAATCCTGAAGTTTAAAACACTCACTGGAAATACTTTATCACTTAATGCATAAATTATGGAACATAGTTCTGCAGAGTGTTGTGGAGGTCAGTAGAGTAAATGGGTTCAGAAATAGATTAGAAAAATTTATAGAGGAAAGCTCCACTAAACACCATCATCTGGTTGCCCACTCAAAGGTCCTTAAGCCAATGACTGCCACAAGGGAGAAGGATATATGAGGAGAAAGACTATTCTTTGCTTCTCTTGGTCTTTTGTAAGTTCCTCAGTCTCCTCAGTCTCCTCTTGCAGGTTACAGGCTGTCAGAAAATGAGCTGGATTGTCTGAGCAGCTGGGAAGGATTTGCTTTTTGTTTACAGTTCTCTCACTTATTATAGATGCTCCTTTTTGAAGGGTATGTAAATTGTATCTTGTAGGTTTTTTGGACGAAGGCAAGTTTTTAAGAGCATTTGGTAAACAAAAGTCAAATTTCTTTTTTCTTCTACGCTATCAATGAGTTGAATGCTGAATCTCTCTGTCCTTTTTCCATCTTGGTTAAATGGGTCAGGCATTCTTATCTAATTTACTAGGTAATAGAAATTGGTACTTCACCAAGCCAAAATCTTTCTTCTCTATTGGTATTGTTTTCAACAAGTTTATTTTGCTTAACTATATCCCATTTCATTTTATTCAAAAGATCCATGCTATTTTAAGCACATTAGTAGAAAATGAAAGTTAAATACTTAAGTTCTAGCAATACTTTCCTCCTTGTCGTGGTTTGAAAAGTGTTGGAATAGGAAGTGAGGTTTTTTTTGGACACGCCCCTGCAAAAACCCCCTGTTAAACTGGGCACAGGAAGAAGCAACTCTTTCTTTTCCGGTGGTCAGCAAGTCAGGTAGGGCGGACTCCATCTCCTGGCCTCTGGGGGAGGCCTAAGGGGGTCTTCCCTGCTTTTTTTCCCCTTTTTGCCCGCCCCCGGCACATTCCAGCATTCCTGCCGCG
>VXAX01007075.1:18409-65429 GCA_013399835.1 Leptocoma aspasia | reverse complement strand
AAAACTAAAACCCCACGGTTTGGAAATGGCCCATGAACAGCCCTGGGAAAGCTGTGGAATGGGAGGGCTTCTTTGCAGTTTCCCCCGGGCGGGTTGCATGTGAAGTCAGTAGAGACCCACAAGGAACTCTGTTGTGTTTCTTCTTGTAGAGAGTTTTTTTTCCTCATGACAAATCAGAAGGGACTTCTCTTCCCAAGGAAGATGAGGACAGACTGTTTATGAGTGTTAAACTGACTGAAATGTCTTGGTTTTGTTCTTTTGCATTGATGGTGGAAAAGCAAATGGTTTGGTGGGAGAGAGAGGTGTCATGAGGAGTTTTGTTTTGGTTTGTTTTTATTTTCTTTTCTTTTTAGTTATTCTTAATAAACTTCTTTCTTTATGTATTCTTGAAGTTTGAGCCTGTTTGCCTTCTCTTAATGCTATCTCACAGCATAAAAATGAGTGAACTGGCAAATTGCCAGTCACTGAACCTACCACACTCAGTGGTACATTAGCCAAGAAACATTCTAAATTAGAAAATTCTAGATTAGCGAACCCAAACCACTACACTCCTTCATTATTTGTTTGTTTTATTCTGTTTTTTCTGTTTTGGTTTTTTGTTGGGTTTTTTGATTGGTTGGTTGGTTGGTTTTGGTTTTTGTTGGTTTGTTTTGTGATTTGGGTTTTTTGGGTTTTTTGGGGTTTTTTTTTGTTTTTTGGGGGTTTTTTTGTGGTTTTTTTGTGGAAAGAGGCAGAAAGCTATCTGTCCATAGCCTTCAGTTATTACTATATATGTTTTTTGTCTTCAACAAACTACTATCTTGCTGCGGTAGATATCCAAATACATGTCCATTAAGTTAAATGCAGTGTTTTCATAGAGGCATTTATAGAAGGTTTTGCCTACTCTACACCTAATTAGATTCCAAATTTGCTCACCTAATTGAATCAAAAACATTAATTCAGGTAAATAAACAGTAACTTAACACAACATAACATAATATAATACTCTTTGTGCCCCTGTGCTGGTTTCATCCATGGGGGCTATGTTTTGGTTTTGTGCTGAACACAGAGTTGATTATTCAGAGATGTTTTTGTTATTGCTGAGCAGGGATTGCACAGAGCCAAGGCCTTTCCTGCTTTTCACACCACCACGCTGGGTAAAGGGTTGGAGGTGCCTGGGAGGTTGGGAGGGGACACAGCCAGGACAGGAGACCCCAAAGTGACCAAAATGATACTCCAGACCTCGGGACATCGGGCTCAGTGTAGGGGAAGAAGGAGGAAGTCAGGGGGGGACATTTAGACTGATGGTGTTTGTCCTCCCAAGTCACCATTAGTGCGAAGGGACCCCACGATGCTGGAAGTGGCTGAACAGCTGCCCAACCATGGGAAGCACTGAACTGATCTCCTGTTTAGTTTTTCTAGTGTGCATAGCTCTTGCTGTCCCTAGTAAACTGTCTGTACCTCAACCCACGAGTTCTGTAGTTTTTACTCCCCTCGTCCCCTCCCTGGTCCTGCTGGTGGGGGGTGAGAGAGTGGCTGTCGGGCACGGGGCTGGGTGTAACCCACAACTGCCCCACATGCCAGAAAATCTTGTTTAACTGAGAATGTTGGTGATACAGAAGTTTTGAATGCTGCCTCACTTTATGTATTTTGCTGAGTCCAGCCTTCTCGAAGGCAGAAGAATGTTTGAAATTCTCTCATTAGGGTCATACGAGCTCTGTGTCCAGCTCCCAGCTTCCCAGTACAAGCGAGACAACTACATACCAAAGAACCCAATAAAGGTCCCCAGAAGTGATTAAGGCCTTGGAGCTTCCTTGAGAACAGGCTGAGAGAGCTGTTCAGTCTGGAGAAGAGAAGGCTCACAGGAGACTTCATCAATATGTTCAAATACCTGAAGGGAGAGTGAAGAGGAGATGCCACATCACTGATCTCTGTGGGCCGCTGCCACTTCTGAAATAAAGTATGAAGCCCCTTTCTGTCTTGACTTCTGCTGTGAAAGGAATGAAATTATTCTTGTCCTTTACTCAATGCTCAGGTGAAGCCTGTTTAGACTGTAGTATCCAGATTTGGGCAACTACAATTCAAGAAAAATGAATCCAAATGTAACACATTTCATGAAAAGTGGAAGGAATTACCAGAGGTACTAAAAAAAAAAGACTTGATAGGAAATTCTTGAATAAATTGCAATTCCCTAACATAAGAAGAAGCATGGAAGAAATTGTTCTCCCCACCTTATGGTGGACATTATAAGAAATAATGATTTTAGGTTTCAAATAGATTTAGATTAGTTGTTAAGGATAATGTTATGTGTTATGTGCTGATGATAGAAGTACACTGAAGGCCTGGGGATGTTTCCCAAAGAAGTCTGGGGCTCAGGATTTTTAAAAGCTTACTAGATTACCATCTGTTGTAATTATAAACAGACACGTGCCACCCATAATCTTACTAATACATACCAGGTAGTGTTATTATTTAATTCAGGTTACTGGAAATTCTTCTCCATCACTGATTCCTACATTAGTCTCCCCTAATTTGCAATCTAAGTAAAGAAATTGTAGCATGGACAAATGACTCTTCAACTAATTAAAGTTGAAAAGAGGGTATATTTATTACAGCACTGGACACATGCAGAATCCATTTCCAAAGGCATGTGCAAGGCTCCAGCTCTCTATTTATCTAAAAAGGTTTTACATATTCATATGGTATCCAAGATGCTATCCAAGAGGCCTAATACATAATAGTTATCTGCCCTGCTTCGTATTATAATTAGCTAAATAACTATTACGGCTGCGCAATTGTCTTCTCTAATTGGGTCGGTGGGCTTTTAAATGAGTCAGTGGGCTGATGAGGGGAGGAAGTAAGATGTGAACTCTTCACCCATGTCCAGTTGGAAGGACTTTTTGATCTGCTGGTCACAGTCCAAGCCTACCCTCACAGTTCAATTGTTCTTAGAAGCTATTTGTATTTATGGTTTGTGCTCTTTTATAATACTTCATTATATCCCCTGTCATTCCTAGCTTAGGTTCAGTTGTCCCCACCTGGTTCTAGAAATGCTAGCTACATTTCTAACCTAACCCCTTAATTCATTTAAGATCTTCACTATCCTAGTCACACTCCTAGCTCGACCCCTTGATTCCTAGCTCAACCCCTTGACTCAACATGTCTGCACATATCCCCAAGAGTACTGAAGAAAGGATGGCCAGCTTGTGAAAGGAAATCCTGCAGTCCTCAGTAGCCCTCAAGATGGTAGTAGTTTTAAATACCCAGACAATTTGTTTGCAATGCTCCTAAAATCTCTGAGCACAAAGGGAAATTATCTAATTTGGTTGACTCTGAGTTTCTTTTACCTCATATGAGACTGGCAGGTGTTTCAGAGATTCTGAACTGGTTTTTCTCAAGACTTAAAACTATGGGCTCTGTGGGATGCTTAGGCTGTTTCCCCCACACACTGCTGGGAACCTACCTCCGGGGCCCTTGAAGGAGGTTCCCTCCCGTGAGTTCTTTGCCAGGGATGAAAGACGAGCAGGACTCACTGTGTCTCTTGGTCTTCAGGATGTTGTTTATTTTTCTCTTATCTTAAGTTCAGTACACCGTCTGCATGCCAGACTGAGCGTGTGAGACGTAAGGCATAAAATGGACAAAAATGGCCTCAATACCCAAAACCAAGGTCTTTTTAAAGATAATCAGCCCAATTACTTCCTAACACATATCTTGTTTTTACTTTACTACCCATAACTTCTACTAATCTACACACGTAGCACCTATGTTGCTGCTTTCTCTAACCAATGACTTTGTGCCACCAGTACTTCAGAAAATGGAGTGGAAGAAGAACAAGAAGGAGAGGAGACAACACCCTAAATCCTCCATCTTGTCTCCCATTCACTCTCATACTAAAATCCTAAAACCCTAAATACTTCACCCTGTGATAGACTACTATTACTACTGTTACTACTACCCAGTTCACACCTGTGTTCTCCAACTCATCCCAAAGCCTTGGCAATTTTTTCCCTGGGACAAAGGTTAAAAACAGTGTCTGACTGGGAGTCAGGGCTCCCTAATACAGGCAGGGAAAGATTCCAACAGGGCTCTATTTATGGAAGGCAGACCAGGACAGGAGAATGTTTAATTTCTTTGTAATACAGACCAATCTTTGGGATCATTTAGATGAAAAATTGTTCCCGAGCATACTTATTCATTTATCCAAGAAGAAAAGAGCTTAGCCCTTCTTCCCAAAAAAATGAGCCACTTAAAAGATGTTAAAAACTCCTGGGCTTGACCGGAATGCTTCCCACTGCCTCAATACGTAATTAATAACTTATTTCGGACTTAGCTAAACCATAAGAATTTAATATGTTATGAAACACAGCAGCTCTTTCCAATGAACTGATCCTGGAACTCTACAGGAAGCTTTTAATATATAAATCTGATGCTCCATATGCATGTTTCTCTTCCTCTGGGCTTGTACTGTTGCCAGCACAGAGACATTCTGTTTGGAATGGACACTCCAAATAATAAAGCAGGGAAAACAATATACCAGCCTATAGTCTTGTGGCCAGCAGAGGTTCAATGTCGGTCATTCAACCCAAGGTCCAGGAGAGATAGGAAGGATGAAAGGATTTTGGGAAATGTGTGTGAACACTCTTTCTGAGCAGCAATTTGTATGACAGTGGTTTTACTCCTCTCTGTTTGTCCATCATTGTGAATACCACCAGAACAAAAAGATACCAACAGTTAATTGCATAGGTAAGGAAAACTGCACTAATTTAGTGTTATTTTTGAATAATATAACATGAGCCTCTATTAAAAATGCAAGTGAATTCTCTGGAGATTTAAAATCCAGAGCAGTGTCTCCTTCAAAGTAAATCTAAAATAGGTCACCTAAGCTGTAAACATTTTACAACAATCACATAAAATGGTGATGTTTGAACCAGAATCAAACTAGCCAATGGCACATGTATCACTTAGCAGTGCCCTTGCTTATCCTGACTCAGAAGCAATTTCTTTAATTGAAACTTCCTCTGTTTTTTATTTAAAACAAATCCCATCTGTCAGATGAACTGCAGTCAGCACTCCAAAGGGGTGATCTCAGCCATGAGCACACCTCAGCTGCTGCTAACTCGGAGAACTCTGCTGCCTTTGTATCTGTGGTTCTCCTTCCATAATGCTTCCCATATTTAACAACTCACATCCTCTCTGAGTTCACAGAAAATCATAGTTAAACTCTAAACTAGTCCATAGTGAATAACTCAGAATATATCCTCACCTGAAAATAACCACAATTTTCTGCATGAAATATGCAGTAATTTTGCTATCAGCTGAACACATTTCAGAGAATAACAAAGAAATAGAAACCTTTCATTAAATTCAAGATTTTTTTTACAATACCAGAGAAGTGTGTTTTCAGATATTTGTGGGTAGAGTTGAAAAAAATTTGACTTAATAATTTGAGACTTCCTACAGAAGGTAATTAATTGTGAAACAGAAGAAGCAAAACTTGCAGCTCATGAATTTTGTTGGCATAAGCTATTGAAAATTAGTTTGTCCAAGAAAACCATGTTATGTATGAGTGGAAAAGAGAAAGAAAGGCTAAGAGGGAGATTAGGCAATGCTTATGCTTGTTGTTAATGAAAATTAGTCTCCATTCCAGTTTCTAAACTCATGAAAATATTTCTTTTGAAATTATCTGTTAACTGTTGTTGAGTTGTTATGGGGAAAAAATTTGTTGCATTTGAAACACAGAGAGAAATCAGTTGAATTGTAAGATCACTGCTATATCAAAAGCATTAAAAAATTAAAGTAGAGCAGTCATCCTTAAGCATCTTTTCATGTTTCCTTGCAAAACAGTTACTAGTGGAGTATTTTAAGATTCCCTTCAAATAGCTTAAAGAGAATATTTTTAATATGAACATGCAGGTATTAGTCTTCTACCAGTTTGAGCCTACACCATGTAAAAATGCCTTCCAAAAGATGCCCAGCAGTGTTAACTGCTATTGCATTCTGGCTACAGCTGATGTGATGACTCATAAGAAGGAACACAGCACTCTCCTGGATGACTGGATTAGACAACTAGTAGTGGAGGTCACTGTGCAATCATGTTTGATTTAAAAAAAAGTCCTAAAGGATTTTTGGTGCTTGCATATTCAGAATTAGAGATATAAATTTAGAAAGTTATCAGTGCTTGTTCAAATTTAGAGGAACTTGAAACCTACACACCCTATTTAAATATAAAACATGCATAGCTTAAACCTAGTGGAAATAAAATTTCCGCATGCAATCTTTTGCAAAATAATCTATCCATGCTAAAGAAAAATTACATCATAAGAAAAAACACTTATGTATGTAAAAATATTACTGAATAATTTTGACTAGCTCCAGCAAAAATAATTTCTGGTTTTCTGAACTTTATAATTTTGGGTTTGAACAGTATTGTGTATGTATTTCTGTTCAGGGTGCTCTCTATAAAGCAGAAGTATTTTGTTCCAACTGAAATCAATTTTCAAAGCTATCAAGTTTCAAGAAAGAACTCCATTACCCAACTATTTGTGATTACGTATGGCTTGAGGGAAAACCTGAGAAAATTAAGAGTAACTATGTAGAAGTATAATTACTCAGATTTTGATAGGGTTACATGTTTTCTGTGTCCACTAGTAGAATCTCGCCTAGAACTTTTAAAGAAAAATATGCAATGAGTTGACAATGACGAATCTACTTTGAAAAACTATAAAAGGCATATTATTGAGCCTAGTAAGATCTTAACTAGGTTTTACTGAAGACCTTTGAAACCAGACTCACAACTAAAAATACGGTAAGTGTTTAACAGAAGCATAAACAGTTGCAGTTAGTTAATTTGTTCTTTCAGTCATAAAATGCACAGATAACAGAGAGGCAAAGAGAAGAAATAGAGGAAAAAAGATCCAGAATTATAGATAATAGGCAAGGTCTACGAAATAATCACCGGAAGATTAATTAATTGTGAACAAGATGTACCACAAAGCATAAGAATGAGCAATGTAGCATGGCATGCACACAATCCATTTCTCCTTCAGGAGAACTATATATATGAAATATACTGAAAGGTATTTCCTAGCTCTAAATATACTATTACCACATCAAAAGTGAAAAAAGAGATGCTAAGAAAAACAAACACATTTTTGCAACAGAGAGAACAATAAATACATTTATAATACAGTGGTTGAGATTTTTTCCCTAAGTGGAGATACCTCTGATGAAATGCAGCAGAGGCACAAGAAGCTTTCCCATATGGCAGGAACTGCACATACTTGAAGAGGGAGTGGACAGGAGACAGGAGCACACAATCTGAGCAGGGAGTTGAGTAAAAATTGGGAGATACATGGTCTAGTAAGAGTTAGAATGACTCTGTGAAGGTTTCAGATTCCGGGGGGAAATTTCACACTCATTCCCAATGGAAACTGAGGGCTCTGTTTCACAGTTCTCCTGTGTTGAGAAGTGGTGAGGGTGGTTTCAGGCAGACTGGACAAAAACATCTTTCAAAGTTCCTTCTAGGAGGCGGGGCAGGAAGCAGGGGCCACCAGAAGAGGAAGAATAGCACAGAGGTTTGTCTTACTGAAGCAACAAGCATTAAAAGTGTGATAATGATATTGAATGTCTATGCATTTCGCTTGCTATTTTACTAATTGCAAATTGTTTATATCCTCTTATGAATACAGAATGGGTTTGCTTTCTTGGCTTGGAAAAAAGGGTGCTGCTTGGACAGAAGATTAAATGCAGCCAATTAGAAACATGGCTAAAAAGAAAGGTGTGTAAAATTGAAATATGTCACTGTACTTACTAACACAATATAATTAAAGCCAGTGATTTACAAAGTTTAATATCTTAGAGAATATCATCTGTATACTCCTTTTCATAAAAACAGAAACAAGTTTGTTTCACACAAACTTTCCCTTTGCATACTCTAAATCTTATATAAAGAAATAACGATATATTAGAACTGTGATAGAAAATCTAGAAATCTGATATGACCTGATTGAAAATCCACTAGAGTGATGGCAAAAAATGAAAAGGTTCAGTCAAGTATGTACCAGCAAGTCACAATTCCTTTTAAAGCCTTTGGTGATTCAATAAGAGAGCCATATGGCTCTTCTCTAGTTGATCTAAACTCAGCTACAGGCTTCTTGAAGAATATTTGTGCAGAGAATCTATCACACTCAAATGTCACACGCCTAATTCATCCCCCCAATCTGTTTATAAAGACAGATGGCAATATGTTGGTTTGTCATTAAAAAAAAAAAAAGTAGACGGCAATGTAATTACAATATCTAGATATTTGCTTGGAAACCTGACTGTTGCAGCACTGCTCGTCCAGGTGCCCTACAGAATCACAAAACACTCTTCTGAGGGTGACCTGCTGGCAGCTATCAAAAACGGTGTTCTAAATATATTGAAAGGAAACATGCCCCGGACACCTCAGCAAGTGATATCCTGCCAAAGACATAAAAAGCTGAGCATTAGACATCCTTAACTGAGGAGAGGAAGAAGGCAAGTAAGACAGGAAAATCTTTTGATATCCAAGGGACATGAAATTATATCTTGAGTTTTCCATTTGCTTTACTGAGGTGGTTGTATCATCTTGAATTTAATATGCTCCAAATCCAGGAACTTAGCAGTTAATTTCAGCTTATAACTTCTTCATGTCAGAAAGACAAACATTTCCTAATTAAAGTCAGTTTTAAAAGAGAAACACTCTTCTGTCTGGACTGCAGTGCTGCAAATTCTGAGTTCCCCTTATATATTAAGGACAAAAATAGCAGTTGACTGACTGTCTGTCTTCATCAACAGTCTCCGAAACTAATTTTGGATAGAATTAACATAAATGCATGTATATCCCCCTCAAAGTATTGTAGTTACCTTTTTACTTAAACTGCACAGGAACTCAGTAAATTCCTGTGAACTTTTCCCTCTCTTAAGAAAGTAATTTACTGTGTTGCCATTTGTAAATTCCTCATGATGAATGACAGAAAAACTTCTAACCCAACTCCTCTGTATGTTGAGGCCTTTAAAGTAACTTGTCACAAAAGGAAGTATAATTTTATATATTCAAATTTGAAGAATGTAACTATTTTCCATAACCAGAAGCCTTGCAATCTACATTCTACCACGGAAAGTTTCAATAAACAACTAAAATAACCCAATGTATTCTGTACTTCTTTAGTTAAATACCCTGCTTTGTTTTTTCACATTAAAAGCTACTGGTGAAAGCACTTTGATTTTTCATATCCTGTATAACATATTACATAGTATTCTCCATGCAAGCTTCTATAGTCCAGATCATGAAATGTGAGTGCAGACAACAAAAATAGTTACAGAAAATTGCTGTACTGAATTGTGTTTGCCTATACTTTAAGTTCATTTTCACTGAGACTTTTTTCAATTGGAAATAGGATCTGGGTATATGCTTGTTTAGCTTTAGCTTTTTTAAGATGTCCAGAATTGCACTAATGCTCTGTTTTCTTTCAGATATTCCTCAAATTACAGTATAAATAGGTCCTCTACCTTCTGTGCACCTTGTTGCCTATAATGTGAGATGGAAATCAATTTTTTAAATTTCTTCCCCCAAAAGTACATGTCAGCCTAACTTCTGCCAGGGATATTATGACTTGTATATACAAATATTTTATTCAAGGTCTTTCCTGGGGCTGTAGTTCTGGTAGGCAGGAAAGGTATGAAACTCTCTTTTTCAATGATGTTGGTATGTTCCTCAAACGCAGAGCTGGACATACCAGTTTTCACTAGTGCTGATAAATTTCTGATTTTTTTTGGTTGTTGTTTCTTTATTCTTGCTGCAGTGGAAATTAAATAAAATGCTAAAATAATTTTGGGGAAGGGGGTTTTGTATCACCACCTGTACCAGTAGAAATATTTTCTGTGACAACAGTGTATAGCATTATAATAAAATTAGTTCACTACTAATTAAAATAAACCTTGTTTGGGGGTGTATTTTGTTTAAAAAATTGAATATCTATGCTGTAAGTCCTAACCCAAAACCTTATTTAGGACAAATTTCAATCTGTTCTGCAGCAAGAAAAGGAAACCAGAGTGGCTGAATTTTTGCATGTCATTAGTCACATGTCACACAGTGTTAAAAGGTTAAAAGCAAAAGCATTGCTTTTATTATGATTGTTCCTCCATGTTAGCTTTTTTTTTTGAAGAATTAAAGAATGGAGGAATATGTAATACCAAAAACTGCACTCAAGACTTCTTTTACCCTCCAGAAATTACTATGACATTTTGACGAATATATTACAATTTCCTTTGATTGTAATTTTTTATGTTTTGAAAAATTCCTGCATGAAACTTCAGGTGTAAATTCAGAGAACCATTTTTTGGACTATGGTTTAATAACCAGCCCACTAGAGTTCTACAATTACTGTGTTTAATGAAAATGTGACAGTGGATGTCAGACCTGTGCTCCTCAGTTATTCTGCTAGAAGTTGATATTTATAAATAAGGTGTCCTGAACTTTTAGATTAACCTATGGTAAATGAAGTTATGCAGATAATTTTGGAAAGGGTTAATAACACCCTATCATTTTCTGTTTGGAGGAGCATAACTTAGAACCTTGGGTCAATAGCAGAACACTGGTTTTTTATAGCATTAAGTTTTTCTTGTGTGTCAGGCACCACACAAACAACACAGCTTTATCAGATTATGTCAGTCATGGCTGGGACTCTTCTAGGTTTGGCTCTGATCAGTAACTATGGGGCAGTCAAGAATGCAAAGTAGGAAGACAACCTGTGGGACACAATGAAAGACCTCACAATTTTTAGCAGAGTAAAAAAGAAATAAACTGGAAAAACTCCAAAATACAAATGGATGAATAACAAGAATAACATTCTTGTAACAAAAAATAACATATATAACAATATAACATTCAGTGGTACAGTTGCAGTTAGAGCTGATTTACTCCTCAGACAGTGAGAATAGAGGTGTGTTTCAAGTGAGATCTCATGGACCCTATCCTGAATCTGAGGCTATTCAGTATTTCCATTAGTCATTTGGCTGATTGAGAAAAGGTGTGCTACATTTTCAGCTGATACTAAATGTGATTCTTTGGAATACAAGAACACAGAATGACCTTGATAAGAGAAAGAGGAAGCAGATTGTGTGTAGCAGGTAGAAATAATTGGCTGCACTGCCAAGCAATGAGTTGTGCAGAAATTAACTTGTATTTACTAACAGTCAGCTGTTGTGCTTGAGTCATCAACATCATGTCACTGCAAAACAGTCAAATGTCATATCAACAGACATACAGAAACCAGTGCACATAAACAACATGTGAACTGAGTTGTTCAGTCTACACAGCTGGAGAGAGTCTGGAGGAATTGGGGTTATGGAGTGGGGAGGAGAGAAGCTCATGATGAAAGGAATGACAGAAAAACTTGTCAATGCACAGGAGATTCAAAACCAACAAGTATAAAAAGTGTGTTTACATTAGGATGGAGATACAGATTCAACACCAGGAAGAGTTCTAAGGGCAGTACAAAGCCGGAGTAAGTACTTAAAATTATATGTATTAGCACTATATTCTATTATCGAACTACATATATAGAAGTTATATCCCTTTAAAGGAACTATTCTGGCATGCTGACAGGTTGACAAATACTCATAATCTTTGCATAGTAAACAGGAATTTCTATGCTTGCTTTGGGATTTTGTATGTCTTTAAAGTTTATACAACTACATTCATTCTATGAACAGATGTTTAAATACAGGATCTTCTAGAGAGAATTCATTCACTCTTCAGAAATTTAAAAATTTTTCAGTGCAGATCAGTTGAGACTTGAAGGAAATTAATATGCACAAGATAAGCTATGCAGAAAGGAATTTTTATTTTTCTGATTGTCATTTGTAACTCACTTAATTCTGGCCTGCAATGCATGAGCATTGAAGTGGCCTTAAATTATCATTATGGGGCAAGTACTTTTCCACACCTGTAAATGTCATTATTTATACAAGTAGATTGTACACCATATGAATGAGAATAATTCCAGTATTAATAACATTTAAAATCACAGTGTGATAACTAAAATTAAAGATAAGAAGCCTACCAGTAGGCTGTAGTAATCAGGTTGCTGACCTTTGTTCTTATTAATGAATAGCTACAGTTTAATTTCCGTGCCTTGTAATAAAAATTTTATCCCTGCTTCTCTAGCGATTCGGCTCTCTTTTTCTACCTGGACATTGAAGCATTTACTGAGACAAAGCAGTCACCGTAAATCTGATGTATACTGGAGTGATATTAAGTATTTGGAAACGATTTGCTATAAACCAATGAATTGATGAAATCTTTTCTGTGCTTTCATTGAATGTTGAATAAGACCCTTATGTGCCCATGCTTTTTTCTGAAGGTCCTGTAGACACTGAACTAAGTAATGAGTAATACACAGGGTAAGGGCTTTGTTCTCATACAACTCAACTTGCCCTTGAAAGCTACATCTACTATTTTTGGAATAAGGTGACTGTTACTTGGGAACTGGAAAATCAATCTGTGTGTAAGTGACTCTATGTTTGCTGCTGGTATGCTTCATTTTCTTTAACTGCTATGCTGAAATTATAGCTTAAAAAACCCAGACAGATAATTCCAATCCAATTAACTCCAAAAGAGTTAATTAAAAAAAAAAAAAAACAACAAATGCAGCTGAACTGTTTTTTCTTAGCTATATTAAAATCTGTTACTGCTGACAAATAGCATTCTTGACAATATGAAAAATAACCAACTTCAAATAATCAGAATTACTCTCTCATTTCAAAAAATAATTATGTGCATTATTTTCATTACTTCTCGGTGTGTCAGAAGGGTACTTTGTATTACAAGCTGAAAAAGGAAAATCTTTCAACCTGTGGCTTGAAAAGTATTCTTATTGAAAATCAAATCTGAAAATACAAACTGAGCTATAGAATTTTCATTAAAAAGCAAATGATATTATCAAAATCTCAGAGTGAATAAACAGAACAGAAGTTTCAGCATCTTGGGACTTACGTACAAAAATGTCTCCAAATGCTCTGGAAAACAAAAGCTAAACACTGAATACCAAAGTCTGTTTTCTGTTGCTGGGATTCTTCCCACTCTTATACTCTCATAACATTACCTTATGTGCAGGAGTGGCAGAAGTGGACCTTTGACCTATTAGGTAGTTACAGTCAGTTGGAAGGCACTGTAGCAAAAGCTTACAAAAACCTGCTGCTCTTAGTTCTGCAGGATGCTACTGTGATTTTGTACACCCAAAGAATTCAAATAAAGCCCAATGGGTTTGTTGTTTGGTTGGTTTGGTTTGGGGAGGGGCAGCAGGTTGGTTTTGGTTTTGTTTATGTTTTTTGTTTGTTTTTGATGTGTTTTTTTGGTTTGGTTTGGTTTGAGTTCTTTTGTAGCTCAGACATAGGAACACTTAAACAAATAGTTTGGAGTACAAATATATGCAAAACAGCCTATTTCCCATTCAGGATTAGAGATTTTTTTCTCTTCCTGTTAGAAGGAATTAGAAGCATCCAGAAAATCTGTTACACTAAAGAACTTTCATCTCAGCTACCTACAGCACTTAATTGTATTGTGGACAGAAGTACAACACTGGAAATGTTGTAAGAGCCTTCTGTGGTTGTCTGGTCCAACCTCATTGATGCAGCAGGGCCACACAGACCCAGTTTCCTGGGATCATTCCAGATGTTTTTTAGTATCTCCAAGGACGGAGACACCGCCACCTTTCTGGACAACCTGTGCCAGTGCTTGGTCACCCTCACAGGGAAAAGGAGCTTCCTGATGTTCAGAGGGAACCTCCTGTGTTTCAGTGTGTGCCCATCACCTCTGGTGCTGTCACTGGGCACCCCTGGAAAGAGCCTGGATCCATCCTCCTTGCACCCTCCCTGCAGGTGTTTATGTACATTGGTGACATCCCCTGAGCCTTCTCTTCTCCAGGATGAACACTCCCAAATCTCTCAGCCTTTCCCCATATAGGAGATCCTTCAACCTCTTAACATCATGCTTCTGCTGGAATCCCCAGTCCAACTCTTTTGCATGTCTGTTCTTTACTGGGGAATCCAGATCTGGACTCAGCACTCCAGCTGTGACCTCAGCAGTGCTGAATAGAAGAAATGGCTCGCTCACCTTCCTTGACCTGTTGACAACACTTCTCCTAGGGCAGCCCAGGACACCATTGGCCTCCTTTTCATTGCATGGTGGAATCTGAATGTGGTACTAAAATCCAATGTCATATTTATTCATGCTAACTCCCCAAAGTAACTGAAGGAGCTAACTTAGTGGAGGAAATAACCATTCTGTCATTCCCCTTTTCTGTAATACAGAATTATTTCCCAGATGTTTAATCTATTTTAATAACTAGCCTTTCTTCTAAGCTCCATCTCAAAGTACTGAAATCATGATGACCTTTGATTTTACACAGCACAGAAATGTTCTGCTTCTGTTCAATTTATTATTTCTAACAAACACACCTCCTCCTACATCTAAATTTACACTGCTTTTACCTGCTTCTGAATACACACTGAGGTAAAAATAAGATGTCTTGTTTGGTCCATTAAAACCTTGAAGTACAAGTTTATTTTGGCCATCCTTCCAAGGACTAACTGAACTTGCTGAATCCAACCCAGATATTTCAGAACAGAATGCAAAAAAGGTGAACTGTAAAGTTAAATAAAATAATAATTGATTTATAAAATATAAAACCTACTTGTTAATAAGAGGCAATTACTGATTCACAAAAAAACAACTAGATTCAGGAAATGATGGTATTTGCTGGAGTCAGTTACTATCAAAATCTAACAGAGCAAATGAAAGTGTGCTAAATTTTCATGAAGATTTATTGAATTCGGTGTGAAAGTCTGGCAAAATATATGCCCTGAAAACATCCTAAGTTGTCAAAGATCTTTTTAGATATGTTACAGGAATAGACAACATACAACAATGTGCTAATAGTGTCTGTTAAGTTATATGTTACCCACCCTACTCACTGTGGTTTGCTACAATTATAAATTATTCACCGTTAGAGCTCAGAAATATTACTGTGGGTTATTTTTGTTGTATTGGTGGAGCTAGGGCCACTATAACAAGAGCCTCCTAACTTACCTGGACTCCCCAACAGTTGTCAGGGGTAGAAATGTCTCTGGAATCTGGCAACAATTGTCCAAGTATTCTGGTAGTGATTGTACCCCACTATGAATTAGTTTGTACATCACACAGACAGACCAACTTACAGCCAATACCATTTTATTCTAATAAGGGAGAACTGTCCTTATGGCTATTAAACATACACATCTCCTGAAAGAAAAGAGTTAGATATCTTTGGCTCCAGCATACTGATCTTACTGTAATACACAAGTTAGCTAAATAGAAAGGAAGAAAAATGATTGGTCATCATTTGTTGACAAGTAAACAAGAAAAACATGAACCATCCATGAATCAAATTGGACACATTTCAAGCAAATCACTTAGAAAAATCAATATTATGTCAGGTTTTAGCCTCCATCTTCATTAATAACTGACAAATGCAGCAAGCATCAGTGAAGACTGACATATAAAAGGGAGGCATTGGGAAGGTTAGCACCATGTCCTGAAGAGTAGCAAATATATTCACTGTGAAATATGCAGGCTGTTGTACTGAAGAAACTGTGATGTGAAGCACAAATAAAATATGTATAAGCAGAAACCTGGAAAGAAAACATGTTGACAGTAACCAAAAAGTATCAATGTATATAGCTGATGGGACAAGTTTCATGTGACAGAAGAAAAACAATTGCTGGGTTCAGAACTGGCTGGATGGCCGGGCCCAGAGAGTGGTGGTGAACGGTGCTGCATCCAGCTGGTGGCCAGTCACCAGTGGTGTCCCTCAGGGCTCTGTGCTGGGGCCAGCTCTGCTCAATATTTTTATTGATGACATGTGTCCTAGTTTAGGACAAATTAGGGGAAAATCTCCAAAGGAGCCCCTTAAAGGAAAAACAAACCTCCACTACTCTGCCCCTCCCCCACCACCGGGTTCAGGAGGAATTGCCTCAGAGGGAAAGTGGAAAAAACTTATTTATTAAGAAACAACAACAAAAAAAAAACCACTCCCCAACACAAGAAAAAAACAGTCCAAGATGACAACAAATGTTTTCACCAATCCGAGAGGGGGTGAGCAGTCTCTGTTGGGAAGGGTGCCAAAGCTTCTCTCAGGTGCAGACTCCGGGGGGTTCCCGTGACGTTCCCGAATCAGGGCCCGAAGCCGGTCCGATGTCTTCAGAGGAGGGGAGGAAGGAAAGAAGGGGAAAAACAAAAGCGGAAAAATAGCAAAAAAGCAAGCAAAAGCAAGAAAAAGAACAAGAGAGCAAAGCAAGCAAAAGCAAGCCTANTGGTGAGGGCACACCTTGAGTGCTGTGTCCAGTTCTGGCCCCTCAGTTTGGGAAGGACGTTGAGATGCTCGAGCGCGTCCAGAGGAGGCAACGAGGCTGCTGAGGGGCTGGGAACACAAACCCTGTGAGGAATGACTGAGGGAGCTGGGATTGTTTAGCCTGGAGAAAAGGAGACTCAGGGGTGACCTTATCACTCTCTACAATCCCTGAAGGGTGGCTGTAGTCAGGTGGGGGTTGGTCTCTTTCTCCAGGCAGCAACTGCCAGAACCAGAGGACACAGTCTCAAGCTGCACCAAGGCAAATATAGGTTGGACATTAGGAAGAAGTTTTTCACAGAAAGAGTGATAAACTACTGGAATGGCCTGCCTGGGGAGGTGGTGGAGTCACCATTCCTGGATGTGTTTAAAAAAAGACTGGATGTGGCACTTGGTGCCATGGTTTATTTGAGGTGTTAGGGCATGGGTTGGACTTGATGATCTTAAAGGTCTCTTCCAACCTTGTGATTCTGTGAATTCTGTGAATTCCAGTTATAAGGTATCTTGCATCTCGTTATGGGTGAAAAAAGGGTAATGCAACATGCCAGTGTTCTTTTTACAGTTTCATGAAGAGTATTATATTTAATTGTTAAAAACTGTCAAAAGGAGCCAATCATCCAACGGAATTCACCAGTAAGAAACAATAATGATTTAATATTTGGGAACATGTTTCTGACATAGGCTTCACAAATAAAAAAAAGACCAGGGCAGTGACCGTCCCCCTGTACTGGGCACAGGTGAGGCTGCACCTCAAATCCTGTGTCCAGTTTTGGGTCCTTCACTGCAAGGACATTGAGGGGCTGGAATGTGTCCTGAGAAAGGGAACAGAGCTGGGGAAGTGTGTGGAGCACAACTGACTTTTGTTGGAGAAAGTGGAAAACCACTAGGCTGAATTACTTATGCTTGATGCCCAGAGTACTTTGAGTTCCTGGCTCAGCCATGGACTTGTGGTCCTGTTTAGCAGGAAGCTCTTGATTATTAGCTGTACATTTCCCTTTGTGAAATTAGGTGTTCTGAGCTTGGAACTGCACACCAAGTTGGAGCACTGATATAATACCATGACTGAATAACAGCTGAGAGGTTGTCTTCTGTGAGGAAACAATCACATAGGAAGTCCACAAAATTTGAACTGATGTCACCTAAAGCTTTGGGAATAAGATGAAGGTTCTTTTGCATTTGTAATGAACAGAAAAACTATCTGCATAAATACAAAAGAAATGGAACCACCTATTGACTTCTGCAGATATGGCTGAGGTCTGTAGAGAAGATGCAAGGGTGTTTCTGAGATACCAATTTAAAATGTGCCTTCATGGAGAAGGCTATATAGATTTCATGTGATGAAATTTCATTAAATTAAAGGATGTTGAGGTCAACAGAGTCCATAGTAACAATGTTCTCTTAAAAATAGTTCAGCAGCATACAAAAAACAAAATACAGAATAATTTCAGATTTCATTTTAAAGCATAGACAAGTTTTATTTTCCATTATATGTTTTAACACTGTTCAAATTTTACAGCACTATAGCATTATTTAGACAAATTCTAGGCTATTTAAGGATATTTTGACTCAGCAAACATATCACTAAAGGGTTATGGGGCCATTTGTCAGGACAAATTAGATTAATCCCTTAGCAATGAAGAGGACCTATATAATTCTGTCAGCCTTTAGAACTGGATGGGGTACAGGCATTTCATGATTTGTCTATTGTCTCAGTCTCCAACAGAAATTATTGTGACCTGACGCTCACTCATGAAAAGAATTAATTACTTAATCTCAGTATTGTATGGCTGCGCACAAACTTCTACTGTCACAGAACAATGTGTTCAGAATCAATTACATGTTGAACTTTCCAGAAAAGAAAATGCTTTTGTTATATTTATGAAGAATTCATAAAGAAGTGCACAGGAAAATCAGGATTCATAATGAAAGCAGAAACCCCAAAGAGAAGAGTATATGGGAGAAGGAAAAATGATCCTTAGATCATTTAAAGCACTGTAAACTTCTGCTTCTCAGTTGTGAAATTGTTATTACAAAGAGTTTCATTAGGAGTCCAGGCCTGGGAAAGTCTTGCAGGCTGTGAACTTCTATCTTATAAAAGCAGTAAATTTAGGGCTGTATTTAGCTGAGGTATTAAATACTGTCCTCTCCTTGCCATTTCTGAATAGCTAACTTTCAGAATCTTCTGCCTGCCTCTTGTCTTGACTGATTTGTGTTTAAGCAGGTGACCAATACCCTTACATGGATTTGGACTGAAACTCATTTGGTGGTCAGTGGAAGGGTAAGTAAGATCTTATACTAAAATAGCCATTAAGCAAGGACATTGTTAGATTTGCCAGACCTGTGTTCTAAAGAAGCGTCATTGAAGACTCATTTTGAAGGTTTAAGAGACCACTATTTGGCCTACATGATTGAAAGCAGTGGATAATCAACGCAGAACATAATGAGCACTTTCTAATAGTCTTAATTTTTTTTGTAATTTCTTTCTGATTATATGTCCAAGCTAAAAAAAGAAAAAGAGGAGACATGAGGAGGCTGCCACAAAAGGCTTGTGACAATAAAAAGAGAAAAAAGAGTAGTCCAGAAAAGCAAAAATCATTAGGGCTCCGAATAATGTTGTTAACAGCACCAGCAGCAGGAGGAAAAGTCCAACACAGAAAAGGAGAAGGCACAGTCATGGACAAAAGAAGCACAAGCAACAGAGAGGGAAAAAAAAAAAGAAAAGCAATTCAGTCTATGTATTTATTAGCTATACATGTAAAACCCATGTGACTAAAGACATGCCTTGGAAATGGAAGCTCATTTGATCTTAATGTTAACAGATGCAAATGGAAGTTGATCAAGTGCTACTAAGTGTGCAGAGACCATTAGACAATAAAAGTTCAAGCAGGATTTAATAAAGTGCTCCAGGATTACTGTTTTTGAAAGCATAAAGCATCTCTCATAAAGTCAATGAACAAAAATCCAAGACTATTGATTTTTTTTGTCCTACTTTGTGTTGCTTCAAATTCCAAATTAATTTATTGCAAATTTTAAGACTTTTAAAGGTACAATTAGAACTGGAGATCTTTTCATGTTAAGGATCACATTAAAACCAAATCTTACTCCAGCAGCTTGTTCAAGCTAGTTCATTATTTCCACACATGAAAATACAGCAGCTCAGATACAATTTTCCCTAAGGACTGAATGCCTACTAAAGGCAATAACAACAAAAATGAAAAACAGCCCTACTTGGAAATAGAATAATTATATTTCTAAACCATTTTTCACCTGTTTAAACAAAATGCAGTACAATGTTCTGGGGCCTCCACAGAACTAGCTGATTCATCTACATACACATGTACATACGTATGTTTTAAATTCCCCCTGTTTATTTATTTTGCCCCAGCAATTTGTCTCTTTTCTGACTCTGAGCTCCACAGAGTCCAATACACTCCTCAGAGCATCTGTCTTTCAAAGCTGGGACAACACCTAATATCCAGCTGTCACTAACATATACTAGTAATAAATAATACAAATAATTAATAATATTAATAAATGGCAGGGAAGATTTGGGAGGATAAATTTACCCTTCAGAGGTCATGTAAAAGACCTGATTAAATATCTAACAGAGTCAATTTTAGAAGCAGTGAATATGGCTTATTTTAATCACTAGCTTTACAGGAGTCATCAATTATAGCTTGAGATACAAATTGTCGACTGCTAAAAGCTAATAATGGGGCAGGCACTATACATCCTCAAATATCTCTTTTTTAAAAACAATTCTCTGGCATGTAACACAGTTCTCTAATCCATTGTATGTATTTTGTTTGCCAAACCCAGCAATAATATATGCAAAAAATTCTACAGAGGCAGCAGATGTTCTTGACAGTGAAGAGTTTGTACAGCGAAAGCACGTGGAGGTGGTTATAGCAGTTTTGTCTGCTGATGTGTCAGCTGGGTCATTGCTGGTGTAGGTCAAAGGAGGACAGAGCTTCTTCTGAGTATGAAGTTGCTCAAAGGGAACAGCTGTTGGCCCAGGTCTAATGGCATAAAAGGAAGAATCTTAGCCTGAATCTTGGTTGGCCTGTGTTTTTTCCCAGGATCTTGCCAGCACTGTCAGTGTCTCTAAAGGAAGAGACACGTAGCATACAGAGATGTACACCCAGTTTACTGAGGCCTAGGAACTACTGAAGGTTGGAGGTAACTTGGAAATGGGAAGATTTTAAAAAGTTATTAATCATAAATTAACTCTGTTCTGAAGTAAAACCGAAGCATTACTTACTTACATTACAGTTCTTGCCACATATATGTGTTTCTAAAAAGGCATAAATTATTGCTGTGCAGCAGGAAATGTGGTATGAAATGCTGAAATGCTATATACACATGCCTGGAGAAGTTGTGGGCACATCTTCATACACACAGTCACACTCTGTCTCTGAATTCTGGACTCTGAGACAGGTAGCCAAATAGAAAAGCAATCCCACTAACATGCACCGGTGTTAAGAACATGCAACCTTGTGTTAAGATCTGCACATCAGAGAGCCATGTTCTCACTTTTCCACTCAGCTTCCAGATAGCGTCATTTTGGGTTTGATCCCTGTATTGGTCAAGAGCTGGACTCAATTATCCTGCTGGGTCCCTTCCAACTCAGAATATTCTGTGATTTCTGGTTGTGATTTCATGCCATCACATCTCAGATCACAGAGCATTGACACAGCTGATTCTGTTAGAGGCACATGTCACACGTGCAGCATGGTGTACAGTTTCATGGCACCATACTCCTCCCTGGTGTAGGGCTTTTGGAATCATTGGTGACCCTTCTGTCCCCACCCCTGAGCATGAGAAACTGAGTTGGACTGTTTGCCTCTGTTGGAAGAGGATTGTCCCCGTTCTATCCGTCTTCAGGCCTAGAAAATCCACTCTGGACTGGCTTGGGCTGGGTTAGAACAGATTTTACTCACAGGGGCCTCAGTCTTAGGAGGTGTATCCTTAAGATATATCCTTTCCTTACAGGCTGGGTTATTGCTGCTAGCCAAAATAGAAGAAGCAAAATTAAGTAAAAGCAAATTCTGAGTCAGATTTTTTATTTCTAGTTATGTGATTTGCTACAGTTTTCATATTTAAATGTGTTAGAAATCAGCATCTCTGATCATTGGGATGCCTGAGATCAGTTGTGAAGCTAGTATCTTCTATCTTTCTATAAACAGATCGCCTTATAAAGGAATATTTGTAATTGTATGTAATATTTGTTCTGTGGAGATTTTTAATTGCTTGACTATTCCTGAACAATACAGATTTAAAGTTTGATGTTACATATTTTATGATTAAATTAACAGAAATCATACCAGAAAGCAATCCAATGAAAAATTAATTTTATTAATTTTAGATTAATCTTTGTTTTAGTTCACAAGTACAAATACAATTAAAAAAAAAAAACACAAAGTTTAATGAGGTTCTCAGAAGAATAGTAGGTTTCATTTCTGCTGTCTAAGTAGTCACGAAATAAGGCAAAGTTAAAGTGCAGGAACAAAGTTCCTATCAATAATAAATTTAATTTAATAAAAACAAACTAGAAAGAGATATTATGTGCTTCAAGCAAAAGAAAAAAGATAGTAGCAATTTATGAATATATTGAAGGCATGCAAACTACTTTACACATACCTGCTTTTGTTGCTGAGATTATAAATAATTTCCAGAAAGTAGGTAAGAGTTATTGACCTCTAAATGCAAAAGTTGTTACCACAGGTATTATGTCAACTTGGTGTAAGATCCTTAGAGAAGAGGTTTCATGAGTTGAGGTCTTTTGCCTTTGGTTATGTCAAAGAAAGTGTTCAGCTTCAGACTCTTCTTCTTGAAACTGTGATGATACTGATAGGTTATGATTCAAACAAAACTAAAAAAAAAATAAAATTAAACTCATTGGTAAGATCTTTTTATTTGAATTTGAATTGCTGTAGTTTTCTAAATGTACATACTCTCTTGGTTTTGAAAAAGATTTTGCAAAGTATTCTTTCACATTGTATCTCAAAAAAGACTGCCCACTCTGTTTCTTCAGGATGGTTCTCTTCCTGCTATGTCTAGCATGAAGTTTTATTTTTCCACAGATGCACTTTTGTCACAGAGTATGTGTCACAAGACTACCACTGTGGGATCTTTCTTTACTCAGATATGAGCTTTATGAAAATGAAGTTTAGACTAGATAAATTAAAAGCTGTTATCAATTCCTGACTGTTGGAAGCAGTACAAGTGCTGCTGCTGCTCCATGCAGAGGGACACTGCAGTTAAGCATCAGCAGTGATGAAGATGGCTTGAGCCTCAGCATCTGGAGTCACATCTCCGTTCTCACATCACTCTGCTCATGCAGAGGTCTCCTTTGTGGTAAACCTATAGCTGTGAGACTGCATTTATGGCACTGGGAAACACAGTCCAAAGCACTTTTATTTATAGCTATGTAATTTAAATGCTAGTATTATCACTTTGCGTGCCAGAATTCTTTTACCACTTATTCTCTAAAGAATCTGCAGCAGCTCAAGAGAGGCATGGCAACATCACAGGGTCTGCACTTGAGTAGAAGAGAATAAATAAACTAAATAAACATCATAAAAAGAAAACTCATCAGTGCCTAAGGATTTACATGTTCAAATGCAAAGCTCCAAGTCCCTTCCAAAGTGTTTCACTCAACCAATGTGAGAAAAAAATGCATTTTAAAATTATGTGCATGTCAGTGGTGTTGTACTCTCGTTAATGTAACTGGTATCTGTTAGATGATCTACACCAGGCTCAAAAGGTCCTGCTAGCCTAATGCCTGGCTTCTGACTGTATTTATCATTCAGACCTTGGGGCAGGATGGAGCCCTTTGATGTCTGACATGTGGAAATTTTCCAACAGCTTTTGGTTTCATCCTTCTCTCAAAGAGCTGAAAATTAGTTCTAACCCTGAAACATGCAACTGAATATTCTTCTGCAGAAAAGTATCATCAATTATTACATCTTCAGAATGTCCAATTCCTTCTAACTGTGAAAATGGCTTTGAACTAAAATAGTTCAGAATGGCCATACATTTGCAATCACCCTGCATGGCTGAATAGGGTAACTTACTGCCAGTATATATAGGATCCTGTCCTTAAAGAACTCCTTTGCTGCCAGAGAGCCTTTCCACAGGAAACATCAACCATATTGAACTTCCCACTCTAAATAACCCCACATAAGAGCTCTGCAAATTGGAAACCAGGCACATGAACTCACAGTCCTCACTTTGCAGGCACATAAGTTCATGCAGCTGACAGGTTGTATTAAGCCTCTGAGGGACTGTATACATGAATCAGGGACTAAGCAAAATCAGAAACTGAATTTAGATTGAAATTGGTTTTTAAATTACCCAGGGTAATTCAGAGGTCACTCATTCTTGCATGACAAAACAGCCTACTTCTCACTCTGGTAAACCATGAGGGACAATTTTTTAGAGAGTGCTCTAATTTATTACACAGAGTGCTTCTAAACACTTCAAAAATTAAGCTTTAATAATTAATTCACCTCTATGATATGTTTTATCTGTGTCTCTAACTTGTCTAATATTTTTGATTTTACTCAGCTTTGTTACTTTTACTTAGGGATTTGTAGCTCTGACAAAGAACAGTAGACCTTGAAATAAGGAAAATAAAAATAGGCACAGAAGAAGCTGCTGCAATCTACTGTTGAAAAGTGTAGGTGTGTGTCATCTATAATTTATCAGCAGCATAGTCTGGAGAAATGGTTACATTCAAAAACCTTAGACATATCTGGATTTCAGAGATTTCTCCAAATGCCAGATGCTGATGTTATTTTAGATTTTAAAATGGTTTCATGTTTCAATAAAGGTTGGTAATGTACTATCACTGCAGTGTGCGAGACATTCCCTGCACTTTGAGCAACTGAAAGGATCTCAAAGCACATCCTGGTCCTGGTATCAGACTGCTCATTTCTCCCTTGATTTCTTTCTCTAATGATCCATGTAGTCAAGACATGCTTATTAATGAATAGAAGCCACTGTTATGAGACCACTCAGTGTCCTTTTGTCTCCATACTCACTGGGAAATTGTTCAGAGAAAATTAGTCTAATTAGTTTTGATTTTATCACTTTTACTTGCAACCTGTTCATATGTTGGATCTGGTCACCAATGGAGGTGAAAAGTGTCTTCTGTGAGGCTGCTGCTGCTCTGCTCATCTGTTTATGCTGTTCCTCTTTCTCATTCAAGAGCCTTGCTACTAAATACTTCCCAAAAAATACTAATAAATACTTCCCAAAGCCCTCTATCCATGGATCTGAGTTATTATCATGAAAATATCTCAATTGCTTGGCAACTGTTGGAAACAAGGCACAATATTTACCTGAAATCTTACGTAATGATGGTCATGTCACTGACACTCTCTCCTCATGGTATTGGAGATTTGAGATTAAGTGGAAGGTTAAGTTTAAATTGGTCTGTTTTGTCTTGCAAGCTCTCTGAAGAGAGGAATATTCACAATCTCCTTCTACAGCCTTGCCCTGACATAAGGCTTGTAGGATGTGCCACATTCTTCCTCTTCCCATCTGTTTCAATCCCTTGCTTTTCTATAACAAACTGTCGTCCCTCCTCCTTAGGAATTTAATTCTCCCTTCCTTTTTTTTTTTTTTTTAATAAATTGTCTTTGGAGTGTCAATTTTGTTAAAGTGGCAATCTATTATTTTGTGTATTTACCTATTATCCTTCTTCCCCCAATCACCACAGAAGTATTAATGTCTTTCAGAGGAAAAAAATGAGGTAATCGTGGAAATTAATGTGTAAAGGTATTAAATAACTTATTCAAGATTGCAGACAGAGTGCATCCAATCACATTAAGGTTTACTGAATATCAGGTACTTCCAAAAAGTATTGTTCTTCTGCTGTAAGTAATAAATGTCCAAAAGTCTGCAGTCCTGAGAAGTTACTTTGGAAACGGAAACAGAAAAAAAGATATAATTGTAGTCTCTCCCACGCTCCTTTGAAGAGTTGCAATGGGTACAGCTTATGTAACAAACTTAAGTCAAAGCTAATATAACCAACTATATAAAACAGAAAATAATTGACAATATCTCCGTATGACCTTTCTTAGGATAGAGAGGACTGCAGTTATAATGGAACTTGGTAAGCTGTTTCAGGCTCTAAGTCTGAAATAGATTTTGTCTTTTGGGGCTCTTTATTCCTCATGACAGTTTAAGCTTTTAGTTCTCTTCTTCTGTCCGTAAAACAGAGGTAAATACAGAGGTATTCTTTCTTGAGAAGTGTTGTGAGTTCCTAGGAGAAAAAATACAAGAACCAGAAATTATTAATTCATTAAATAGCATTTTTATTTAAATTCTGAGAAGAAAGCCAAAATGACCACTGGTCAGTTAATTCCCAGGGTTATTCCTTCTTCGCTAATTACATGTTTACCTCAGTGAAAGAAGACTTGTTTACCCTAAGGACACTACTGGAGTTATAATAGCCTGTAAGCTGGGCACATAATTAAGCAGTTTTAAATTACATAAACGATAGGCTATTTGGTCTCAAATAATTATGGTCTTATCACTTCCCCATTAGAAACAGAGCTTAGAAAGTAGAAAAAGTACTCAGAAATAACCTTGACATGATGTGATCCAACAGCCCTCCAGAAGAAAGGGTTAGTGATGGAAGAAGTCAGGCATGAGCGTCCATCTCCCTACCTGTGAGATGTTATGCAGGTGTGCCTTAGGGGCAGACAACAAAGAACCAGCTTCTTCATACTTCCTCCCGAACCTATTTTCCCTAGCAGCAAGACAGTTCTGTCCTCTCCTGTCACTGGGCACTGCAGAGTGGCATTAATTTCCCAGCTTCCTCCACCCACCACACAGCTTCCATTCTTTGGCTCTGCTTCATTCAGAGTTACTGAGAGCAAACAGGAATCACAGAGGGATCTTGCTGCCACACAAAACATCAAGAATTACATCATTGCATCATGATGCAACTTCTGCTAAAAATTCTGAATGGTATCTCTAGGAAGTGATCTTGTTTAACAAATTCAGGCTGTAATCTCTGCAAAATAAAAATCTTTCTGCATCTATCATTTTGCTGAACTAGGAGCAATTTGTCCAGCTAAACTCAGCTTTAATACTTTTTACTGAGCTGCCAAACATGCTTATTTGATCACTGTAATCCCATGCAATGCAACATGTATCATCTGATTATGTCACCCACCAAGCCAAGGAGAGACTGATCTTGTCCTTCTTCCAAGGTTACATCATATAATGATTCAGAAGGTACCACAGCTCAGCATATGTTTTTCACTGCCTTCAGCATGAAATGTGTAGGAGAGTGGCTATTTGGATATGGCTCACAGCAGACCACGCAGGCTGAGTGTTTTAACAGGAAAAAATACCTTACTGTTGTTTTACAATTTGTTCTGTTTGTCTTTTACTTAGTGGATGAGATTTAACTTCACCTTGTTGCAGATAGAACCATTGCCCATTTTTCCACTGCATGGATTTATAAATGTGTTGTGACCTCTTGTGGTGCAATAAAATATTACACATATCATCCACGTGTCACCGTTTCTACAACCTGCAATGGACATACAGCCCGTCTCCCTAATAGAAATAGTTAGATTTCTATTAACCAAAGAACCCTTGTCTGAGAAATTCTCATTAATGACGAATTTCTCTTCTGTTTATGCCTTGAGAGGCTGATCTGGAACAGAGACTAGACAGAGTTAAACGAATAAAGTAGGTATTTATTAAAAGATCTTGAAAGGATACAACTTGGGCACCACAAGAGCCTGGCTGGGGCTCTGCCCAAGATGGATGCAAGATGGCCAAGCAGTCACGAGTTTTCATACTTTTATAAGTTTTGGTCCATTTACATATTGGGATTAATTGTCCAATTACAGCTTCAGGTCACGAAGTCCCATCCTCCCAGATTGCTCTCCTCAATTCTCCACTGTTTCTGCTTTTTGGGCCTGAGGCTGTAACGGCTGTCCTTTGTTTTCAGACTGGAAAAGAATTGTTTTGTCTAACTAAACTGTGAAGAGAACTTGCTAACACCTAATATGACGTTCAGAGTTACACATCAAGGCAGCACAGAATCTGAAAAATTTGAAAGCTAAAACTTAAGGCATCACAGTCATTTAATAAGTGCACGTATTTTGGATAACTCTTAATGACTAGCTAATTCAATTTTCATTAGCTTAATCAATCCTTAGTTTATTTTCTTTTAATTTTTAATTATGACTTTCAAATTCCACATTCAGCAGTTATGTAAAGAAGCAGGTAGTGAAAATGTTGCTTCATACTTGTCATTAATAATGTTTGTCACTGAAGAAATTGATTAACAAGCAACCTTGTTAATCAATCTGATTGTACACATAGGAGATCTACACACATGCCAAGAGCAAACATATAAAATGCAATTCTTTGCAAACTTAATCACTGGATGTTATATATCTATGAAGGTACTGACATTCCTTAAACAGCAGAGGAAGTTACAAATGTACTGTTACTGTATGTAGTTGCTTTTTAAAAGCATGCATAAATCTTCTCTAAAAGAATATGGAAAAAAGCGATATTTAAAAAAAAATCTGAATCTTTGTGCTTCATATTGTATATTACTTGTGGCCATGACAACCAACGATAGCAGCAAGACTGCAATGCCTCTGCAGTCTTACCACAGCAGCAGCAGCAGCAGCCTACTGATGTGCTGCAGGCAGTGCACCCAAAGGATGCAAGCCATGGAATCCCACATGGCCACCTGCCATTGGATGTCTGCACCAGAAACACCGATTCAACAAATTCACTGGAGCTGAAACCAGAAACAACCTCATTTCTGTTTCTAGTGTAGCCCAAGTTGTTCAGCTCCCTGAATGACACCTTGCAGGATTAGTCTACACGCAAATTTAAAGCTGGTAGAAGCTTAAGGATACCGCAATGTCATTTTTTATCCCTATTTATAACAGTCTCCTCTCATTACTTGAAATACACAGTGATGTCTAAGAACACTTTCAGAAATAGCTTAACAAGTAATTAGCATTTACAACACTGCAAGGAGGATCTAAATTTGATTAAACTTTAAAAAATATTCACCTCTTCTACTTGTAGTACAGTATTTTTCAAGATAATAATTCAGAGATGTGAAGCAGTTTTGATTTTCTTTCCCTTTTTTATCTTCAGTTCCATGTTTTCTTTTTTACTGCACTTAGTTTAACATGTGTCAACTGCTGACTGTTTTCCTGTGTCAGTTGTGGCTCCTAAGTTAGTTAAAATTAGTTTCAGGAAGACATGTCAATTGTACTGACGATATACAGTCCTCCACCTTTTAATTCTGTGTAAAGGTTTTATTTACCATAAAGGTGGAAAACAAGAAGTCTTAAAAGTCTTGCTTATCAAGAAGTCATTCAAACTGAAAATGGAAAAAAACCTTAAGCTTTTTGATGGTACAGCAAACCATCTGATGTGTGCATATAAAGAACACCTTTAAGAAAGAAAACACGAGTAAGAAAATCCAAAATCTGGCTAAAGTTTACATCTATTGTATAATTCTGAATGAATTAATTATTCTACTGTGGGTCCTCAGCTTTCATTAAGGATGTACAGCACAGTTACGGTGTTGTTTTGGAACTTTTGGGGGGGGACTTTCACTAGGCTAAAAACAAAACTTCCCAAAGTTATTGGGGAAGGGAAGTTCCGGGAAGGGAAGGGAAGTTCCGGGAAGGGAAGGGAAGGGAAGTTCCGGAAAGGGAAGGGAAGTTCCGGGAAGTTCCGGGAAGGGAAGNAGGGAAGGGAAGGGAAGGGAAGGGAAGGGAAGGGAAGGGAAGGGAAGGGATCAAAGTAGGAGCTGTGTGAAAAAATATAAATCCTGCAAAAAGATCGAGTGAAGCAATTGCTTCTTTATATCCATTATTACAGATAATGAATGTGATTTTGAAAACTTCTGAAAGCCAGTCAGAATTTTAGACGTTAGAATGGTTGGACACCTTCAAGTGACTAGAGAAAATAAACTTACTGCTTTTTTTGGAAAAGCAGGGTCTAAATATATTGTGGATTAATGTAGCTGGAGATGTAATAAGAGGAGGGTGTAGGAATATGGGGAACCAAAGCAAGGCCTCCAAGTAAGACCCTTGAGCAGAAGGAGCAGTCTCATTTACTGTGATAGATATAGGTGACAGAGAGAATTCTGGCTGTAACAAGGGAAATAATGGATATCTTCTATTATAAACATCTTGCAAGATTTTTTTTCAGCCTCAGATCTGAGCCTGTAAACACAGACAAGTGAGACAATTTGTTCCTGTAATAAAAGTTCCAGTATCTGACTTCCCATTCATCAATCTCCAGTTAAGACAGGAAGGCAGCAAAGATCCTATGCATTAAAAAACAGCATAAAACATTCACAAGTATTTTAAACAAACTTTATTTCTCTTTGACATTTTTTAATTCTCTGGGCTACTGTCCTTGAATGGTGACTAGTATGAATCCTTCAGAAGTATAACTACTTTTGTGCATCTCTTCCCCACAGCCTTCCTTTTCTTCAGCAAAAATCACACCCCCATTATACCTCTCTGCATTGCTTAATCTCTCCAGCAAATTTCAATGCAAGATTGTCTCCCCACCTGCCTCTCCTGCCCTACATGCTCCATTTGCCACTTGCAGCTCCTTGCAGACATAAATGCCAGCACACCAAAGGGTCCAGCTGCCACTGCTTCCCGAGCCACCACTGCATTCCCCAAGTCACTCCAGGTACTGCAGCACTCGGTACCCAGAAGCCTGAAGAGCTATTACAAGACAGAATGAACAGCTGGGGTAAGACAGAGGTTGACCTCAAGAGGAACTGTTCTGAGTTTTGGATACTTCTGTTTTCTTTTCCCTTATTGATAGTGCAATGATGTGGGGTTTCCTTGTCATAGTCTGTGCATAAGGCAGAAGGGCTCATCCAATAACCTTGAATTTTGAAAACATTAAAGTGAATTGATGGGAGTTAACTTTTTAAAATTCTTATGGCAGCAGGCTTCATGCAGACTATGGGATCAACCCATGAGACCTGATTCGTGTCTCACTTTTTTTTTTTAATAATCCCACTTTTCATCATTTTCAGATTCACAGCAATTAACATGAGAGTAGATTCAAGGCTTTAATGGGAGATATTCTGCAGTTTTCAGTTTTGTTCACCTGTATGTCAGTGACAGAAACTCTCACACCTTTCAGTTTGATGAGGACTGGTCTCTCCAGTCGCTTTTCTTGCTGTTCGTCTGACATACAAAAAAAATCAGAAAGTAAATTAATTTCCTAATTCCATATTTTAAACAGAAGAAAGAGAGTATATTTCACTTCAAGGGAGCTCCCTGTTGTATAATATTTTTTAAAACATTAAAAAGAAGTATCTAGAAAGATCCAGACTGGTTTGGCCTGCAGTATTATACATACTACTAAGAACAGAAACTTGTAGAATCTTGCAGAATCCCTGGTAGATGACTTTTATTGTAAATACCATTTTCATAAGAAGCAGACAAACTTACCAAATAACCAGCTGTTGGCACTGATGGGCCTCTCTAACAGAGTTTTCAAAATCTTGGAAAGTGGACAAATGTACTAAAACATGAGCTGATCTTGCAAGCCTGACCTGGACACCATAGGGGAGAAACTTCAGATCTCACAAAATGAGCAAAAGCCGTATAGCACAAAAAACTGAACACTAAATGATTATTCACTATTCCTGGAAATCATCTGTCTTTCCATAATGTTTATTAGCCTCATGATCCATAAGAACTTGTACATGCACTTCTCCTGCAATTTAATTCAGCATCAATGTATTCTGGAAATTTTGAGGTACCTTCCCATTAAATTAAGTCCAGATGGCATAAATCTCTGGCTACTATTTTGTCTGCAAAAGATTCTACTTGCAGCTGTTTATTTTCCATATAAAATCTTATAAAATGAAATTTTCTGTGAATAAGTCATGATGAAAGGTGAATAGCCTTCTAAAGGTTTGAGTAAAATTAATTCAGTCTTCATGAACACATGCTACAAATACTTCATTCTCTATCTATAAGCATATACAGAGAGGTACTTTATTCTCCATGGTTTACTGCTCAAAATAGATTACTCAGTATTGTCTGAACTTCAAACTTGACAGGTCTGAAAATTGTTCTTCCAGAGATGAGTGGGGACAGCACACCTTTATATTCCTCAGGACAAATAGGAGAGAGCAGAATTTCTCTTGCTTAAACCACCCATAAAATATCAGAATTTACTTCACCCAAAATGCTTTTAATGAAAGGTGAAAAGATATAGCAAAATAGAAGATTTAGCAACACCTAATCCTAGTTTTCTTTCACCCTGTTAAAAAAAAGCACCTAGTTTTGTGGTTTTAAGTGGTCATATAAGCCACCAACACAATTCTTACTACGTTGTTTCTCTCTATAGCAGTTATATTACAAAAGAATCCTGAAGAAAAACTTAAGAGGAAAAATGGAAAAAAGAATAATTCCCCAACTTGTGCAAAAAACCCAAACATAAACATAAATAAAGTCTTAAATATGGTTGGACTATTTCCTCAAAATTTTAGAGAAAGCATCTGTAATTTGGATTAATCCCACGTGTTGGATGTTCACCCAATCCATGGAATCATTCTTTCTTCTTACAGATGCATTATCAAAATAGTGCCCTGATGTTCTTATGAACAGACAGTGTTGGTATGAGGATAAAAAGTTCAAATAATTTATCAGGAAGCACCATCAATTAAAGCAAGATAAAATCTATATCAAGAGAGGCATGCATTTAACATTGCTCTGCCAATTACATCACTAACAACATTTTTTTCAGCTTTCATTTAGAATTCCAGGAATATGAGTATTTAGCACTATAGATAATAAACTTATAATGTGAGCAAATAGGACAATAGAATGCAATTTCTGAAATGAAAGCACATTAGCAAATTGACTGGATGCTACTAATTTTGTAAAGGTGTAAATCTGAAGTTGTATCTCTATGTACAACAAATCTGAAGTTATGAATCTCTATAGTTTTCAAAAAATCAGTTAACATTTTTCAATACTGATGGCTATGACATATAATGGATTATTTTTGGTAATTTTAGAAATTTCACAATCTTTGCTACCTTGAGTTTTTTGAATGTAAGTGCAATTTCTGTCCTGCATCATAGGTGGTTTTAAATAAAATAGATTCTGCAATAAAAAGTAAGGTGGAGATGTCTTCTGGATTCATCAGAGCACTGTCCAAACAAATTAAAAGTGTTACTAAGGTTTCTATAATAGAAACAATACTAAAAATTAATTCATGAAGCCCTATACGGGGTGCCTTGTGAGTTTATGGTAGATTTATTGTATCATATTATAGTCGTTAAATTCTAAGTATGTAAAACAGCCTGTTTGAGAAGTGATGTTCTCTCCTTGATAAAGTATGCCAAACTATTACTGATGGTTTGTGCTAAGGTGTTACAGAGTTTTATGCAAAATTGTCTAAATTAACATCAAAGAGTTTATTGAGAAGGTATAACGAAACCTGCTTTGCTCATCTTTTAAATGTTTGTGTAATATCAATCACTAGTGGACATAGGGATTTTTGTTTCTATTATGTCAGTGAACACAGGCATACAAAATGATGGCTGAAAAGGTAGGATTGCTTTTCATGGTTGGAAAGATAGTTAAATTGTTCTTGCAACTATTTTTTTTCCTGTGAAAATAAGTGATGGCTCTCTCAGTTTTTGGCTAACGATTTGTGAGAATCTTATGTTCATGAAAGTGACAGACTTATAGATCTCATAGGCAAAATTTAGCCAGGCAGTTACTATGCAAATTTCTCCAAATCTCCCTGTCATTGTGCTTTAATCTTTACTTTATCTGCTTTATCGGCACAGGAAAAGAAATGTCACAAAACCTGCAAGAAGGAGTGGAACCACAGCCTCATACAAACCTTCCAAGTTCAGGACATTCTCTTCCCCCTCTTGATCATCCATATGTTGTAAGATGAAAAAGAATCAGTCTTTTTCCTAGTTAATTTCTCAGTCTCCTCCTCTTGTCAAAAGAAGTGCTATCATTATTTATAGCACAGTAACACCTAGAGATCAAAAGTGAGACATGAAGGCAGACTGTAATTTACCTCTCTAGAAGTAGATTACTAGCACTGATTCAAGTGTTTTACTGTTCAAAAGACGCTCACCTGAGCTCCTCTCTCCCATCAAGAAACACTTTTGCTGTCTTCTCCCATGCAGGCAACTATATTCAGATGTCCACAAAAATACATTGGTTTGGACTGTTTCCTTTGTACAGATTCTCCATGGAAACCCATGTTATTCTGTTCATTTAAACCACAGCCAAAATTGGTCATTCAGCTCTCCCATACTGACAGCTGCAATAAGCTGCAATAAGATTTTTATATCTTTTTATACTCATTTTTGTAATGCCAGGACCAGTTGGGCAGCTCTTGAATAAGGCACCTCTCAACATGATAAAAATCTCTTACTTATGCGTGTTCCTGCACCTGGTATCTAGATCAGCAACACTACCAGAAGCAAAAATAAAGAGAGAAATCTAATGGACTTCATGGAAACTCCAGATCAGGTAAAAAAAGAGAGAATCAAGAAAACCTATACAGAGTTTGGTGGAAGACAGTACTCAGGGCAAGGGGAAGTTTCCATTTAGTGGGTGACCCAGCTGGGCTCACAGTAGCCACCTCAGTTTCCAGGACAACTAAAAGTGATCTAGTGAGCAGAGGCAGACCAATAGACAGGGAAGTCTGGCTGGGGGCAGCACCCAAGGCATGTCCCCATCTTTGCCTAACAGCACGCTATTTTCATACACCACTCTCAAAGACAAAAAGAGCACGTGGATGTAACACTTCAGGGCAATCTCTTGCTTGATTGACCTTTAGGTACCTCTGGCTGTTTCTGCAGGCCAAAAGGCAGCTGTCAGATAGAAGGATGAGGGAAAACTGAACTAGGGATATCCAGGTGAACAACAACTGCCTTAGAGCTACATGGAGCAGTATTGGGGAATTTCTTGTGGAACAAGGCCATGCTGTGCCCCTAAAAGAATTGAACAAAGAGCAAAACAATTTCAGCCTCCAGAATATCTACTTGTAGGAACACGACTATCCTGGTCTGTAGAACATCAGAACATCAAGCAATGTTCTGTTCTGGTCAATCTTGTTCTGTAGATATAGGTTAGCTACTTTATGAGGTCTAGGCCATCCTTGAAGAAACAGTAAGCATTGTATAAGAGACAAAGAGCTTTGTGCAAATACAATAGGCATTACGCTAGAAAGAGTTGATTGTTAAGCAGGATGTGAAAGCCATATGTAAGCATAACAAAATCAGATACCTTTTTGCCACTTGTAGTTGCCAACCAATTAGCAAGCAATATGTGTATATGATGACATGTAATTAGCCAATGAGTGTTAAGCATTTACTGTGGGAAAACTTTTGTCATCCAATTAGAATTAAGCTCTATGTTTGTGAACAAATGCTGAAATGTATAAAACCAAGCTATCTCGGGCAATAAATGGAGAACGTCATGAGAACCATATTGGTTTGCTTGTTGTTACCCCAATCGACTCTCCGAATCAGGACCCTCTTCAGAGCAGGGCAGGCTAATCCATGGGTACCAAAGAGAGAAGTTTTCCAGCACCACAGGAACCAAAGGCAGGGCAGGAGTTAAAGTGGCTCATCAGGTGTAGCCGCAAGCTGCAGCCCTAATCAAGAGAGCTCTGATTCAGAAGATGAGAAACCTTTTAGCAAAAGAAATTGAATAGACTGAGAAAAGTGATGCTAGATGTAAATACTGTTATAAGAAAAACAAAAAAACAACCAAGAATTAATGACTGTCTGGTTCATCTCATTGGTCATTTGCTCTGCTTTCTTCTGAAAAGCTTCATCTTCTGGTCCCTGTCCTGGAGATGGAGCAGATGGCACCACACAAAGCACTTCAGTAAAGCCTGGGCCAGTACTTTTTCAGGAATAAGGTTGGTAAAGGCTTTCTTTTCCTTTCTGACCTTACTTTCCTTTGCTTCACAGACAAGCCTTGCTACTGCTGTCAAGTAGAGGTAGTAATAGTAGCATCAGCAGGAGCTGCAGTGGCAGCAAAATTTCCTTCTGAGGTGATGTTTATACTTCCCACCTGGGACAGTGTCATGGCTGTGTTAATAATAGAAATTTCTCTACTAGGGCTGAGCTTGTGCAGATCAGCTCTAAGAAGCCTTGCTTGTCCCTGACTGCCTGCAGCAGTGCCAAATTGCCTTGAACACAAAGACACAGTAGAGCAGCACTGCTCTTAAAATGATTGCTAAAAACAGCAAGCTCTTGGGAAGGGAGTGTTTGGAGAAATGAGCCTTAATCCACATGTGAGTTTCTGTTAGTGTAAGCACTGTACCGGGAATGCAATATGGTGAACACAGTAGGTGATCTAGGCAGGGACAGGCATCTACAGATCATAAGCAGATCTTTTAAGCTGAATCAGTTCCATGGAAGAATTTCCCATACTGACCTAGTTACTTGGCCTGGGAAATGCAGAGCCGAAATGTTGCACTGCACCATGCTCCTCTCTTGTGGCAAGGGCTCCACTGGTGACAAGCAGAGTCAGAGGGAGAAGTGTTTGCTTGGGAACCTATGGACCACTGGACTGTCCAGAAAACATGGATCAGGAGAGTTCCTAGTCTAACAACAGAAGTCTGGAAATTTGCTATTGATATGGTGAGTTCTACACATGTACCTGTCTTTGACTCTGAGATGCTGAGAGCTGGAAGAATTTGTGACAAATGTGAGAATGCTTGACCTCTCCCTGAACCATCCTAGGAAAGATGGGGAGAAGGTCCAACAATTTGAAGCAGATGAAGTTTTCAATAGTTGCCAAAGTGCCTCCACCTGCACTTGAGTGAGGCTCATTTTCTAGCACAGAACAACTAGCTGAGAGTTGCCAGCTGAGAGTGGCACCATGCTGCCTGCATCAAAACATAACTTGTAATCTAGTGTGTCATCAGTTGTTACAACGCCAATTCAGGGACTGAGAAAGAAGGAAAGCCAAGTAAAAGAACCTGATAATGCAGAAAGATATTGGTATTTCCTGGTGTAAAATGAGACTTCATTGTCAGGTCCAAAAATATTCAGTATTATAGCAGAAATGTATCGAGATCGGCTCTGATCTTTCAGTAAGTCACTTGAATGATATTGTACTTAACTTCAGAATGGAAGGGAGAGACTCCTTCCACTATGAAGTATGGGACATTTTTTAATACATTTAGGTATGTTGGTAACAAAAGCTTTTGCAAATTTGCTGATCCCCAGTTCCCAGTCTTAGCTTTTCTCTTGTGAAAATCTGAGAGAATAGCTCATATAGTCCTAAATGCCACATTTAAGGCCCCTTTTGTCCAATTCCTTTAGCATTGCTTGATCCCTTCCCTACCTAAGTCCTTTCCATGTGGCTATATTTATGTCAGTAAGTGGATTTAGCCCAGTAGGAGTAGATCTGTAAAAGAGATTAACTGCTGCTCAGTACCAGGTGTCCAGAACACGTATTTCACACGGGTGTGAAATGTACACAGGTACCTTGAAGCAGCTCCATAAAGGTGAATCACAGAGGGAGCACAGTTCCCCATATTTAACCCAGGACACAGACAGGACAAAGGAATTCTAACTCTATAGAAGCTCATTTTTAGGAAAGACTACTATACTAAATATGGATATCTACTCATAGTCAGGTCAATTCTACCCTCAGAGTAAGAATCACAGTACAAATTTACAGTACAGTCCCTTTTTTTTTTTTTTTTTACACCATGTTTGTGAACATTGCATGAACTCTTTGGAGATGTTCTGCAAAATTCTTATGGTCCTTTCCTCCCCAACATATCAACATGGGAAGAAAATCATCCTTGATTTCAAAATAATATTTAAGTTTTTTCTCTCCACAGCCTGTGAAAGGGATATTCATTTATTTATTGCAAGATGAAAGCAAGTTCTTGTACCTCCTAATCAGCAGTCTCTGCTTCAGAGGATTCTTGAAGAACAGAATATTTTACAATTGCATGTTCTTTCATAGTCATGTAGCCTGATATTCACGCAGTTCCCACACAGTCCACAAGTGGTTAAACTAAGGATCAATGGTTCACTGGCACAACAGTTCATTACTTTTATTTTTTAAATGCATAATTCATCTTAGTAGGCAGGTGATAAGAACACTCTTTAGTTTGTTTAGAGGCCTGATTTGATTTTAAAAGTGTTGACAATTGACTTGACAGGTAACAAGATCCATGTATTATCAACACAAACCTCCTCTCCTCCTCAATAACGTTTCAAAAAGTAGACATGTTAGTCTATTCTCCAAGACAAAAGTCTATTACTCAATACCATGAAAAGGTCCACAGATTTATGTCAGTATTCTACTGTCATATTCTACTGGCTAAGTAAATAGACCTCTAAGGTTTTATTCTGAGTCAGTATATATTCTAACAGATATTTTAAGAATAATCTACACTTAATTAAACTGTCAGTCCAGGGTTTTTTTGCATTTTTGTCATTAAAATCTGTACCTGTCAACATCAGCATTTTCTGAACAAGGTACAATATGGCAAACCACGGTCCCAAATTCAGGCCCCTTTGAAGTTGCTTTTTACTGGGGAATGACCCTGTCCCTGAGACTAAAAAAACACATGGCACTATTTTTCTTACAAAATAAAATCTGAGTGACTTTGCTTTGTCCTACACACCAGCCTGGGGGACTGTACATCATGGACATTGCACACACATTCATCCATCATTCTCTTTTCCCCTCTACAACAATAAATCACATCTTTTAGTCTGCACTTCAACTGCCAAAAAACCCTTTAGTGTATATGAAACTTGTTTCAAATTACTTAATAAAGCTTTGCTTACATAAATCTTATTCTGTGTAAAGCTCCATGTAAAAGTAAAGATGCTTTGTTGTTCAGGCAAGTGCGTAGGTTTTCCTCTTATCTGATTTTACCAAGAGTGATTCAGAGTGCTTGAGAGTTCCTCCACAAAGAGCACAACAGGAAGCACAAGTATTTCTGAATTTATATCTGGACCTTCCAGGCACCTCCTCAATACTTTTGCTACACTCAGCACCCTCCTATTGCCCTTGTCTTTTCTTCTTCCTCCTCACAGTACTTCCCTGTTTCTTCTGAAGTCCCTTCCTCCTTGACGGATTGGCAGAACATGCCAGTTTTGGTTTGGAGCTGTCAAAGTGCTGAGAGATCACCTCATATGTACATCTTGACTGAGGCATCTGATTCCTGCCTCTTAAAATGGATGGGGGTCTGAGTTATGACTGTTCCTCCCTTGGTGCACACAGTAGAGCACTGGATCCTTTTCTCTAGTTAGCTTCTGATTTTCCCAAACCTCAGCAGCTTCTCACTCTGAAACCTTAAGTTTGATTTACAGTAGGTAACTGAAGAGAGAAGTTTTTTGAGGGGAAAGACAAAGACACAAAATCACTACATAAAAATTTATCACTTTTAAAACCAAACTCTAAACTAGTTAACATTTGTAGTTTAAACAATATCTCAACATTCAGTGGTTTTGCTAATAAATATAATTAAAGAAAATTGTGAATAAGAAATTATTTAAAACTTTTCCATTTGGTATCATTAAATTCCATTCTAATCATAGTAATCATTATTTCTGAACAGATTATAAAGAAATTACTCATAAGAAGTGTAAGATGACAGATGCTTGACTGGAAATGATTTTGCAATTTGATAGATTAAATAGAATAAGAGAAGGTTCAGACAGAAAATGCATCTACTTCATTGATATTGTCAGTTTATTTTTCTAAAATTTTCTTCTTTAAGAAGGAAATAGTAGACATTTTTATCTTGGCTTTATTCCAAATTTTGTACTTGAGAGCAATCAAGTTACCTTTCACAGCTTACTTAGAAAGGCTTAGAACAATTAACAAAAATCTAATTTAAGAAAATTGTACCTCTTGAGTGTCACATTTCCACTGAGACAGCATAATGGCTTCATTCTCAGCTACTGGAAAATTCATATGTTCCCTAGAATATGAAGTCCTAAGACCTAATGTTCTCTATTTGGAAGGAAAAGGGTAAAAGTCTAAAGAAAAGTTTAAAAAAAAATTGGTTCATTTATCTGATGGAACATCTTTCTTACATGCAGAAAAAACAGCTTCATTTGAAAGACAATTGCATATTTTAGGGACATTAAATGAGTTTGCTGATGTAAAACTCTAGAGGAGGAATTAATGAGGCATCAGTGTTAAAACTCTGGAGGTAGAACTTAAGTAAGAACAGACATTCATACCTATAATTATAGCTTTATTACCCATTTTAAACCCATTCCAACAAAAACAATTATTTGCCATCTTGTAATAAGTCTGTAACTCCAGCCAAGGTAGTGCAAGGCTACTGCTTTGATAACCATTGCAGCAATAAAATGGCTGGGAAATCTGAAAATGCATTATCCTGCTCTACTTTGAAGTTCTGTCATTCACTTTTTGTAGACCAAAACACTTTTTTCTCACTAGACATCCCCTTATGTAGTATTTTATAACCACATGAAGTGTTTAATAGCCAAAATGCTGGCACATTCTGGTTATTAAATAGTGAAAATACATAATAATTAAGTTCATTAGCATTTTGCATACAATCAGCAATTCTTATAAAAACCAGAAAAGCCAGAACTTTCTTTTTACTATAACCACCCTTCTAGAAGTGGTGCTCGGGGCTGACACCAACAGTTGGCTTCAAGCACCAGTAATTCCTTTATGAAATTAAAATATAACCACCCTCTCCACATTGGTATAGTTAATGAGAAGGCAGCAATTTCAGACACAAAAAACTCGACCACTTGCAAGCTTAAAAAAACCAGGCAGTTTTCTGTGGTGGAGTCTAACCTGGGTAGAATCACTCCAGAAAGGGACAGAAAGGTTCTTGCCAACTATACTGCCTGCACAAGGCGACCCAAGAGCTTTTCCTGCTAGAGAGCCTAAGAAAGAGATCAGGCAGGGCACAGTTAAAAGTGATTGCTGGAGGAGGACGGTTTCACAGCTGCACCACATCTTATTTCCAAACAAGAAGTATCATTTATTTTTTTTTCATAACCTTAAGGCCACAAAATTCAATTTTGTCTACACTGTTGAGAAGATGTGAGCCACTTCAGACTGTAGACTGCAGAATTAACATTCTCAGTAAATGCACAAAGCTGAGGCTGCTTTATTTCATCGCTAGGTTTTGATTCACTAAATGCTGCTTCTTTATTACAGAATGTGCTACAAAGTGTACTGGTGCTGAAATAAATCCAGGCTTTATTTAGACAAAAATGGATTGCTAAACTCAAGCCCGAAAGCAGTGAAAGCTCACTAAGATGTCCATTCTAGGGTGCCAATTATAAGAGCTCTTTCAGCCAATGCTTTTCTCCTGCCAAGTTTAAGAGACACAGCACAAAGGATAGCCCCCAAAATGAAAGCCCATAATTTGCAAATAGGCCCTTCAGTGTATTTTATAATCCCTGCATTTTCCATCTGGAATGTAAGGCAAATTATATTTGTACCACAACCTTCTCTTTGAGGCTCACCAAATGTCAAATGGATCACTTTCATAATAACTTTCCAATGTGAATGACCACTCTGTTTCTATGCATTATCTATTTTTGTCTTAAGAAGCCCATGAGGAATCATTCTGGGTTGCAGAATATGGTGGTTACTGTTTTCTCCTTTCTAAACAGTTGCAAGGATTTTAATGGAGAGAACAAAAGGGAACATAAAATTCATTTAAGTAGTATTATAGCTAATCTGCTTCTCATAATATTACTAAAAACTCTCTTGCACAAGTTTGTATTTATACAACTACAAGCTAGGTAAAAATCTGCATACTTTCCTGCTAAGTTTTAAAGTATTATGGAAGCATTAGGACTGGTACCTCAGATAAGAGGTCTAAGGAATTATGCATTACCTGACAGTTCAGCAATAAAGCAGGAGATTGACTTTTCAAACACCCTCTGCTTGTTACTGATGTTATATTCCTGCAGGTTACTGGGTAAATAATGGGGTGAGAAGCACATAAATCCTAAGACACTTCATGATCAGACACTGCCTGAGTTTCAGTTGGAGGCCAAACAACTCATGGCTTTGTAGTGCTCAAGCCACCATGGTCTAAGTGTAGGGAGGAGCTGCACCAGCTGAGAGAGCAGCCTCTGCAACTAAAGCCTGTTTGAGGCTTAACCTGCTCTGTCACTGTGCTGCTTTCTAGCCCCTGGTTGCTGCCTTTTGCATGGCTCTGCACAGGGCAGCTCACTTAACACAAAGTCAGGCATTGCTTAATATTGTTGTGCTTGGCACAGCAGAGACACATCCCAGGAGCTTTTCCATTGATTTGACTGGGCTTTAGCTGATCCCTGTAAATACTAAGACAAACTTCAAAAGCTGACAATTCTAATTGTGCCTGGCAGGAAGATTTCCTCTGATATCCAGGCACAATTGTAGCAAGCCTCACAGAATAAAATCTGTACAAGCCTTTTTTAAGGAACAACGCCACTGTCTCCATACATGCCAGTATGCAAGATCACAGTCTGACTTGGTTTTGTTTCATTTATGTCACAGCTTTTACCATCTCAGCATTTTAATTATTAAAACTTCAAACTTCTGTTTCTACTTCTATAGAAACAGTTCATGGATATGAAAAACCACAAGTGAAAATCAATAAATAATGTATATTATTTACACATAGCAGTAGATAGAAGAGAAGTTGTTTTCTTCTTTCAGTACAGATACATCTGACAAGCATGGACTTTCTGATAGATTGGATTTCTGAGTGAATTTGTCTGTGATTTCCTAAAAAATGTAGGAAACATGGGAAAAGTATGCAGCTTTACTTTTAATTTCTAATTGAGTTATTTTCTGTGCTTTGAATTTGATATAAAATGTATTATTTTCATAGTTTTAAATAAGATTTTAATTGAGATGTAACTTTAATAGTGATACTGCAGTAAACAATCTAAATGTTCACAAAGTCTTTTTCTTGCACACTGCCTCAAGGACAAGTTGAAAAAGTAGTAAAAAATTAGCTTGTTGCTGAGTTCCTAGATGCATGCTCACTTCTATCACATAAGAAATCTTGCTTCTCAGATAGGAATTTTCCCACTGCTCCCATAAATCTCCTTCTCCCATGATTTCACCCCTCTTTCTTGGTATGGTTGGGGTTTGGAGTGGCAGATGGTTCTCAGCCACATCAAAAAGCACACCCTCCTTCAGAGCTAGGTCCCTTATCAGGCTGTTTCCTTTGTCCGAAAGGCTTTAAGTAGCTTAGGTGGTCATTGTTAGCTGCCACATTCAAAGGACCCTTTCTCTGACATCTGTGCAAGGCCAATACAAGATTTTGTGTCTCAAATATTACACTGTAGGAATAAAAAAAAAAGTAATTGTAATTTTATCTCAAGTTAAATAAGAAAAAAAAGACGAAGGGAAATAAAAGCACTGTACATCTTGTAGTGCCTTGCTTCATGTTTAAGTCTATTAAATCCTACATTTCAAATGGCAAAGAAATGGCCAAACAATTTCTGGTCTGGTGAATCAATATCCCATGGAGTTCAGGGCCAGCGTGTACACAGGGCTTTGGTAATAACCAGAAAGTACATTTGGAAGTAACGCCCTGGAATTAGAAATTAAATAAAGGGGTTACTTAAAACTAACATCAGTAAGTGAAGACAGCTGAGAAATAATAAGCAAGTGACAACAGGTAAAATACCTAAAAGGCAAAATGGAAACTGCTGGGTGCTACACAAGAGGCATGGAATGTATAACCTGATACACATGGGATACAGAGGCTTACACAGAAGCCTAGTATCGACATGCCAAGGGCTGGAGTACCAGGGGAGTGGCACCAGGCTGATGTCACTGTCCTAAGGCACTGTTACCCACTGGGCAGCCCAGCTGCTCAGGGCACAGACCCACGTCCCTGCAGTGACTCATTGCAGGTTCTTCTGCCCTCTGGCAGAACTAGTGTAGGGTCTGAGGCAGGTCTGCACTGCAGAGGAGGGAGCAGTTTGATAAGGCCTACAGCAAGCCTAGCTAGCTGTCATGTCTCCAATCAGTGTGCCAGGGAGGGGTCAGCAGCACCGGCCGGCCCTGTGAACTCAGAGAGATGTTCCGAGCTGTGCTGAACCCTAAACGGATTCACCTCTGCTGTGACTGCTGCTCCAACCAGCTCAGCTCTGCCTTGCACAGATGGCAGTCCTGCCTCCAGCTGCAGCCTGGGCACACACACATCCACAGGTGCATCAGCGCGTTTGCGACAAAGAAAGATAAACTGCACAGATACAAAACACCACTGTGCCTCACCCGGGACCCAGGCGTATTTAGTGCCCTGTAATGGCTTCAGGGTGAATAAAGCTTATGATGTGTTTTCCTGCTCTGGTTTTTAAGACCTAGTAACACATAATGCATGTCAGAAATAGAAAATATTGAATTATTAGGTACAGCATTTCAGGTTCCCCCAGGCTAGGTAAAAATTAAATCAAAGTATGCTGTGCTTTTCCCACAGTCAGAAGAAAGTTCCATGGCAAAATTATCCCCTCTAATCTACTTTTCTATTTCTAGTATGTATTTTACAAATAACTTTTGCCTTATCAATTATTTTACAGATACTAAGGGCAGCCTGTGATGCATTATTGAAAAGAAAGAAGACTGCTCATTTGTAGACTTCTGTGTAGAAAGTGAACTGCTTAATTGGATGTTTCTCATAGCCTGCCACAACTCAATTTAATGAATATTTAATGGCAGTATAATGTAGCTATTTTTAACATGTAGCTGACAACTGCACAAAAACAAAAAAAAAAGCTTCACAAATGGTGACATTGGATGGATTCAATGCAGTGCACTAAAAAAAAGTCACAAAGACAGAAACATGAGCAAGCATGTATGATGAACTAAAGCTCATCAAAAATTATTATTAAAAAAAAATTAAAATTAGGACAAGAAAGAGAGAAATTAAAAGTACAGAAATATTCTACAACAGTGCAACATACCTCCAGAATTTCTGCTTTAGGTGCCTCCAGATTTGCCTCCAAGCAAGGAGAGCAAGAGATCCATGGATGCCCTAGCTGAGGCCGAAGCCCCAGCGAGCCTTCCCAAGTCAAGCAGGTAAAAGGCGCTTTTATCGGCTGCAATAAGAAGGGACATAGCTCATGCCTCCAGGCTTTGCCCATCTAATCCAACTGTGCACATCTAAGGCTTGCAGGCTGCCCCAGGCGGAGGAACCCAGCAGGAAACAACAGCAGGAAGAGGCCTGGGCCGGAGACGGGGAATACCACCCCAAGAGGAAGAGAAGGAAGAGGGATGGCAGGAGATGCCAACAACATGGGAGGCTGCAGCAGGCCAGGAAGCCCAGAAGCCCAGGTACAGATGCCCTAGACTCTTCTGCCTGCCTTTCCCTCCACACTGCCCTAAGTCAGCCCAAGGTGCTGGTAAGGGCTGCCAAGGACTGCTGCTGGCCAGGGCTTGGCAAGAACTCCTCTGCAGCCCTTGGCTTCCAGCATAGGCATTGTTGCAAATGGAAAAACCCAGTCATTCCCCAGTTAACTGTCCCAGTTATCAGTCCCAAGTTAAGACACAGGTTCCTGTTCTGTATTTGTTAACAACTGTTATAAATGTTAGTAGTTATACATGTTAATTGTTAAACAAATAATTAATTGTTTTATCTAATTTCTCCTTTATTTCCCCCTTTACCTGTACGCCATTCTCTATTGTGTCGCGTGATTCCTGCCACTGCTCCCCAACACAACTTCTCACGAGATGTCCATCGTCTCCCATGAGACCCTGCAAAGACTGCATGCTAATGAACACCCAATCTGTACCCAGTAGTCACCTCTAGCAGACAAACCGTTGCAAGGGTCACTAAATGGACAACACCGTGGTGTGGAGAAAGTCACAGAGAGCCAGACAATACCACCAGTAGCTGGGATGGTCGCCACGACTTGAATAACAACAAAGCTGAATCACACCCCTAGACAATGGAGCCATCTTAGCCTTCCTAGCCACTCTTGCGAGGACACAAGTCCCAGCTCTGGCCTGTGGTGGACGGACGTGCTAGGCACCTCCTCTTCACCGGTGACCATCGGGAGCAGTGGCGGCGTGTGCGGCCCCCTGAGCCCCCACCCCAAGGCTGATCTCACTTAATAAAGGCATTTAACGGGAGAAGAAGTCTCTCAGCCCCTTCTTTTCAGCCATGTGCTGTACCTCCGCAGAAGGAGTGCTGTGCACAGGAGGAAGCGGCCAAGAAAGAGCTATGAAAATGGGGCAGCTGCAATGCCTCTCCATCCACTTCTTGTCTTTTGAGCTGCACTTTTGAGATAAGGTTTCAGTCTCGAGGCCTCTATTTCGAAAGTTCTAGCTCCACGGCTAACGAGGTAGCTCTCTTGCTACTTGGAAAGGGAGATGCTGCTTTTTCCCCTCTTCCTCCACTTTGCTGCCCCTGTGCCCTCTTGCCTTGCATGCCCTGCTACCCCATCCCCTCTGGCCATGCTGGGGTGCGGGCTTGCAGCCAGGCTGGGCCAAGCAGCATTCCCACAGACATCCCGGCTGCCCACATCTGACAGGAGCAGAGGGAAGTGCCGGTGGCACCAGACAGCATCCCCCTCAGGGGCCACGGGGCTCAAGGAACCAGTGAGCCACTGAAGGGCCAGTAAGGCTGCGGGTACTGGAGCTGCCACAAAGGAGACAGCAGCTCTGAATGCACCCTGCTGCTGCTGAGGAGGTGCTGCTGGTGCCTGAGGCACTGAGGAGACGGTGAGGCAGGGGTGCTGAGGGCAAGCAGTGGAGCTGAGGGCTCTAGGGGAGCTGAGGGCGATGGCGGCAGAGGCTGAGTGGGCAGTGAAGAGGCATGGGCTGAGAGGGCTGGGGAGGCTCAGGGCACTGGGGACACTCAGGGGGATGGCAGCACTGGGGGGGCTGATGGACTAGGAGGCTTTGAAGGGACTGGGGAGCTTGCGGGTGTGCTGAGGCTATGGTGGGGCTGAGGACATGCCACAAGTGACTCAGTGCTCCCTTTGCTTCCTATAGATCTCTGTCTGCTTGACGTTTCCAGAAGGGCCGCTCTGTGCGGGACCAAGTGACCAAGGGGGAGCAGCGGGAGATGGGCCGGCCGTGTTCCCTCTTTATCTTGTCCTACCCCTGTATGTACCGAGTTAGCATTGTGTATAGTTACATCTCTGTCTCCAGTTCTACCTCAGCACATATGGAGTGGTAGAGCTGNCCCATCCCCTCTGGCCATGCTGGGGTGCGGGCTTGCAGCCAGGCTGGGCCAAGCAGCATTCCCACAGACATCCCGGCTGCCCACATCTGACAGGAGCAGAGGGAAGTGCCGGTGGCACCAGACAGCATCCCCCTCAGGGGCCACGGGGCTCAAGGAACCAGTGAGCCACTGAAGGGCCAGTAAGGCTGCGGGTACTGGAGCTGCCACAAAGGAGACAGCAGCTCTGAATGCACCCTGCTGCTGCTGAGGAGGTGCTGCTGGTGCCTGAGGCACTGAGGAGACGGTGAGGCAGGGGTGCTGAGGGCAAGCAGTGGAGCTGAGGGCTCTAGGGGAGCTGAGGGCGATGGCGGCAGAGGCTGAGTGGGCAGTGAAGAGGCATGGGCTGAGAGGGCTGGGGGGGCTCAGGGCACTGGGGACACTCAGGG